>ONZH01030256.1:0-180077 GCA_900303285.1 Rhinella marina
TGGTGCACAAGCTGAAACAATCCTTCCCATCTGACGCCGCTAGCGGCAGAGGGCATGGTTCTGTGGGCCAAGTAGAGGGGGAGAGGAGCCGAGCAGGCAGCTTGTCCAGCACTGTCACCCCAGCAAGACACTGTCACCTGTCCCCAGTCTAGGCAGAGTAGGGGGGAGCTGTACAGAAAGATGGTGAGGGAGTACCTAGCTGACCATACCAACGTCCAGACCGATCACTCTGCTCCATACAACCACTGGGTTTCAAAGCTGGACACATGGCCTGAACTGGCGCTGTACGCCTTGGAGGTGCTGGCCTGCCCTGCCGCTAGCGTGCTGTCAGAGCGGGTATTCAGTGCAGCTGGTGGCGTCATCACCAATAAGCGTACACGCCTGTCAACTGACAGCGCTGACAGGCTGACGCTTATTAAAATGAACAAAGCCTGGATTTCACCGGAATTCAAATCTCCTCCGGGGGAACGCAGCTAAAGATTTACATTACTTATGTATCCGATTCCTCTTCTCTACTCCTGCTACTCCTCCTCCTTGTCGTCTTTGCCTAACGCTGACCAAAAAAACGCCATTTTTTAGAGGTCCAACTGGCACTCTTTTACCACAATTTTTCAGGAGGGCCCCCTACAGGCCCTCTCTTCAAACAATTTTTCCGGAGGTCCACCTACAGGCCCTCTGTCTAAATAATTTTTCTGGAGCTCCACCTACAGGCCCTCTCTCCAAACAATTTTTCCGGAGGTCCACCTACAGGCCCTCTCTCCAAACAATTTTTCCGGAGGTCCACCTACAGGCCCTCTCTCCAAACAATTTTTCCGGAGGTCCACCTACAGACCCTCTATCCAAACAATTTTTCCGGAGGTCCACTTACAGGCCCTCTCTCCAAACAATTTTTCCGGGGGTCCGCCTACAGGCCCTCTCTCCAAACAATTTTTCCGCAGTGTCAACTACAGACAGTCCAAAACAATTTTTGGAGGCTCAACTAAAGCCATTTCACTGTATTCTCAGTCGGACAAAGTCATTGGTGGTGTAACCGCAATGCTGTGTCAGGCTAAATTTTTGGGTGCTTCACCAGCTACCGCATACTAACTCTGTTGTCACCGCCGCCATAGAGGGCCACGAAAAATGTTTATGTGGTTCACCTGCTCCCGCAGTGTCACTCGCTCACTCTGTTGTCACCACCATAGTGGTTTGCATTATAGCAGCCCAAGTCTGCACATTCCAATTTTTATCTCCAAGTGATCTATACTGCACGTCACTTAAAAAAATAGGTTCTTTTGCTCTCAGTGATACAAATCCATTTCATAAAATCCTTTCTTTCTCTTTAACTGATCTATACTGAACGTCACTTTTAAAAATACGTCTTTTTCCTCTCTTTCTCTCCAAACTATTTTTCCGGATAGGTGCCGTATACGGTATTAAACTGAGAAGAATACATACAACACATGCCCCACTTGATCAATCTCATTGACAACTGTACCGGTTGATGCTAAATTTTTAAGTTGGGGTCCTGCGTCGTCATTCGAACTCCATCCGGCTGTTGTCACCACCACACATGCTAGCCAAGGGGGCCCTCCTCTGGCTCTTCCAGCTCAACCTCCTTCCCCCCAGCCTGCCCCCCACCTACAGTCCCTATCTCCAAACAATTTACCCGGGTAGGGGACTTATTAAATATTGTACTGATTTTTTTTTGGTTCTTCTTTTAATTGCCTCCTGCGATCCCGGGTCAACTGCTTGGGAAGCAGCTATGCTCACCACTTTACCACCAACAGCCACAGCAACTGATAAGAACAGATACTAAACTTGATGTAAGCCAACATTTCGACAATCGATAACCCGAAACGGGTCCGCCGTCGAGCCCGGCGTTCGGCCACCCTGAGCATTTCACATACTCTGACCGAGTCTGACCCTGGGGCCGCTCATGTACTGCCCACTTGGAGGATTGCGGGGCCTACCTCGTTCACGGTTTCTCAGAATTACTATGCCACTTCCTCCAACCCCTCCTCCTCCACCTTCGAATTACCATCCGTGCTTCACGTCCTGCTACCTCAGTCTAACTCGGTCACTCTGTTGTCACCGCCATGCTGCGTCAGGCTAAATTTTTGGGTGGCTCACCTGCTACCTCATGTAACTTGGTCACTTGTTGGTGTCACCGCCATGCTGTGTCAGGCTTATGCCTGCATTGTGTGGCTGGGGATAGAAGAGCAGTGGCAGCATGGGCATGGGTGATGGACCTTCGTTGCACCTAGTTGGGTGCTTCCCTATATATTCCCACCATGCCAGCCATGGGTTGTAAATAAACTAATAACAGGAAAAACCAAAAAAATGATAAAACTATTTTACAGGAGGGTCAACCGCAGACACTCCAAAACAATTTTACATGAGGGAGTGTCTCCCCGTCTGCCATCGTGTTCAGTCAGGCTGTCAATAGGTACACCACCTCTGTCGTCCGCAGAAGCGGCCACTATGAGGAAGGCCACGGCAAGAACATCCCCTTTTCAATTGAGAGCAAGTGTAGAATTGTAGGAGGATGACACTTTTCTTCCGCAGTAGATTCACCTTCCCCTTTATCATTGCCAGACAACAGTTGGTGAAAAAGTAATTGGCAATGATGAAGAAAATGTAACGGTGCAGTGGACCGTTATGGTCTGTGACGCAAAACCTATATATTCCCACCATGCCAGCCATGGGTTGTACATAAACTAATAACAGGAAAAACAAAAAAAATATTTTACAGAAGGGTCAACTACAGACACTCCTAAACAATTTTTTAGGAGGGTCAACTTCGGACACTCCAAAACAAATTTTTGGGAGGCTTACCTACAGACATTTGACTGCTACCTCAATCTAACTTGGTCACTTGTTGGTGTCACTATGCTGTCACCATGCTGTGTCAGGCTTATGCCTGCGTCGTGGGGCTGGGGATAGCACAGCAGTGCCAGCATGAGCAGTGGTGTCACCTGCAGGCGGTGATGGACCTTCGTTGCACCTAGTTGGGTGCTTCCCTAACGTGATGGGCATGTGCCTCGCCTTTCTTGGTCTGGGTGAGCACAATTACCATGAGGGTAACCACCAGGCTGTTGCAGGAAAATTTGGGGTAATGGTGAGATTAGGCAGCCTCAGAGGCATCCATGCATGCTGCCCCTGCTGTTTCCTGTCCATTTTCGTGGTGTTTCCATCATTTTCTGAGGTTTCCAGGTTTTCACCCAGCCTTCCCTAGGCAGAGCCTTGGTCCCCTGCAAAAATGCTCGAGTCTCCCATTGACTTCAATGGGGTTCGTTACTCGAAACGAGCACCCGAGCATCGGGAAAAGTTCGACTCGAATAACGAGCACCCGAGCATTTTAGTGCTAATGTTTAGTCTCTAATGTTAATCCTTGATTCTGTAATTGGGGTGAAATAGAAGACTGATAAAACTGATTTCGGGGGGTTTACATTGTTATTTTACTTTATTAAGTAATTCCATTAATCCTTAAAGGGAACCTGTCATCTCGGAACCCCCCCCTGAACTAGAGTAAGCGTTGTATAGTGTAAGTGATGCTGAATCCGAATATGTAAGCTTTATCTTCATACTCACTTCCATTCTGACGCTGTGCTCCCACAAACCTGCAGTAAAATGCACTCAGTGGACTCTTCTTTGAGTCCTCTCCATTATGTGAGTGAGCACCGGAGTCCACTGAGTGCATTTTACTGCAGGTTTGTGGGAGCACAGCGTCAGAATGGAAGTGAGTATGAAGATAAAACTTACATATTTCAGCATCACTTACACTATACAACACTTACTCTAGTTCAGGAGGTGTTTCGGAGATGACAGGTTCCCTTTAAAGGGGTATTCCCATCTCACAAATGTAGTTTGTATAGTTAGATATAGCCATACCAATAGTATTACTAATAGAATGTATTTATATAAAATGTACCGTTTAGAAGATTTGCCTATTTGTATATCCATTATCCCACACACATCAGTCAGGCCATTGCCCCTAGTTACGACCACCATGGCCATGTAGGAGTGGTGGCCGGCTTGCTCTTGTTCAAACCCGCTCCGAGGTAACTGCTGTATTGTGAACGCACATGACATGAGTATGCGGAGACACATCTTAGGGTTGTAGTCTGCGCTTCCAAAACTCAGAGAAACGAATCCAGTTCCAAGATCAATTCCTCTCTATGGAGCAGGATCCGTTTATAAAGTCTGCGTTTTGGACGGATCCTGACCTTTGCGTTTTGGACTGGTAGCGTCCAAAACACAGATGTGAAAGTACCCTAAGATGTGTCTCCGCATGCTCATGCCATGTGTGTTCACAATACAGTAGTTACCTCATAGCGGGTTTGAACAAGAGCAAGCCGGCCACCACTACTACATGGCCGTGGTGGTCGTAACTAAGGGCAACGGCCTGACTGATGTGTATGGAATAATGGATATACAAACAGGTAAATCTTCTAAACGGTACATTTTATATAAATACATTCTATTAGTAATAATATTGGTATGGCTATATCTAACTATACAAACTACATTTGTGAGATGGGAATACCCCTTTAATTCTGTAATTGGGGTGAAATTGCGGGCTGATACTACTGTTTTTGGGGTGTTCACATTTTTATTTTATATAATTAATTCCAGTAATCCTTGATTCTGTAATTGGGGTGAAATTGCGGCCTGATACTTCTGATTTTGGGGTGTTTAGATTCTTTTATAAATAAGTAATCCTTGATTAATCCTTGGTTCTTGGGTGAAATTGCAGCCTGATACTACTGATTTTGGGGTGTTCACATTCTTTTATATATAAGTAAATTTGTTAATCCTTGATTCTGTAATTTGGATATATCAGTAGTGGTCTGATACTACTGATTTAGAGGTGAACAGGTTCTGTAGCAATCTATGTGGAATCACCTGATGGTGTAAAAGGAGAGCGCTCTTTCACTCTATAGTAGAATCTTGGGCCACTGCAAGATTAAGTCCTTTATACCGGACTCTAAAATTTACCTGGTAGGTTGAGTTCACACTTCAGTTATTTGGTCAGTTTTGGACCCGTAACTAACCAATAAGTGAAGTGTGAACTGATTCTATAAGTGACACCTGTCAACTGCTTGTCATACTGACACACAGTAACTGTTTCACTACCATAGCATTTAGCTATGCATGTTTCTGCAATACACAGTGATGTACACTGATATACATGCTCCCTGCAGCCGGGAAATAACTGATTTTTAACAAATTCACAAATTAATTCAGATTGAATAAAAAATTTTGGAAGATTTGACAAAGCGTCTTAATCAAATTTGTGAAAACTTCACTCATCTCTAGTCACAGTTTTGGCATTCATTGTTCCCTCAATGAACTATAGCTCCCCACAGCCGGCAGCACTCATGCAGCCCCAAACCACACTCCCACCACCATGCTTGACTGTAGGCAACACACACTTGTCTTTGTACAGTACTCCTCACCTAATTGCCACCACACAAGCTTAACACCATCCGTACCAATCACGTTTATCTTGGTCTCATCAGACAACAGGACATGGTTCCAGTAATCCATGACCTTAGTCTGCTTGTCTTCAGCAAACTGTTTGAGCGCATTCTTGTGCATAATCTTTACACGAGGCTTCCTTCTGGGATGACAGCCATTCAGACCAATTTGATGCAGCGTATGGTCTGCGCACTGACACGCTGACTCCCTAACCCTTTTAACCTCTGCAGCAATGCTGGCAGCACTCATACATCTATTTTGAAAAGACAACCTCTGGATATGATGCTGACCACGTGCACTCAACTTCTTTGGTCGACCATGGCGAGGCCTGTTATAAGTGTAACCTGTTCTGTTAAACCGCTGAATGGTGTTGGCCACCGTGCTACAGCTCAGTTTCAGGGTGTTGGCAATCTTTTTATAGCCCAGGCCATCTTTATATAGAGCAACAATTCTTTTTTTCAGATCCTCAGTTTTTTGCCATGAGAGGTCATATTGAACTTGGAGTGAGTATGAGAGAATATGAGAGCGATAACACTAAATTTAATACACCTGCTCCCCATTCACACCTGAGACCTTCTAACACTAACAAGTCACATGACAGCGGGGAGGGAAAATGGCTAATTGGATAAAATTTGGTCATTTTCACTTAGGTGTGTACTCACTTTCGTTGCCAGCGGTTTAAACATTAATGGCTCTGTGTTGAGTTATTTTGAGGGGAAACCAAATTCAAAAAATCAAAGTGTCATATCTTCAGTGTTGTCACATGAAAAGATATAATAAAATATTTTCAAAAATGTGAGGGGTGTACTCACTTTGGTGAGATACTGTATATCAATCTGCTCAGCTCCTTCTGCTGTATAACATGATGCTTTCAATTTGTATTTCATTTTGTGATGACAGGTTCTAAGGTGAAATTAAAGGTTTTGCTGGGATTTTATGCCTCTATGTATGCGATCAATGCAAAACTGCATAACTTTTGTAAATTTATAACAATTTTTTGTACCAACCTAGTACTACCAAGTAAACAATAATTACTAGCTGTCTACAGGATAAATGTATGACTGCATACATTTAGGTCCAGAGATAAGTGTTGAATGAATTAAAGTTAATGAAGTGGTATTCCATCAGAATTTCAGGAAAAATGCAATTTGCCATGAATCCGAATTTCCTTGTGCTTTGTGGAATCAGATTTTTTTCTAAAATGGCTGCTGCACAATACAAAGTGAAAGTAAGAAGCCTGCAAATGAGGGATCACCCATAATGCCGTGCTGCCAGACAATCAGCAGATAGCCAGCCCCTGTGATGTCACAGACCTATAACAAGCCTCATCGGAGACAGTGCAGTTTGCATCAATCACCTGTGTAGGGCACAAAGATATCTAATTGAACGTGTCCAGCTTGTTTAATAGATAAGCAATTTTATTATGCCTTGATTCTCAAATTGGGGTAATTAAGCTGTCTAATATAACTGTTATTGTGGTGCCCACCTTGTGTAATAGATAAGCAATTCTATTACTTCTTCATTCTTGTTTTGGGGTTAATAACCTGTGTGATATAACTGTTAGTGGGGAACCCACCTTGTGTAATAGATAAGCAATTATATTATGCCTTTATTCTTTTATTGAAGTGAATAACCTGTGTCCAGTCAGCAGCTACTGCCCAGCCCAGATTTGGAGGAGAGGTCTGCTTCTTCCTCCTGTAGGAGTGCAAGTAGCAACAAAGAAAATAACGTGGAAGTAGATGTTACGAGCAGTCAGGAACACGGCCATGAGACTGATGAGGGTGACATAAGTGACTTGCAGCAAAAAAAGAGGGTTAGTCAGCACATCCCAATGCGCAGGTGCACGCCGCCATGGCTAGAAACACAAATAAAAAAATACAATGCAACAGCACTTTGCAAACCAAATAAAGTACAATAATGCCATTGTTACAGAAAATATGCTTGTGGTTGTGCGGTGGTTTTTGGGTATCTTTGTGTATTTTCGGATTTTGATAAAAGGCCGCTATTCTGGGGTGTTTATTCCCCATGAATTCTGCCTCTTGTTTATTCAAAATCCCCAATTTCTTTCCTTTTTGTATTAATGTACTCAATTCTCTTTTTTATATATACCTGTTGGATCCCTCTTCAATCGTTGGTATGTTTTTTCATCCCCTAATATTTTTAATGCTTCTCTATGATAGTCTTCCCTATTTAAGAAACATAATTAATAAGCATTGGAACATGCTTAACCCTTTCAGTACCGAGCCACTTTTCACCTTAAATCCCAGGCCGATTTTTGCAAATCTGACATGTGTCACTTTATGTGGTAATAACTTTGGAACGCTTTTACTTATCCAGGCCATTCTAAGATTGTTTTCTCGTCACATATTGTGCTTCACAATAGCAGTAAATTTGTGGCAAAATATTTCATTTTTATTTATAAAAAAAATACCAAATTTAGCAAATTTAGCAAAATACATAGTAATACCTCCAAAAATAGTTATTATTTTACATTCCCCATATGTATACTTTATGTTGGCATCATTTTATAAATGTCATTTTACTTTTTTGGGACGTTAGAGGGCTTAGAAGTTTAGAAGCCATTTTTCAAATTTTCAACAAAATTTCCAAAACCATTTTTTTAAGCACCGATTCAGATATATAGTGATTTTGAGTGGCTTACGTAATGGAAACCACCCATAAATGACCCCATTTTATAAACTACACCCCTCAAATTATAAAAAACTGCTGTTACAAACTTTGTTAACCCTTGAGATGTTCCACAAGAATTAATGGAAAATGGAGGTGAAATTTCAAAATTTCACTTTTTTGGTAGATTATTCATGTTAATATTTTTTTTTTCTTGCAAAACAGCAAGGGTTAACAGCAAACTAAACCTCAATATACATTACTCTGATTCTGCAGTTTACAGAAATACCCCATATGTGGTGGTAAACGTCTCTATGGGTTTGTGGCAGTGGTCAGAAGGAAAGGAGCGCCATACAGATTTTGGATAAGGGTATAATTGGTCGGCACTCCTAGGCTTATAGTTGGTGCTCTGTGGTATAATTTGTAACTAATTGTAGTAGAAACCACGGCACTCAAATAGGTTTTAGGCTTTTAGTAATTTATTTGATCCATCCAAAAATTCAATCTGTGGACATTGGCCAACGTTTCGGTCTCAACCTAGACCTTGTTCACGGCCTAATATATATGTGAAAAGGTAAGTGTTACATTTATAGTACCGTAAATCATACAGAAAAAATAGATAGATAGAAAATTGGACAACGAGAAGCAAAGTCACAAACATAATACTAGTAATAATGTCATATTCAGTGAAATATAGAGACATCCATGTGGAGCTTGTCATGCCCCAGGTGACTTGGTATCGTTTTAAAGATATCATAAGGAGCAGAGGTCTTCATTTGAGCGGTCCTGGCAAAAAATGGCATCAAGTATAAATAGCTCTTAATGTATGATAATTTATAGTTTAAATATCAAATAAATGTAGGAGTGAAGCACTTAGCAATACTAATGGGAATCATGCATAGGGAAGCTCATGAGATGTTCAGGGTATAGGTGACAAAAGGCGGATATAGCTCAGCAAGGGGATGCCCCATGAGGAGAGATATGCTGCAATGGGGTACTGATGCTATAGTAGTAGACTTTTCATATAGTCCTGGATGACCTGTAAGCTCTAAGGGGGTAAGGTCAGCTGGGATGATATCGATGGAAATAAAATCATTGGTGGTAGTGGGGCTTACCTAAAACACGTCCAGCGTTCCCAGTTCAATGGAGGATGCTGGCGTGTGGGTAGAAAATGCGGGAATAAGAAGCGCCGGCCGCCCGTCGTAACCGGACGTCACGTCCGGGCGGCGCATGCGCACTAGGTGTCTGAGGCCAGTCAGGGTACTGGCAGAATGAGCTAATCGCGCAGGCGCCCTGGAGTGCTGAACGATGTGGAGAAGTAGGGAACGGGGAATCGGATAAGGCATATGTAGATAGGATAATGTGACAAATAAAGGGGCATGCAGACAGACGTACAATACAAGGTCATGTAGGGTAAACATGCAGTTAGATACAACATGCAACTGATAAGCTAGTACCAATGGTGGCCAGCACTCTTAGTATTATGTGGGGAAAAAACATAAGAATAGATATAACATGCAATTGACGAACTTGTATTACTAATGGCATGCACTATTGATATTCGATTAATGGCTACTACCTGACAGTCGAGAGGTCATTTGGTCTATGGAGGGAAGAGAACAAAAGAGCATTAGAAATACAGAAAATATACAAATATCAAATGCAAAAGTCAAAATCTCTATTTAGACCTTTAGGAGATAAAGTGCCAAGTTCAAAAATCCAGAACGCCTCGCGTTCTTTTAATCGTGCGATCCGGTTGCCCCCTCTTCTTCCAGTTTGTACTTGTTCGAGGACCTGATATTTAAGTTGATTGATCTGGTGTCCTGCCTTAATGAAGTGATGAGGTATGGGTAATTCGGTCCTATTGCGTCTGATGTCAGATTTATGCTTAGATATGCGGTCCCGCACATTCTGGGTGGTTTCACCCACATATGCGAGACCACACGGGCACCGAATCAAGTAGACCACGAATGATGTAGCACATGTATAATGAGCTTTGGGGTAGTATACTTTACCGGAGTGTGGGTGAATGATTCTGTTGCCCCGAATGACATTTGTGCATTGGGCGCAGCTGAGGCAGGGATATGTACCTGTTTTGGTAGGTGCTAATGTGCTTTGTTTCAGGGTAGGACGTAGTGGGCCAATGTCCGCCTTTACCAGTTTGTCCTTGAGATTATGTGGTCTTTTGTAGCAGATACGGACTGGGTTACAGAATTCTTGAATATCAGGATAGGATTGTTGTAGCAATGGCCAATGTTTTTTGATGATTGTGCCTAGTTTAGGAATGAAGGAGTGATATGTGACGATGAAAGGTAGACGTGAGGAAGTGGTATCTTTTTCTGTCTGGATGGGAGAGGTCTGTGATTTTCTAAGTAGAGAGGCAGGGTAGCCTCTTTCAGAGAATTTCTGAGACATTTCAGCCAACCGTTGTGTACGTTTGAGTGGATCGGTGACTATCCTAGAAACTCTTGTGAATTGAGATTTTGGGAGGGCATTCTTGGTGTTGCGAGGGTGGCAGCTAGAGTATAACAAAAGGGTATTTCGATCTGTTTCTTTTCTGTATAGGTCAGTAGCTAGAGTACCCTGTAGGGGCATATAGACCATGGTGTCTGGAAAGCTGATGGTGAAATTATCTGTGTGTGCTGTGAACTGCAGATCGGGATCAATGTTATTGAGTATATAGTTTATGTAGAAGACGTTATACGGAGACTGGCACTGCGCTATAATCTTGAAAAAAGCCTTCCACCATTTGCCCCTGCTCCCACCGTGTGTGTCCGCCTTTTGGTGCTCTGCACTTGGACAGACTTAAAATACCTTTCAATCCAGAAGAAATAGAAATGAATGCGGCACTCACCAGGCTTCTTTTTGCAGCTTTATTATGAAAAACTCACATGTGGGGACGCGGATGCCCTGCTCAGTGCGCGAGAGCGTGCAGCGACGGCCGTTTCGCGCGTGTATGCGCTTCGTCTGGCTGCTCGACTACTAGTCGAGCAGCCAGACGAAGCGCATACACGCGCGAAACGGCCGTCGCTGCACGCTCTCGCGCACTGAGCAGGGCATCCACGTCCCCACATGTGAGTTTTTCATAATAAAGCTGCAAAAAGAAGCCTGGTGAGTGCCGCATTCATTTCTATTTCTTCGTTATTGAGTATATGGTGGAATTTATCAAAAGATTCTTGGCTCCCATTCCAAATACAGAAAATGTCGTCTATGTAACGATGCCAAGTGATGGCATGTTCTTGGAATAGAGGGTTAGTATAAACCCAATCATCCTCAAATTTAGACATAAAGGCGTTAGCATATGGCGGGGCTACGTTGGCCCCCATCGCGGTCCCTTTCCTCTGGATGTAGAAGTCGTCCCCAAACATGAAGTAATTGCATTGTAGTACTAGTTGTAGAAGTTCAATACAGAACATGCGGGCTTGATTGGACAGGTCAGAGGTTGTAAGTAGGGAATTGGTGGCTTCTATGCCTTCGTCGTGAGAGATGGAGGTGTACAGACTGTTTACATCTAGTGTCACAAGAATACTCTGGTGAGGTATATCGTGGATGGTGGAAAGAATTTGCAAAAAATGTGAGGTGTCCAGTAGAAATGACCGGGTTTTCCTAATCAGTGGATTGAGGATTTTTTCAAGGAAAATGGAAAGTGGCGATAATAATGAATCAGTAGAGGCAACAATAGGTCTGCCAGGTGGTTCTGTGAGGTGTTTGTGGATTTTAGGTAGAGTGTAAAGGACAGGGATGACAGGGTTCTGTTTGGACAAAAAGGTGTATGTAGATTTATCAATAGTGCCTATTTGGAGATGGTGGTCAAGGACCTTGCGGATCTGCTCCTGAATTTTGAAGGTAGGATTAGAATTCACTAGTTCATATGTAGTCTTATCAGCTAGTTGTCGTCGTATTTCTTTGATATAGGATGATGTATTCATAACCACTATGGCACCCCCTTTGTCTGCTGGTTTTATTGTAATATTCTTATCTATTTGTAAAGTTTTTAGGGCTTGTTGTTCTTCATTAGTTAGATTAGTTGGGGTGTGTAGGTCATGTCTTTTAAGGGCCTGGATATTGGATTTGACTTCCCTGTCTATAATATTGATGAAGGCCTCTACTCCGTGGTAAGTTTTGGGAGGGAGGAAATTGCTCTTGTTCTTAAGGCCTAGTTGTTGGATAGAAATTGCTCCAGAGTGAGAGGGAATGTTAGTAGATATAAAGGGCTGATGTGCAAAGTGTGCCTTCAGTCTCAGGGATCTGTAAAACCTATTGAGTTCTTGTTCCAAACAGAAGCTCTGTAAGTGATTGTAGGGGCAAAATGAGAGGCCTTTGGATAGGACACTTGTTTCAGCAGGTGATAGAGTTCTATTGGAAATATTAATAACTAGGTCCCTACCTGGGAGCGTGTCTGGATCCCGGTGGGAGGGTGTGGGTACACGTGAGCCTCTTCCTCGACGGGTTCGTGTGGTCTTCTTCTTGTTTTGTATCCTCGTCGTTGAAAAAAACGCTGTGGTCGGTAATAGGAGGTTCTGTCGCTGCCGGAGGAGGAGGAGGCGTAGTCGCCAGCTGGGGGTTGTCCGTAGGTCATTGCTGATTCTTGCCATTGCCAACGATATATATACGATTGAGATGGTAGTCCTCCGTGTCACGTATAAACTTGGATCGCTTTGTATTCTCTAGGTATTTGCGATGTTCTTCCAGGGACTTCTCAGTCTTTTTCTTGAGATCCGTCCAATCGGTTGAAGAAATTGTTGATGTAAGTTGTAGTTCTATATTGGATAATGTGTCTTTTGACTCCTGGATAGCTTTCTGAAGGTATTCCACGCTAAGGAGGATTATATCTAATGAGCATTTGTTTAGAATTGATTCAAAGCGGCTACAGTATTCCTTGTTGGAAGGAAAAAGCGTCGGGCGAAGGTGTACCCTCAAGCCTCGAGGGATCCTGTTATTTTTGTAATACTCTGCAAGGGTAGCGCAGTGCAATCTTATGTTTTTTCCCCACATAATACTAAGAGTGCTGGCCACCATTGGTACTAGATTATCAGTTGCATGTTGTATCTAACTGCATGTTTACCCTACATGACCTTGTATTGTACGTCTGTCTGCATGCCCCTTTATTTGTCATATTATCCTATCTACATATCCCTTATCCGATTCCCCGTTCCCTACTTCTCCACATCGTTCAGCACTCCAGGGCGCCTGCCCGATTAGCTCATTCTGCCAGTACCCTGACTGGCCTCAGACACCTAGTGCGCATGCGCCGCCCGGACGTGACGTCCGGTTACGACGGGCGGCCGGCGCTTCTTATTCCCGTATTTTCTACCCACACGCCAGCATCCTCCATTGAACTGGGAACGCTGGACGTGTTTTAGGTAAGCCCCACTACCACCAATGATTTTATTTCCATCGATATCATCCCAGCTGACCTTACCCCCTTAGAGCTTACAGGTCATCCAGGACTATATGAAAAGTCTACTACTATAGCATCAGTACCCCATTGCAGCATATCTCTCCTCATGGGGCATCCCCTTGCTGAGCTATATCCGCCTTTTGTCACCTATACCCTGAACATCTCATGAGCTTCCCTATGCATGATGCCCATTGGTATTGCTAAGTGCTTCACTCCTACATTTATTTGATATTTAAACTATAAATTATCATACATTAAGAGCTATTTATACTTGATGCCATTTTTTGCCAGGACCGCTCAAATGAAGACCTCTGCTCCTTATGATATCTTTAAAACGATACCAAGTCACCTGGGGCATGACAAGCTCCACATGGATGTCTCTATATTTCACTGAATATGACATTATTACTAGTATTATGTTTGTGACTTTGCTTCTCGTTGTCCAATTTTCTATCTATCTATTTTTTCTGTATGATTTACGGTACTATAAATGTAACACTTACCTTTTCACATATATATTAGGCCGTGAACAAGGTCTAGGTTGAGACCGAAACGTTGGCCAATGTCCACAGATTGAATTTTTGGATGGATCAAATAAATTACTAAAAGCCTAAAACCTATTTGAGTGCCGTGGTTTCTACTACAATTAGTTACAAATTATACCACAGAGCACCAACTATAAGCCTAGGAGTGCCGACCAATTATACCCTTATCCAAAATCTGTATGGCGCTCCTTTCCTTCTGACCACTGCCACAAACCCATAGAGACGTTTACCACCACATATGGGGTATTTCTGTAAACTGCAGAATCAGAGTAATGTATATTGAGGTTTAGTTTGCTGTTAACCCTT
Source organism: Rhinella marina (assembly GCA_900303285.1). Classification (NCBI taxonomy): domain Eukaryota; kingdom Metazoa; phylum Chordata; class Amphibia; order Anura; family Bufonidae; genus Rhinella; species Rhinella marina. The sequence continues at coordinate 14,344 of ONZH01030256.1, forward strand.
GCTGTTTTGCAAGAAAAAAAAATATTAACATGAATAATCTACCAAAAAAGTGAAATTTTGAAATTTCACCTCCATTTTCCATTAATTCTTGTGGAACATCTCAAGGGTTAACAAAGTTTGTAACAGCAGTTTTTTATAATTTGAGGGGTGTAGTTTATAAAATGGGGTCATTTATGGGTGGTTTCCATTACGTAAGCCACTCAAAATCACTATATATCTGAATCGGTGCTTAAAAAAATGGTTTTGGAAATTTTGTTGAAAATTTGAAAAATGGCTTCTAAACTTCTAAGCCCTCTAACGTCCCAAAAAAGTAAAATGACATTTATAAAATGATGCCAACATAAAGTATACATATGGGGAATGTAAAATAATAACTATTTTTGGAGGTATTACTATGTATTTTGCTAAATTTGCTAAATTTGGTATTTTTTTTATATGGTAATTTATAAAAATTTCTACTACAATACGGATTTTGGAGGCAGATTTTGCTAGAATGGTTTTTAGGCACCATTTTGTAATTGAGAGACCCTGACGTACCCCTATAGTGGAAACCCTCAAAAAGTGACCCCATTTTGGAAACTACACCATTCAAAGAATATATTAAGGGGGGTACTGGCCACTTTGACCCCCTAAGCGTTTTACGGAATTTGGAAACACTTGGCTGTGAAAATGAAAAGTTTCATTTCTTCCAATAAAATGTTGCTTTAGTCCCAAATTTTTCATTTTCACAAGGGGTAACAGGAGAAAAGCACCCCATAATGTGTTCCCCATTTTCTCCTGAATAAGGCAACACCCCATATGTGGTGATAAACTGCTGTGGGGGCACATGGCAGAACTCAGAACTGAAGGAGTGCCATATGGATTTTACAACACAGATTTTGATGGATTGGTTTGCGGGAGCCATTGATTTTTATTTTTTTGAGTTATTGTCTTATGTGGGGGCTCATTTTTTTGTGGGAAGAGATGATGGTTTGATTGGTACCATTTTGGGGTAAATACGCCTTTTTGATTGTGTGGTATTACACTTTTTGTGAGGCAAGAGGGAAAAAAATGGTTGTTTTGGCATAGTTTTTTTTTTTATTTTCTGCAGCATTCGCATGGAGGGCCATCTCATGTAATACTGTTATAGAGCAGGTTGTTACGGATGCGGCGGTACCCAATATGTCTAACTTTTTTATTTTTGAACAGAATAAAATCTTTTTTTTGTGTTGCCATTTTCAGAGAGCCATATGTTTTTTTATTTTTCGGGCGATTGTCTCAGGTAGGGTATAATTTTTGCGGGACAAGATGACGGTTTGATTGGTACCATTTTGGGTTAAATACGCCTTTTTGATCGCCTGCTATTACACTTTTTGTGAGGCAAGAGGGAAAAAAATGGTTGTTTTGGCATAGTTTTTTTTTAATTTTTTTATTTGAGTTTTTTTTTACTTTTTTTAAACAACAATTACAAAAATAAGAGAAATACATACACTATTGTACATTTTCAGGTGTATAATAAAAATAATCATATACAACAGAATCCCAGAACATAACCCCCCTCCCCCCCTTTTCTCAGATGGTATCCTTGGTGTTATGTGATTTATATCTTATGCGGAATAATCCACGTCTATGTCTACGTCAATTACTTTTTAAGATATACTGAGGATATCTAACCATACCCCTTCTGTCTCTCATTTAGAGCAAGGAAGTAAAAGTGTATCATCTGATCTTCCAGATTCATCTAGAAAAAATTCGGAGTGGGCCCAATGTACCCGCAACATCTTCATATAGATACCAAGTAGAGTCCTTGAAACGATATACTAAATTGTGTCTTTCAACTGGTTTTAGAAGGGAAAAAATAAATATACGCCATTTATTAAAGAACTTCTTTGCCAATGATTCCTGTTGTCGTTCAGTTTCATATTTTTCTAATAGCAAGCATCTTTTTACTTGAGCGACCACATCTGACATGTGAGAGCAGTTGCCATCTAGCCATTTATATAGTAGACATCGTTTAGCTGCCAGAAGAAAAACATGTAATAACTCACTTCCTGTATCCTCCTGGCACCCTGTATTCTGGAATAAAATCATTTCTGGAATGACACGGACATTAATGCTCATTTTCTCTTTAAGGAAATCATGAAACTGATTCCAAAATGTCGGGGATGCTGAACATTCCCACAACCCATGGAACATATCAGTGTCGATTTTACATTTAGGACATACCATTTGTCTCCCTTCCCCGTCCCCTCTTTGACTCCTCCTAAAGCCATAGATTGCCCGGTGTATTATTCTATATTGTCTCTCTCCAGATTTCACTTATATTTGCACTTTTGGTGCGATCCCAACCTGTAAGGATCAAGTCCCTAAGGTTCTCATTAGATACACTAGGAAAATCTTTTTTCCAACCTTTAAACATCTGAGACTCGAATGATGTCATCAACTTATCCCTAATGAGAGCATATAGCGTTGCAATATTCATCTTCCCCCTTGAAGATGTCAATAGCCGGTCAAAATCAGTGGTTCCAAACTTTCTTGATAAATCTGCTAGTTTTGACCGTAATGAACCCACTATTTGATAAAAGGTCAAAAATGAAGAGTCAGAGATATTGTGCTTGTCCCTAAATTCCGTGAAGGAAAAGTAGCGGTTCTCTTCAGGATTCCAAAAATTAGACGCCAGAAACTCTTTCTTAGTTCCCTGTTTTGAGATAAGTGTGGCCTGCGAGGTTCCCTCTTTGTGCACCAAGAGAGAGGGTATTAGAGGGGGCGGAGCTTTGCGGCTGAGCCGGATGCACACGTTTGTTTGAGCTCTCCTGCTTGCCACTGATCCCAGGCTTTATCACAGCTTCTAAACCCAAGAAAATGGGCAAACCGGGGAGAGACAAGTCAAGGGACCATGGTACCTCACAAAAATCGGCTTCTACGCAAGGAGAAATCGATAGATTTATGAGAAAACAGACTGGAATGCCGGCCCCACAGCCCCCCAAGATGCCGCCCGCAAGGAGACATGAGGCCTTAGACACGGGAGCGGAAGCCTCGGAGCCTGAAGGAGACAGTGACGCAGAGGAATCACAGATGGGAGAAGACCAGGTTATATCCAAATCCTACCTTAAATCACTTCTCACCTCATCACTGGAACCTCTCATAAAAGAGATGAAGGATATGAGACAGGACTTACGTCAGATGCACAGTAGAATGGAGGCCCTGGAGACCTCGCACACAGCGGTAATCGAGTTCAACTCCTCAGTCTCATCTAACTTAGACAACTGTCAAGCGCATGTAAATTTTCTCTATTCACTGGTGGAAGACCAGGAAAATAAAGGGCGCCGAAATAACTCGAGGCTAAAGGGACTCCTGGAGTCCGTGCTACCGGACAACATTATGCCAACGTTGCAATCTATATTCACTGCTCTCCTGCTCTCCATGGATAGAGCCCACAGAGCTCTCCGCCCTGCACCAAAACCACATGAGTCCCCGAGAAATGTGATATGTAGGATGGCCAGCTACCAGGTAAATGAAAAAATCCTAGCCGCTTCTAGAAAGACACCCAAGATTGAATATGAAGGGGATACAATCACCATATATCAAGACCTCTCACTCATGACACTAAAGAAGCGCAATAACCTGCGTCCTCTTTTGGACATCTTAAGAAGAAGAAATATAACCTACAGGTGGCTGCATCCCTTCGGTTTGTTGGCAAACACACCCGGGCGTAAACTTATCATTCGCTCATTTACGGAGCTGCAGCAAGCCTACAAGATGCTGGACATAGAGGACTTAGATATCCAAGATTGGTGCCCAGCCCAGAACATCGCGGACTTACCACCCTTGCCACAATTGGCTCCCTGGACTCCGGTTCACTCTGTGAGGAATCAAAGAGGAAGAAACACTCCTTCCAGAATGACACCGAGGAGGCTTCATATACAAGATCCCACGCAGATGGACTTTGCTGGATGATCAATACAGGGACTCTACCAGAAAGGGCAGGATCCAAACAGTGATTTTTTCATTTTGTTTTTGCTCTCCTTTCCTCTTCTATTCCTTTCCATGCTCTCAGACGCCTGTCTGTTATTATTTTCTTCTTACATTTTTGCACTGGCCTACTCCCCTTTTGCGTTTATGGAGTACTTAAGGGTTGTGGGGAGATATCTAGGTGACACCTCACATTTACTCATGACTAGTTTGTGAGAAAGTCCAGTTTACTTGTTATTTCTCCTTACATCTTTCAGATGATGGTGGTTTCCCCTCTCCATTTATGTTGTTAATATCTTTCTAGTCTTGGGATGTCTTCACCCATCTTCCCTCCTTGATAGCCTAGGAAGCGGTTTTGAGGCTACTCTGATGGAAGTTTCCTCCCCCACTTGGTTCAGTGGTTATTTTTCTACTTATTGTCTACAATGGATCCATATCCTGTTTTCAGTATCTCCACTTAGGGATCTAAGTTGGTTTATGACCATGTTTACGTATTTATCCCCTCCTATTCCTCTTTCCTTCCTTTTTCCCTCAGACCTCCCTTCCCTTATCACCGAACCTATTGGTATTGGTATAGGTAGAAAGGATGATAACCTTGTCTTGCTAGCTGTATGTTCAACTTTGCTTGTGTTTTCCTTTATAGTAGCAAAGAGCCTTGTTACCACCCGGGATCATGGCTGAACTCACTTTATGTTCTCTTAATGTAAAGGGAATGAACGCACCGGAAAAGAGAAGTCAAATATGTCGCTTTTTGCGTAAAGAAAAGGTAGGAGTGGCCCTTTTACAGGAAACTCATTTTCGAGATAAGCATATCCCTAGATTACAACACCTTTCATACTCTCAGTGGTACCATAGTACCTCCACATCTTCAGCCTCGAAAGGGGTTAGTATCGCCTTTCATAGGAACATTTCTTTTGCGGTGCGTTCTTCTCTGATTGACCCGGAGGGGAGATACATCTTTCTGAAGGGAATGATTGGAAATCAAATCTACACTTTCAGGAATGTGTATGCCCCAAACACGAATCAAGTTGTGTAGTTATGTAATATGCTAGAATTGTTCAGGTCCTTTGCTGAAGGATGTATTATATTAGGTGGTGATTTTAACACGTCTATACAGCCCGATCTAGACTCCTCTTCCACCATCACCACAATTAGCTCCACAGCCTTACAAAAACTACGTAATAAAATAACAGATTTCTCCCTAACTGATGTCTGGAGAACACAAAACCCACAAGGTAGAGACTATACATTATATTCTCACCCACACAAACGCTATTCCAGATTAGATTATATCTTTGTCCCACCGAATCAATTGCACCTCTGTAAAACTGCTAAAATAGGGAATACTACTGTTTCAGACCATGCTCCAATATTTCTAGATCTTAGCCTAGTAGGACTCCCTAAAAAGGAATTCACATGGCGGCTAAATAATACATTACTGGACAAACAATGTCATAAGGATAAAATCAAAGCTGCTTTGGAAGAGTATTTTTCCCTAAACTCTACCCCTGATATTTCTGACGGGACACTGTGGGAAGCACACAAATCAGTAATCAGAGGTCACTTTATAGGATTGAGTGCCCACATAAATAAAAGTAGACGGACAGCCATTAATGATCTGTATCACAAAATACAGAGACTTGAACAGGCCCATAAGCTTTCCCAATCACAAACCCTCTGGGACCAACTCACAACAACTAGGAATGACCTGAAAAACTTGCTAAACTCATATACTGCAAAACTATTTATGTAATCTCAGCATAAATATTATGCGCATGGGGACAAGGCGACTAAACTCCTCCTTTCTCAAATAAAAAAGAGGAAAGCTAAATCCTTCATTCCCCACATTAAATCGAAAGAGGATGTCTCATTAAAAAGAACAGATCTCACAGCTAAAAGATTCAATTAACACTGAAAGTTATGTGGATAACTGGCTCTCATCCCTTAACCTTCCCAAATTGTCCCAGGACCAGGCTACAGCTTTAGCCTCCCCCTTCACCTTGATGGAATTAGAGACTGCCCTTAAACACTCTCCTATTAATAAAGCCCCAGGACCGGATGGCCTATCAATAAGATATTATAAAACCTTTAGCTTGACGTTACTCCCTCCACTACTGAAACTGCAATTCCACCCTGGCTCTACTTTCCCCGAACAAATGCTTATGGCATATATTACTGTACTCCCTAAAGAAGGTAAGGACACCTCCTTATGCGCAAGTTACCGCCCCATTTCATTATTGAACAATGACGTAAAAATTTTTGCCAGGATGGTCGCGACCAGACTTAAAACATTTCTTCCCCACTTGGTCAATCCGGAACAGGTGGGATTTGTACCCGGCAGGGAAGGAAAGATGAACACACACAGGCTATTACATATAATTCAACATGCTAAGTTTTCTTCGTCACCACTGGTGCTTCTCAGTACCGACGCGGAAAAAGCTTTTGACAGGGTTAACTGGATGTTTATGACTAGAGTCTTAGCCCGCTGTGGTATTCCACCGTGCCTTATCTCCGCAATCATGGCGTTATATCATAAACCGACAGCGCGCATATGGGTGAATGAGACTCTACCCCCTACATTTAAAATCAGCAATGGTACGAGGCAAGGTTGCCCTCTCTCGCCTATTTTATTTGTATTGACAATTGAACCCCTTCTTCAAGCCTTCAGAGAGACTAACAGCATTAAAGGGATTAGGTTGGGGTGCACGGAACACAAACTAGCTGCTTTTGCAGATGACGTTCTTTTGTTTATCTCAAATCCATCAGAAGCACTCCCTGAACTTATGTCTGCTTTCGACCATTTTGGCAAACTCTCCAACTTCAAAATTAATTTTACTAAATCCCATATATTAAATATATCCCTGCCTAAACAGACGGGGTTGGAATTGCAGAGAAGTTACCCTTTCTCATGGTCCCCCTCATCTATTAAATTTTTGGGAATTAATATAACCCCAGAGATCTCCTCTTTGTACAACGCAAATTTTCAGAGCCTTCCCTCAGACATATTATCTCTTCTACATTCTTGGGACATACCGTATGTCTCGTGGTTTGGTAGGCGCACATTGATTAAGACCATTGTCCTGCAAAAGGTGCTATATTACCTCCAAGTACTGCCTATCAAGCTACCGGCATCTTTTTCAACAAGCTAAATTCCTCTCTATCTGCCTTTTTATGGCGTAAACAAAGGCCAAGATTAGCGCACAAATATTTGATTCAACACCCGGTTAAAGGAGGTATGGGCATACCTGATTTTAAAACTTATTATAAAGCCATACATGGATCGAGATGCCTAGAATTGTTGAGAGCTCCCACAGACAGTTTAGATATCCAAGCCGAAATGGCTATGTCAGAACTCCCCATCAGATCTCTACTTTTATCTCTTAAACACTGGACTAAACATTCTACAGATATCCAAAATGAGATTACCAGAGTGACCATCGCGCTGTGGAAAAATGAAGGTATTAAGGGGAAATTACTATCCCACCCCCTAGAAATCATGCAGGTGAGAGATGTCCTGATGGACTCCCCTGCTACGTTCAGAGACACAGTACCTAGCTCACACACATCTTTTTCGGTTGAGCTTATGGTTCTCCAAACCCGGGACCCAAAAAAGAAAATCTCTGCAATTTACTCTATGTTAATGCCCCTACAACAAAAGCACAACCTATGGTTTATTGATAAATGGGAAAAAGATTGTGGGCTACAGTTTTCCTCAGAGGTTAAGATACTACTGGCTCAGACGGGAAAAATTTCTAGATGTGTCAAATTACAAGAAAATGACTTTAAAATATTAACCAGATGGCATTACACCCCAGTACATCTGAATCGTATATTCCCACAGACATCTGATATTTGCTGGAGGTGTCACTCGGAAAGAGGCTCTTTCCTCCATATTTGGTGGGGATGTTCTGGTATCACTGGCTACTGGACAGAAATATTGAGTGATATATCCAAAATATGCAGTACTAAATTACCTGAATCCCCGACAGTGACTCTTTTGAGCTTATATACAGGATTGAAGGTGTCTAGGGACATTAGGGCACTTCTACATCCTCTATTAGTTTCCGCTAGGATCATAATTGCTCAACACTGGAAGTCAGATAAATCACCCAGCCCATCACAATGGAAAGCGAGGGTGGATCAAATTTTCAGTTTTGAGCAATTGACAGCATGGGAAAAACATACTATACCATCATTCATTAGGATATGGTCCCCATGGTCCAAATTTAGAGGCTATGATACCTCCTACGTACCAGATCGAACCTAAGAACTTAAACACTGATACTATAGAATGTTCATATAGTTCCCTGGCAACAGGGAGCTTAGATATAGGATAACTATCATCCTGCTCTATAGCTTCCCTAACAAGGCTTTTTATCCCCCCCCTCCTTATCCTTTCTTTCCCCAGATCCGCCCACCCCCACCCCCACCCCCATTCTTTTTCGATTTGTGTTATTGTTTCGTTATTTGTTATAGGTCTATGGTTATTATTTTAAACGAAACAGTACGAACACCTCGATGACTTACCATTATAACCTATCTACATAGGCCCAAGAGGCACTTGAAATGCTGTTTGTACTGGGTTTTCATATTTTGCTAAATAAATAAAAAATTGTTAAAAAAAAAAAAGAGAGAGATGGTATTAGAAATTTAGAGACTTGGTATGACAGACCATATCCCTTCCTTACTACCTTCCATGTTATGATGGTGTCCCGCAATACCAAACTTTTCTTTATTACCGGTGGTAATGCTGAGTAGGGGGTGTGTAGGATACTAGATAATGTCCACGGATAGGCTAATGCCTCTTCCAACTCTAAATTGGAATAGTTATTGGTTTTTTTAATCCAGTCTACACAGTGGCGCATTAGACTAGCCAAATTGTACGCCCTTATGTCCGGTAAGGCTAATCCCCCTTTCTCTTTGGGCAATTTCATTTTGATTAGGGAGATTCTGCTTCGTTTAGAATTCCATATTAATGTACTAAATGCTTGTTCTAGCGTTTTAATGTCTTCGTGTTTCAGTAATACTGGGAAAGTCTGAAGGGGGTATAGAAGTCTAGGAAAGCTCATCATCTTCAAAAGATGACATCTCCCTAGTAAAGATAACGGGAGTCGCTGCCATTTTTGTAGATCCGCAATGATTGATTTGATCAGTGGGGTATAGTTAAGAGAGTATAATACCTCCATGGTTTTCCCTATCTGAATGCCCAAATATGTTATGGATGGTTTATATAGATGTGCCACCTGGGTTCTCCTAACTTGGGATGGTGGAAAATATTTCAGGGATAAGTCCAGTAGTTCACATTTCGTTTCATTTACTTTAAAGCCGGAGTATCCGCCATATTGAGAAAGTAGTGAGAATATATGTGCTACATCAGTGTGGGGATTATCCAGGAAAAAGAGTATGTCATCTGCAAATAGGGCATGTTTGACTTCCTCCTTGCCTATATGTATACCTTTTATTGTCTTGGAATTCATGATGGCTATGGACAATGGTTCTAGTGCTATGTTGAATAGCAGAGGGGGCAGTGGACAGCCCTGTTGTGTCCCCTTCTGGAGGGAAAAAGAATCAGATAGAAAGCCTGGGGTGCATACCCTAGCATAAGGATTGGTATATAGAGTATTGACATAGTTGCGGAAAAGTCCCGAAACTGCATCTTATCTAGTACTATTTGAAGCCAACTCCACTTGACATTGTCAAAGGCTTTCTCCGCATCTATGGTCAATATGGCAGGGTGTTTATATCTTTTTGGATTGTTTGAAATATGGTCCAACACTGACATAACTTTACGTATATTATATACAGCTGCTCTTCCCTGAACAAATCCTACTTGCTGTTTTGAGATAAGGTGTGGGAGTATAGTAGCCAATTTATCCGCAAGTATTTTGGAGATCAGCTTTATGTCCACATTGATCAGAGAGATTGGCCTATAGGATGTTGGCATTACCGGATCCTTGCCAGATTTGTGCAATACCTTGATGTTAGCCGTGTTAGAGTGTTGGCATATGCTGCCCCCCGATAAATATTTCTCATATACCTCCTGTAGCAACAGGAAAATCTGTTCATTTAATATTTTATAGAACTCCCCTGTGTAGCCATCAGGGCCAGGGGCTTTACTCAACTTCAAATTTTTGATTGCCAAAGATATTTCTTCTGACGTCACTGGAGTATTAAGGGTTTTTTGCATGTCCTCAGGCAGAGCAGGTAAAGTTAAAGATTGTAGCCATTCATTTGCCTCCTGCATGTACATCGGAGTGTCAGTATATAATTGTTTGTAATATTCTAGTAGTATAGTATTTATTTTTTGTGGGTCATGATGTAATGTTCCATCTGCCGATTTTAAGGCTAAGATAGGCTTGGAGTGATATGGGCCGCGTACAAACCTAGCTAGTAACTTGCCGGCTTTGTTGCCAAACCTATGAAGGTTTTTTTTTAACCACGACTCATATGTCTCTTTAGCCTCCTACCAGTTACATCTAGTGGTCAGTGTCGGATTGCTTTGGAACCTGGAATACTCCTGTCTTAGATTTTGACTATGTAGTTCTAGTTGTGAATAGATTGTTTTTTTCCTAAAAGCCATTTCAGCCATCAGTTTCCCCCTTATCACTACCTTTCCTGCTTCCCACAATAGCTGAGGATCTGAGGTTGTTTTGTTATCTGTTAAATAAGTTTGCCACCACTCCTTCAGCCCATCACAAAACTTCTCATCTTCATATAGTTGTGAAGGAAAACGCCAAATATAATCCTGACCTCTAGGAAAATGGTCTTTCAGGGTTATTAAAAGAGGTGCGTGATCAGATATTACCAGATCTTCAATGGATGCGTGCATGCAGCGTTGAGCTGCAGTGGGGGTTAGGAAGGCATAATCAATACGCGACCAAGAAGTGTGTACATGGGAATAAAATGTATATTCCCTGCCTTCTGGGTGGAAAGATCGCCAAATATCTATTAGGTGAGTATCTGACATAAATTGCTGCAAACAGAGTTCGTTTCTCAATACGGGTGTGGTATGTCTCCTATCTTCCCTTGTGTCTACCACCGTGTTCATACCTGCAATAATCTTTTAATGTGTGTTATCCCCCAACACCTTAAAAGTTAAGTCTCCAAAAAATACCTGGCTTTTATCGTTAGGGCCATATACATTATAAATACTAATATCTGATGTGGGAGAACTAAGTATTAGATGATGTACTCTGCCCAGATCATCGGCATACTCAGTTTTGACTTGGAATGGTAACTGCTTGTGAAGCAGAGTGATGACTCCTGCCTTTGAGTGGACAGAGGGAGAGCCATAGACCTCTCCTACCCACAATTTTCGTAGTCTAAAATAATCCTTTTTTTCTAAATGTGTCTCTTGTAAAAGTGCGATATCAGCCTTTAATCTTTTTAAATGACGTAGCACCATTAAGCGCTTATTTGGGGACTTAAGACCCTTTACATTCCAAGACACTATTTTTAGCATTTTTCATACTAAAAGAAGAATAGTGTCCCTCTGAGAAAAAAAAACTGTGCCTATAAAAAACCCCCTGAACATAGAAAAACAGAAAATATCTGAACAAAATGACATTGTATGTATCAAAAATGACGTTCCTGAGGAATGAAAGCAGTAATACCGCCTCTAGGAACATGTGTCTGACGACTTCACTTTTTCCCGCCATGACAAAACTGCAATAATAGTTCTCAATGTGATTACATACTTTCTCCTACCAACCCCGTCTATTACTGTAGATGCCACCAAATTAAAACAGAAACTGTATGACTCGCTGCAAACAGTGTCATGAATAAAAACTAACAAAACACGTTAAGGCAAGAACATCGGCAAATATCTAATATATAACATTTTAGACTTATCGTGTACGACAGTTCTCCTGCTGCATGAAACGGTCAAGTCTGAAAACTGTAATTAAGTCATCTCCGCACAGAAAGATCTTTAGGGCGCTGTTCTTTTGGAGTTTCCAGGCGGTCGTTTGAGCGCGAATCCTGTTGCTCTATCGGCCAGTCTTGTTGGTGCCGTAACCCCATGCTGGCGGGAACGTTTGCTGCTCCTTTCATGCTCTCTGCCGCCTCCTCCGGTGAAGTGTAGAATGTTGTAAAGCCATTCGGCCCAAGCACCTTCAAGGGTAAAGTAGTGCAAATCTGATCCTCTTGTTAAACAGGTCAGTACAAAGTGGAGAAAATGCTTTACGCCTTTTAAGGACCTCTGCTGAAAAGTCATTAAAGACTAATATTTTAGAACCCCGCAATATAAGAGGCAGCCTTTTCTGAAAAGTCCAGATACTTAGCGATGACTTGGCGTGAACGCAGTTGTAATTGAGGTACATTGGGTACATTTCTGTTTGACAGAGCAGGTCTCCCCTCCCGCAGGTCAGGCCCAACACGGTGTGCTCTCTCAACTTTAAAAGGTCCAGTAAGGCCCAACGCCTCCGGGAGTTCCAGTTCGCATATGTCCATCAGCTCATGAAATGTGACTGCTTCTGGTATACCTATTATGCGGAGGTTACCGCGTCGGGATCTGTTCTCCAGATCATCCACTTTATCCCATAACTTTTTGATTTCTGATTCAGCCTGTGTTAGCTTTCTGTGAGCGGTGGTGAGCTCCGTTTCAAGCTGGGCAGATGTCGATTCTAGGTGTTCCAGTCGATTTGCATGCTGCATCACTTCTGCCTGCAATGGCGCGAAAGAGTGAGCAATGGAGGAGGCTAACAACTCTTGTAAGTCTGGTTAAATTCTTGTCGCCACTTCAATAGCTAGCCGCTTATAATCAACTGCATTCTGTTCCTCCTGTTCTGTGCCATTGGTAATGATTGGCGAGTCGGGTAGTAGCGGAGATATTGGAGCTGTATCTCCCGCCATTACTGGTGCCGAGAGTTCCTGCGCCGCCTTCCCCGTTTTGTTGGTGCTTTTGGCTTTAGATTTGCTCCCCATGGTTGTTAGGTATTTGTCCATGAAGGTATGGGCAAGTCAGACCCTGGTTTTCGAGGACTTGTTCGTCTCTCATGTAATATTTTTATAGAGCAGGTTGTTACGGACGCGGCGGTACCCAATATGTCTAACTTTTTTATTTTTGGAAAGTTTTACACATTAGATTTATTTTTGAACAGAATAAAATCTTTTTTTGTGTTGCCATTTTCAGAGAGCCATATTTTTTTTATTTTTCGGACGATTGGCTCAGGTAGGGTATAATTTTTGCGGGACAAGATGACGGTTTGATTGGTACCATTTTGTGTTAAATACGCCTTTTTGATCGCCTGCTATTACACTTTTTGTGAGGCAAGAGGGAAAAAAATGGTTGTTTTGGCATAGTTTTTTTATTTCATTTTTTGCAGCATTCTCCTGGGGGGCCATCTCATGTAATATTTTTATAGAGCAGGTTGTTACGGACGCGGCGGTACCCAATATGTCTAACTTTTTTATTTTTGGAAAGTTTTACACATTAGATTTATTTTTGAACAGAATAAAATCTTTTTTTGTGTTGCCATTTTCAGAGAGCCATATTTTTCTTATTTTTCTCAGGTAGGGTATAATTTTTGCGGGACAAGATTACGGTTTGATTGGTACCATTTTGGGATAAATACGCCTTTTTGATCGCCTGCTATTACAATTTTTGTAAGAGAAGGTGACCAAAAAAATGTCTGGTTTGGCACGTTTTTTTTTTTTTTTTACTGGGCGGGCGCAGGAGCTGGGATGTACATGTACGGCGCTGGGACTTGTGTCCCGGCTTTTTGCGCCGTACATGTACGGCGCTGGTACTCTAAGGGTTAAGGAAGACAAAGTACTAGGAATGCATATAAACTGATGCCCCTAGATTTTTGCAAAAAAAACATTGGGAACATAGCATCTACAGGTCGATGCGCAGGAATGAAAGAAAGTAACAAAGCAAAAGAACACGTTTTAAAAGGTTTTTTTTCCCATGCAAGACATGCATAGGGTGTAAAATATCAGGAACAATTAGAAAACGGACGAACATAGAGAATAAAGAAGGCACCTATATTAAATATGAAATCAACCAGCATATTACATGTGGTAGCGAAGGGGTTATATATGCAATTATATGCCCATGTAATAAAATATATATAGGAAGAACTAAAAGAAAATTGAAAAAACGGATAGGTGAACATGTGTACAATATAAAGAAGAAGTATTAGGGATATCCATTGTCCCGACATTATAGGGATGAACATAACGGCAAATTTGAAAAATCAAAGTTCTGTGGTTTGGAGATAATAAAACAAGACGAACGGGGGGGGGGGCGGAGATTTCATTAAAAAGATGTCTAAAGCTGAAACAAAGTGGATTTTCAACATCGACACATTAATGCCCGCAAGTTTAAATACGGAAATAGAACTGTTTACATTTGAAGCAGAATAGATGCAGTAAGAAACAACAGAGAGGGTTAATGGAAAAGGTATAAAGAGAGGTACACAAGGAGGCCAGACGTATACCCTGACAAAGAACACTGAGTTGTTAGAAACACGTAGGTTTCTGGCCTAAACATCCATCCGTAAAAGTGTAAGGTGACGTCACTGAGCGCTCCGAGTGAGCGTGTGCTATACATTTACTGACGGAGCAGCGCTACCGGCCGGGGTGCTCCACATAGATCAAAGTACCAGACTATACTTACTTCCTGAAACCTGAAAATTGCAACTGTGGCAAAAAGAATACTTAGATACACAGCACATCAAGCAAGGTAATAACCAATGTTATATACAATAATTGTTTTGCGGTGCATGTAAGAGTATTTGCCGAGCAGATAGAAGGATATCAGGAAAGTGTGTATAAGGGATATTTGCGCAGTATCTGGAGATAATAGATATACACAAATTTGAGATTCTTGGCAAATATATTTTGTTCAAAATTACTTGGGCCCATCTGCCAAACGTCAAGGCGATCTCTGTAAAACGCAAACCTAACACTAAATGCTACCTGTTATGTGTCATACTGGCCACCATAAAATTCAAGGAGTGCAAGTTCCACATGCATGCTGGGTCCTGCTTTTTATCATTTTTGATGCCAAAATGGCCTCCATTAAATCCAAGGAATGCAGGTACCAACGTGTATGCCGAGCCCACACTATACCTCTCCTGGTGCCAAAAGGCTTCCAGTCAGTGCAGGGAGAGCAGGCTACAGCTTTAGGCCTCATGCACACGAACGTGTGCCAGCCATGGCCATATTGCGGCCCGCATATAGTGGGTCCGCAATACACGGGCACCGGCCATGTGCACCCCGCATCAAGGATCGCGGACCCATTCACTTGAATGGGTCCACAATCCCGGAGATGCAGTGAGTTGGGGAACAGAGGCACGGATCGGCACCCCGCGGAAGCACTATGGAGTGCGGATTGCGGACCCCATTGAAGTGAATGGGTCCACAATCCGCATGCGGAAGCACCACGGTCGGTGCCTGTGCATTGAAGACCGCAATTTGAGGCTCGCAGCACGGGCACGACCGTGTGCATGAGGCCTTATACTTACACTAATTAAAATCAGCCTATGGGGCAGACAGGCTGGTCAGGAGTGCAAGACTAAATGGAGTAAGCCACACCTCCAGTACAAACTGCAAAGAAAACGGGGGTCAGTCAGCACATCCCAATACACAGGTGCACGCTGCCATGGCTAGAAGAAAAAAATGCATTGCAACACCACTCTGCAAACCAAATACAGTACAATAATGCCATTGTTATAGAAAATATTCTGGGGCTAATGCTACACTGCATTTTATGGTGGCCAGTATGGCATATAACAGGTAGCATTTAGTGTTAGGTTCCCATCTTACAGAGATCGCCTTGACGTTTGGCAGACTGGCCCAAATAATTTTGCACAAAATGTATTTGCCAAGAATCTCAAATTTACTGAATAAGCATAGCATTAGCACTAGAATATTTTCTAGAACAATGGCATTATTGTACTTTATTTGGTTTGCAGAGTGCTGTTGCATTGTATTTTTTTCTTTGTGTTTATAGCCATCGCAGCATGCACCTGTGCATTGGGATGTGCTGACTGACCCCCCTCCCCCTTTTTCTTTGCAGTTTGTTCTGGAGGTGTGGCTGACTCCTGTTGGTCTTGCACTCCTGACCAGCCTGTCTGCCCCATAGACTGATTTTAATTAGTGTAAGTATAAAATTGTAGCCTGCTCTCCCTGCACTCACTGGAAGCCTTTTGGCACCAGGAGAGGTATATAGTGTACTCTCATTGCATCCATTGGAAGCCATCTGGCACTAGGAGAGCTTTAGAGTGGGCTCAGCATGCATGTTGGTACCTGTATTCCCTGGAGTTAATGGAGGCGATTTTGGCACCAAAAATAATAAAAAAGCAGAATGGACCCAGCATGCATGTGGAACCTGCACTTTTATGGTGGCGAGGATGGCACATAACAGAGTAGTGTTAGGTTCCCTTCTTACAGAGATCGCCTTGACGTTTCACAGACGGGCCCAAATAATTTTGTACAAAATGTATTTGCCAAGAATCTCAAATCTACTAAATAAGGGTAGCATTAGCACCAGAATACTTTCTATTGTACTTTATTTGTTTTGCAGAGTGCTGTTGCATTCTATAAGTGACTTTCAGACAGTAGTGGATGATGATGTAGCCGATCACATGTGGGAGCCAAAGGAAGAAGGGGCTGCATCACCCTCAAGGGTGAGGGTGGCACCTTGCTCATGAGACAGTGGCAGAGTTTCAGCACTTTGCTGAGCCAGCAGAGTGCAAGAGTGGCTGTGAGTCAGCAGTGTGAGATCTGGAGCTCAGGATAGACTGCTACTCAGGAGCCTACCTGTTATCATGCAGGCAGTTATCATGCAGTGGTGGGGGTAAAATGCCATTTTCGCCGTTGTGGGAATTTTTTATCAAGTCGCCAGAGGACATCAGCATGGTCTTATGTAGGACCTGACCTGAGCTGAAGGTGAAGAATGGCAAGGGTGCCAATGTTGGCACCATGGCCCTGCATCAACACATGGAGCGTCACCATAAAGTGGCCTGGGAAAACCATGGCACTAATGTAGTGGTAGAGCCTGACGCATCTTTCAGCTGCTCCACCCCTTCTCTACCAGTCAGAGCTCCACCACCTCAGCAGAAGGGAGCTGTGTTTTTTCCCATCATCTACTGATCCTGATGCTGCTTCTCCTCTTCACACATTTTGCCAGCAATCGATCACTGAGGCATTTGCAAAGAGACAACAGTATGCGTGCACTCATCGCGTGTAGAAGCCGAACTTGCTCCTGGCCAAGCATGGCAGTGTTATGCTGTTCTGCACCTGGTTTCCCTGTGTGAACAGAGTCACATCAGGGAGGAACTGTTCAGCATCATCAACTAAGAAATCGTATCCTGGCTGCATCTTGGAGGGCTAACCCATACGTCCTGCAGGGTGCGCATCTTTAATCTGGTTGTAAACCAGTTTCTAAAGTCTTTCTCCCAAATGCAAGAAGTCTTGAAAATCGCCAGGAAACTGCATGCACTTCAGCCACCCTTACCCTGTAAAACACGTCCGCCTTGAGGTGCATCTCCTTATATACGATGTTTCCACACATTGGAACTCCACCTTCGACATGTTGGACTGACTATATGAGCAGAGGAAGGCCCTGACCGATTTTTTGATGATGCAGGAGGACATGTAGGAAGTTACTGTGTAACTTCGATGTTAGCCAGTGGCAGCTCATGCGCGACATCTACCATTTGCTCCGGCCCTTTGAGGAGGCCACTTTATTTGTCAGTCGCCAGGACTATGGGATGAATTATGTCATTCTACTCCTTTACGGCCTGGAGCAGATGATGATAAATCTGGCTGGCCAGGCGACAGCAGACACCTCACCTACATTTCACAGTCGCCTAAGCCCTGTAGGGGCTGAACTGGTAGAGAAGGAGGAGGAGGACATTAACGCCCAGGAACTGTATACAGAAATAGGTGGTTTATCTGCCCAAGCGACAGGAGAGGAACAGGAGAAACATGAGGAGCTGGAGGGTGATGAGGAAGACCAAGCAGATGACCCCAGAAGACAGAGGCAGTATGCAGTGGAGATGGAGGCAGGGAGTACCTCCAATTCCCTTGTGAAAATGGCCAGATGCTTGCGTAGTGAAAGCCGCATTATCACCATTTGGCAGAGGGACGTCTACTGACTCTCCACGATGTTAGAGCGACGCTACTGAGCCAAAACTGGGGCCTTTTTTATACCTGCTGAGAGTGATGATAAACTCAACTACTATCGAGACATCCTATGTTATGTAGTTCATTGGTCGCTATCTATGTGCGCTATTGCCCATCCTTACGAAGGTCTGACTGAGGGGACCACCTGTGCTCATGCTTCACTACCATGACTGCTGGAGGGGGGGGGGTTGCAGGAGTAGCACGAGCTCCATCAGCAGAAACTTATTTCTGGAGTCGCTAATGAGCACTTTTCTTCACATTGCCTACTGAAGAAAGCACCCAACAGCAGTAGGACGTGGAGAAGAACTTGAACCAGCAAGTGGTGGAATACTTGGACTGTACCCTGCCACCCCAGATCCAAGATCCCCCGGACTACAGGGCAGCCAAACTTGATTTGTGGCTGCAACTGGCTGAGTTTGCCCTGGACAAGTTTTCCTGTCCAATCAGTAGTGTTAGGCGTGGATCAGCCAGAATTTCCACACACCGCTGCCTGATCCATCAGGCTAGATCACTCTGGCAGTAATGTTCTGACTCCAGTGTGCTGTCACACCAGAACATTGTGAAAAATGCCCCTTAAATTCTGGCTATGTGCTTCAGCCACTCTTCTGATGCTGCCACCTGCTTCCTCTGCTGCCATCTTCTCCTACTGCCACCATCTTGTACTGATACTGCCACTGCTGTTGCCCTCCACCTCCCCACTAAGCCATAAGTTGACTCCTCATGCTGTTGCCATTTTCATTACTATGTGACTGGGTCACTGTGTTGACTCCTCATGCTGTTGCCATGCTCACCACTCTGTGACTAGGCCACTGTGTTGACTCCTCATGCTGATGCCACCCTCACCACTCTGTGAAAGGGCTACTAGTGTCCCTGTTTGGCCTTGTTGACATCACTGTTTATTTTACCCTTCTTCTTCAGAGGTAAATGGCCAAAACTAATGCAAATTGAGCATGAGGCCTCTATCAGACAGTCAGTATTTTGCATCAGGATTTGATCATGATTTGGAAGTCATAAGCAGGAGACATGCAAATATTCCCATCATGTTTCATCTCTGTTTTGGACCAAATACTAACCATGTGAAGGGGGATGCTCAAAAGACAGGATCCGTTTTTTTGGGTTTGTACTGTACATACTTCTGATGGATCACCCTCAGGGTTGCCAACCGTCCAGAAAGTTCTGGACAGTCCGTAAAAGTAGGCAACTTTTTTCCTCTGTCCGTGAAAAAAAATAGAGGTGTCCGTGATTTTTTTGAGGCTGGTGGTACCTGACTAGATTATTTTGGTGGTAATTATCATCATTTTACAGCTCACAGTAAATGGTGGTAATGAGTTTTGATCAGTATATTGAGCTATAGAGCTGTATTACTTATAATATTTATCCTTCATTATGGTTTTCCAATTTGTCCGTAAAAAATGTTGGCCGTCCGTAATTTTGGGATAAGTTGTCCAGAAAAAAGAAAAATTCGGGTTGGCAACCCTGATCACCCTCACCACCACTTGTATCAGCGTGTAACAAAACTGGTTGTCTAGCAATCTATGTGGAATTAGCAGACGGTGTAAAAGGAGACCCCTCTTTCACTCTCATGTAAAATCTTGGGCCACTGAATGGTTAAGTACATTATACCTGACGCTAACATTGACCTGTAAGGCTGAGTTCACATTTCAGTTATTTGGTCAGTTTTTGACCTATAACTGCCCAAATAAGTGAATTGTGAACTGAGTCTAAGGGCTCATTAACATGGTCATATTTTTTTCCGTGTGCGTTCCATTTTTTTTTTGTTGACCATATACGGAACTGTTCATTTCAATGGGTCCCCCCCAAAAAAGAAAGTTACTCAGTGTGCATTCCATTTCCGTAGGTCACATGGCCGTTTCTCAAGATTTTGAGTCTTGTTCTACTATTGTCCGCAAATCACGTTCCAGGGTGCCATTCAAATTAATGGTTCCACAAAAAAATTGAATGCATAGGGAACGCCACTGTATGTTATTCGTTTATTACGCATCCATGCTTTAGAAATAACAGGCCAAACCCACTTTCGCCATGAGCCTGGGAGGAGGTGGCACGCACAATGCTGCCACGAGAATGGGAGAAAGGTGACCAAAAGAAGGGGGCTGATCTAGGTAAAACCACCCATGATGAATCTTACTGTGGTAATTAATGAAACTGGTGTAAAGTAGAACTAGCTAAGTTGCCCCTAGCAACCAATCAGATTAAAAACCTACAGCTCATTTTTTTTTTTTTTAATATTTCTTTATTGACGATCAGGATACATACAGGCACACCGAACACTTTTCACAAATAGAAGTGTAGCATAGCATGGATGAATAAAGACATCATAACAACAAACCTGATCATTATTTTTCACATTTTCTTCACTCCCCCCCCAAAACCACCCCTCCCCCAACATAGCTTCCTCACCTACTAACCTTAAAGTGAGCTCCGTGGATTTTACCTACTCATCTAACACCAGAGAAGATGCCTCCAGTTACACCTGCAGCTTCCCCAGCTTATTTCCAATCTGAATACATATATGTTAGGATGCTTTTAAATACTAATTACACGTAGGATTAAATATCAAGGAACAAAAAATATTGTAAACGTGCTTCTAACAAATAAAATACCTTTATTAAATCTCCGTAGAGGGGTATAAGTGATAAAAAAGAAGTCCTATAGGACAGTAAACACCTAGAAAGGGGTGACCCCATTCCGGGACTACCGGTTCCAACCAGTGTTTCAGCAGGCTTTTTTTTACCGCCATCAGTAAGATATGGACCCCTTTTTCCTTCACGATCGATGAGGCCGTATCCTCCTGATCCTTAGGAACATAATGGAATATGCACTGCAATGGCTTAGGTGCCACCCAGAGGCGTAGCTAGAGGTTCAGCACAGGGGGGGCGAAACATACTTGAGTGGGCCCCCCACTTGGCTTCCCAAACGCACGTTTCCAACTTCACAGGCACATACTACTAGTTGTGGTTATAATATTGTATTAGAAAGATTACTATATAAACTGCTAGATCATCTATGCTGCTAAGTACAGTACAATAGACTTTCTACATACCCTACTCTAAATACTGTACCACATAATGCAGTGAAATATAGGAGTAATAGGAGTAAAAAACAAGAGGACTCCTATGTTAAAGGAAACCTGTCCACAGTTTTTACATCACTAAACTAACAGTCCCCTGCCCCCATCAGACCTCAGATCATCAGAATGTGCCCCCCATCAGACCTCAGATCAGTGTATTGTGCCCCACCAGACCTCAGATCAGCGTATTGTGCCCCATCAGACCTCAGATCAGCAGAATATGCCCCCATCAGACCTCACATCAGCCTACTGTGCCCCATCAGACCTCAGATCAGCGTATTGTGCCCCCATCAGACCTCACATCAGCCTACTGTGCCCCCATCAGACCTCACATCAGCGTATTGTGCCCCATCAGACCTCAGATCAGCGTATTGTACCCCATCAGACCTCAGATCAGCAGAATGTGCCCCCATTAGTCCTCACATCAGCCTACTGTGCCCCCATCAGACCTCAGATCAGCGTATTGTGCCCCCATCAGACCTCCGATCAACAGAATGTGCCCCCATCAGACCTCACATCAGCCTACTGTGCCCCCATCAGACCTCAGATCAGCGTATTGTGCCCCCCACCAGACCTCAGATCAGCGTATTGTGCCCCCATCAGACCTCAGATCAGCGTATTGTGCCCCCCATCAGACCTCACATCAGCGTATTGTGCCCCCATCAGACCTCATATCAGCCTACTGTGCCCCTATCAGACCTCAGATCAGCTTAATGTGCTCCCATCAGACCTCAGATCAGCGTATTGTGCCCCCATCAGACCTCATATCAGCAGACTGTGCCCCCATCAGACCTCATATCAGCCTACTGTGCCCCTATCAGACCTCAGATCAGCGTATTGTGCCCCCATCAGACCTCAGATCAGCAGACTGTGCCCCCATCAGACCTCATATCAGCAGACTGTGCCCCCATCAGACCTCATATCAGCAGACTGTGCCCCCATCAGACCTCATATCAGCCTACTGTGCCTCTATCAGACCTCAGATCAGCATATTGTGCCCCCATCAGACCTCATATCAGCAGACTGTGCCCCCATCAGACCTCATATCAGCAGACTGTGCCCCCATCAGACCTCATATCAGCCTACTGTGCCCCTATCAGACCTCAGATCAGCGTATTGTGCCCCCATCAGACCTCAGATCAGCAGACTGTGCCCCCATCAGACCTCATATCAGCAGACTGTGCCCCCATCAGACCTCATATCAGCCTACTGTGCCTCTATCAGACCTCAGATCAGCATATTGTGCCCCCATCAGACCTCATATCAGCAGACTGTGCCCCCATCAGACCTCATATCAGCAGACTGTGCCCCCATCAGACCTCATATCAGCCTACTGTGCCCCTATCAGACCTCAGATCAGCGTATTGTGCCCCTATCAGACCTCAGATCAGCGTATTGTGCCCCCATCAGACCTCAGATCAGCAGACTGTGCCCCCATCAGACCTCATATCAGCAGACTGTGCCCCCATCAGACCTCATATCAGCCTACTGTGCCCCTATCAGACCTCAGATCAGCGTATTGTGCCCCTATCAGACCTCAGATCAGCGTATTGTGCCCCCATCAGACCTCAGATCAGCAGACTGTGCCCCCATCAGACCTCATATCAGCAGACTGTGCCCCCATCAGACCTCATATCAGCAGACTGTGCCCCTATCAGACCTCAGATCAGCCCACCCAGCCACATAGGATTAAAATAAAAAACTTTACTTACCTGTTCTGCACTGCGGCTGCCCTCCGGTCCGCGCTCCGCTCTCTTCCCTGGCCCGCGCACACTATGACCTGACGCTGCGTGCAGCGTCAGGTCATAGTGCGCGCCGCCAGGGAAGAGAGCAGAGCGCGGACCGGAGGGCAGCCGCAGCGCAGAACAGGTAAGTAAAGTTTTTTATTTTAATCCTATGTGGCTGGGTGGGCTGATCTGAGGTCTGATGGGGGTCCCTAAATACAAGTGAGTGCTTCCATAATGGAAGCGCTCACTTGTATTCGCCTGATAGAAGGCAAGGTCATCCTTGCTGGGGCCCCCCCTGAGTCACTGGGCCCGGAGCCGTCGCCCCCCCTGCCCCCCCGGTAGCTACGCCACTGGTGCCACCTCTACTTTCCATATCTGATTTATCAATTGAAGTGCTGTACTCCATATGTTCCGTAAGTTAGGACAATCCCAAAGACCGTGCAATAAAGATGCTTTATTCTGACCACATTTGGGGCAAGCCCTTAGGTAATGGGCTGGAGCCTCTTTATATGAAAAATCAAATGCATAGGTCGCCTTATGCAGGATTTTTAGCTGGGTTTCCCTCCAATTCTCCACCAGAACGGCTTGTCGCACACACTCCATTCCCTCTCTGTTTTTTAGTAAAATCCACCTCCTCCACTTCCCTAAGCCAATTTTTAAAAGTATCTGTTACCAAGCCCATTGATTGTATCCCATGCATTCTACGGTATATATCGGATAGTGGCAATGAGGACTTATCAGATCCCAGCAACCCCCTGAACCAAGTCAATCTAATATCTTCTCCCAGAGACTTAAGGTCCTTTTACACGGGCCGATTATCGGCCGAAAAATCGTTCCTAGGAACGCTAGTGCCGATAATCGGCCCGTGTAAAAGTGGCCCTAATCAGCCGACGAACGAGCAAAACGCTCGTTCGTCGGCTGATTGGATCTTTTGGTTTCTACAAAAGATCCAATCTGTCGGGCGCACATCGGCCTGTGTAAACAGGCGATGTGCGCCTGACAGTATGGAGCTTCCCGGCCACACGAGTGATACAGCGATCACTCGTGCGGCCCGGCGCTCGATTCATCGGGCCGTGTAAAGGCTCCCTGCCCGAGCGCCAATATCGCTGATCGGCGCTCGGGCAGGGAGACACATCGGCCCGTCTAAAAGGGCCTTTAGATAGCCCCAGGTAGTACGACCGTAATTGTTGATAAGGGAGATAGTGAGCTGAGGATAGCTGATATTTAACTCAAAGATCCTCCCATGACAACAAGAATTGACCTGAGGAATCCAATGTATCCTGCAAAACTTTTATCCCCTGCTGTCTCCATCTCTCGTACATTTTATTTGTTTGACCTTGCTGAAAGGCTGGCAAGGTCCACAAAGGCATTCCCGGGGAAAGATAAATGGGAAGTTTATATATTTTTCTGACTTCTTTCCATGCTATCACTGTATCTCTCAGCAGTATACTATGTTTCACTCCAACCGGCATATCTTTCCATTTTGTATGCAATAATGCAGACAAGGCCCATGGGCTCGCCAACTCTCTTTCTAAACAGAAATCAGAAAAATACGATGTCCCCCAGTACCAATCCTTCACATGTCTAAACAGGGCTGCTAAATTATATAGCCTAATATTAGGCAATTGCAGACCTCCTTCCCACTTTAACATGCACAGCTTTTTGTAAGCTATACGAGGCCTTTTTCCTCTCCACAAAAAGGTAGTGAATGCAGATTGCAGTTTCATATGATCAGTGTGTTTAAGCAGCATGGGTATAGTCTGCATCGGGTATAGTAATCTCGAAAAACTAATCATTTTGATCAGTTGAGCCCTCCCACTCAGGGATAGTGGAAAGTCTTTCCAAGCCGTCAGTTCCCTAATAATTTTCTGGATCAGAGGGGGGTAATTTAAGGTATACAACGATGATGGAGACCTTCCAATTTTTATTCCCAAATAGGTCAAAAATTTGTGGAAACTCCTACTGCCAACCCAGTGGTGGAAGCCAAAGACTGATTTCCTAAAAACATCATCTATGGTCATTGATCTTATAACCCGTAACCGTTTCATAATAATGGAAGGTGTCCAATACCAACTGAATGTGCTTTTCTGGATCCCGCAAGTATAATAACAAGTAATCTGCAAAACAGGTCAACTTCAACCTTTTATTCCCTATTGGGATACCCTCATATATGTCCGTTTGTAAAAACAATTGCACCAACGGCTCCAGGGCCAAATTGAACAAGAGGGGGGATAAAGGACACCCCTGGCATGTCCCCTTCTCTAGAATTATAACCCCTGATAAGAAGCCTGGCACCCACACCCTTGCTTTAGGAGCACTATATATGCTTTTTAGATAATTTCGGAACGACCCCACCAAGCCAAATCTATCTAGAACCTCCTCCATCCACTTCCAATTAACATAATCGAAAGCCTTTTCGGCATCTATAGCTAACAAAGCCGGAGGTCTACTTGGCTTCGAGGCTTGGATTACATCTTGTGTTAGCAAAACCCGCCTGATGTTCGTGACCGCAGAGCGGCCCTTTATAAATCCCACCTGGTGACTTCCTATGAGAATTGGTAAATATCTCGCCAATCTATTCGCCATTATCTTGGATAACAACTTTATATCCTGGTTTATCAAGGATATTGGACGATAAGATTCAGGGCTGCTAGGTTCCTTACCCTGTTTGGGTAGAACTCTAATATATGCCATCTCTCCAGAAGGCAGCATATTCCCACCCCGTAACATATCATTGAATAAATTAGCGAGAGGTGTCACCAATTCTCCCCCTAAAGCCTTATAAAATTTGGCCGGCAACCCATCAGGGCCAGGGGCCTTACCATTTGACAACTGATTAATAGTTCTCTTTAGCTCCTCCATTGTGACCTCTTAATTAAGATCCGCTAGAGCATCAGCAGATAAACCCGGGAGTGTTACCTTCCGTAAAAGATCCGCAGCACGGACACTATCATACGAATTCTTTGTATACAAATCAGTAAAGTAGTCCCCAAAGATTTGAACTATTGCTTTGGGATGATGTTGCAGAACCTGACATTTATCTCTTAGAGGCTGCAGAGGTATGTGTTTGGGCTGTCTCACCAGATTTGCTAGCATTTTACCTGCCTTGTTACCAAAGCGGAACAATGATGCTTTTTTGCGGTCCGCAAACCACCGTTCTTTACCTTCCAGATAATAATCAAAGTTATGTTTTGCTGTCACCCAACGTAACTTACGATCATCCGTGGGGTTTGCCATATACTGAGTATAAGCATCTCGGACTAATGCACCTGCTTTGTCATACTTTTTCTGCACAGTCTTCCTTTTCCCTATAGTGTACGCTAGAATCTGGCCCCTCAATACCGCCTTCGCGGTGTCCCAATATAACTGAGGATTCTGTTCGTGATCTTTATTATCCTGAGAATATCCCCACCACCAACCTCTCATCTTATCCACAAAGTCCTGGTCAGTCGCCAAGTAACCAGGAAACCTCCAGATGTAATCTGTGCCTTTAGGCTGGGCGTCCACTAGCTCCATCATAACCGGGGCATGATCTGACACTACTAGATCCATAATGATTACCTGCCGGATTTTAGGTATCAGGCCTGGGGAAACCAGCATGTAATCTAAACGAGACCAGGGAGCCTGCGCGTGGGAAAAATGGGTAAACTCCCTGTCAATAGGGTGATGATTAGAGATGAGCGAGCACTAAAATGCTCGGGTGCTCGTTATTGGAGTCGAACTTTTCCCAATGCTCGGATGCTCGTTTCGAATAACGAACCCCATTGAAGTCAATGGAAGACTCGAGCATTTTTGCGGGGGACCAAGGCTCTGCCTAGGGAAGGCTGGGTGAAAACCTGGAAACCTCAGAAAATGATGGAAACACCACGGAAATGGACAGGAAACAGCAGGGGCAACATGCATGGATGCCTCTGAGGCTGCCTAATCCCACCATTACCCCAAATTCTCAGGCAACAGCCTGGTGGTTATCCTCATGGCAATTGTGCTCACCCAGACCAAGAAAGGAGAGGCAAATACCCATCACATGTTAGGGAAGCACCCAACTAGGTGCAACGAAGGTCCATCACCGCCTGCAGGTGACACCACTGCTCATGCTGGCACTGCAGCTGAAATCAAGTTTAGTATCTGTTCTTATCAGTTGCTGTGGCTGCTGGTGGTATAGTGGTGAGCATAGCTACTTCCCAAGCAGTTGATCTGGGTTTGATTCCCGTCTATCGCAGGAGGCAATTCAGAATCAGTACAATATCTAATACGTCCCCCTACCAGGGGTAAATTGTTTGGAGAGAGGGCCTGTAGGTGGGGGGGAAGGAGGTTTCGCTGGAAGAGCCAGAGGAGTGCCCCCTGGACTAGCGCGTGTGGTAGTGACAACAGCCGGATGGATTTGGGAAAACTGTTGCTTTAACCCGTATGGTATCGATTCTTCTCAGTTTAATACCGTATACGTCCCCTATCTTGGGACCCTATATTTAATGGATATTTCGAACACGGAAAACGGAAAAAGAGCTTGCTCTGGCCAGGGGAGTGTCTTTCCCACTGCAGCTAAGGGGACGTGTCCATGCTCTGCCTATCACAGGTCATGAGGCAGATAAAAGAAGAACAAAAAAAAACATCAGTACAACATCTAATACGTCCCCTATCCGGCTAAATTGTTTGTAGAGTGGGCCTGTAGGTGGGGGGGCAGGCTGGGGCAAGGAGGTTTCGCTGGAAGAGCCAGAGGAGTGCCCCCTGGGCTAGCGTGTGTGGTGGTGACAACAGCCAGAATGGATTTTGGAAAACTGTTGCATCAACCGGTATGGTATCGATTCTTCTCAGTTTAATACCGTATACGTCCCCTATCTTGGGACCCTATATTTAATGGATATTTCGAATACGGAAAACAGAAAAAGAGCTTGCTCTAGCCAGGGGAGTGTCTTTCCCACTGCAGCTAAGGGGACGTGTCCATGCTCTGCCTATCACAGGTCATGAGGCAGATAAAAGAAGAACAAAAGAAAACATCAGTACAACATCTAATACGTCCCCTATCCGGCTAAATTGTTTGTAGAGTGGGCCTGTAGGTGGGGGGGGCAGGCTGGGGCAAGGAGGTTTCGCTGGAAGAGCCAGAGGAGTGCCCCCTGGGCTAGCGTGTGTGGTGGTGACAACAGCCAGAATGGATTTTGGAAAACTGTTGCATCAACCGGTATGGTATCGATTCTTCTCAGTTTAATACCGTATACGTCCCCTATCTTGGGACCCTATATTTAATGGATATTTTGAATACGGAAAACGGAAAAAGAGCTTGCTCTAGCCAGGGGAGTGTCTTTCCCACTGCAGCTAAGGGGACGTGTCCATGCTCTGCCTATCACAGGTCATGAGGCAGATAAAAGAAGAATAAAAAAAAAATCTGTACAATTTCTAATACGTCCCCTATCCGGGTAAATTGTTTGTAGAGAGGGCCTGTAGGTGGGGGGTAGGCTGGGGGGAAGGAAGTTTCGCTGGAAGAGCCAGAGGAGTGCCCCCTGGGCTAGCGTGTGTGGTGGTGACAACAGCCGGATGTATTTAGAATGACGACGCAGGACCCCAACTTAAAAATTTAGCATCAACTGGTACAGTCGTAAATTATGAGCTTGATCAAGTGTGGTATGTGTTCTATGTATACTACTCAGTTTAATACCGTATATGGCAGCTATCCAGAAAAATAGTTTGGAGAGAGAGAAAGATAGGAAAAAGACGTAAACTGTTTGGAGAGAGGGCCTGTAGGTGGAACTCCGGAAAAATTGTTTGGACAGAGGGCCTGTAGGTGGACCTCTGGAAAAATTGTTTGAATAGAGGGCCTGTAGGGGGCCCTCCTGAAAAATTGTTTGAAGAGAGGGCCTGTAGGTGGACCTCTGGAAAAATTGTTTGAATAGAGGGCCTGTAGGTGGACCTCTGGAAAAATTGTTTGAATAGAGGGCCTGTAGGTGGACCTCTGGAAAAATTGTTTGAATAGAGGGCCTGTAGGGGGCCCTCCTGAAAAATTGTTTGAAGAGAGGGCCTGTAGGGGGCCCTCCTGAAAAATTGTGCTAAAAGAGTGCCAGTTGGACCTCTAAAAAATGGCGTTTTTTGGGTCAGCGTTAGGCAAAAACGATATGGAGGAAGAGGAGGAGTAGAGAAGAGGAGTAGAGAAGAGGAATCGGATACATAAGTTATTTAAATCTTTAGCTGCTTTCCCCCGGAGGAGATTTGAATTCCGGTGAAATCCAGGCTTTGTTCATTTTAATAAGCGTCAGCCTGTCAGCGCTGTCAGTTGACAGGCGTGTACGCTTATCGGTGATGATGCCACCAGCTGCACTGAATACCCGCTCTTACAGCACGCTAGCGGCAGGGCAGGCCAGCACCTCCAAGGCGTACAGCACCAGTTCAGGCCACGTGTCCAGCTTTGAAACCCAGTAGTTGTATGGAGCAGAGTGATAGCTACGGACGTTGGTATGGTCAGCTAGGTACTCCCTCACCATCTTTCTGTACAGCTCCCCCCTACTATGCCTAGACTGGGGACAGGTGACAGTGTCTTGCTGGGGTGACATAAAACTGGCAAAGGTCTTGGAGAGCGTTCCCCTGCCAGTGCTGGACAAGCTGCCTGCTTGCCTCCTCTCCCCCGCTACTTGGCCCACAAAACCATGCCCTCTGCCGCTAGCGGCGTCAGATGCGAAGAATTGTTTCAGCTTGTGCACCAGGGCCTGTTGATACCTATTCACTCTCATACTCCTTTCCTCTGCAGGGATGAGAGTGGAAAGGTTCTGCTTGTACCGTGGGTCCAGGAGAGTGAACACCCAGTAATCGGTGTTGGAAAAAATTCTTCTAACGCGAGGGTCACGGGATAGGCAGCCTAACATGAAGTATGCCATGTGCGCCAGAGTCCCAACACACAAGAATTCCCTCTCCTCACTGACCTGACTCTCCATTTCCTCCTCCTCCTCCTCATCCTCCAAGTCCTCCTCTTCAGCCCATACACGCTCAAGAGTTAAGGACTGAGCACTGGTACCCTCTACTGTCTCGCCGACATTCTCCTCCTCTTCCTCCTTATCCTCATCCTCATCCCCCTCCTCCGATACGCGTTGAGAAACAGACCGGAGGGTGCTCTGGCTATCAAGCGACGTATCTTCCTCCACTTTCTCTTGTGACAAGCGCAAAGCAACCGACTTGATGCTGAGCAGTGATTTTTTCAACAGGCAAAGCAGCGGGATGGTGAGGCTGATAATGGCGGCATCGCCGCTGACCATCTGTGTTGACTCCTCAAAGTTGCTCAACACCTGGCAGATATCAGACATCCACGTCCACTCCTCATTGTAGACTTGAGGAATCTGAGAGACCTGACTACCAGTTCTGGTGGAAGATGACATCTGGCAGTCTACAATCGCTCTGCGCTGCTGGTAAACTCTGGATAACATGTTTAATGTCGAATTCCATCTCGTGGGCACGTCGCACAACAGTCGGTGAGCGGGCAGTTGTAGGCTGCGCTGCCCTGAGAGTGGCAGCATCTGTGCTCGACTTGCGGAAATGCGCACAGATGCGGCGCACCTTGGTGAGCAAATCAGACAGCTTGGGGTATGTTTTCAGCAACCGCTGAACTATTAGATTGAACATGTGGGCCAGGCATGGCACATGTGTCAGTCTGCCGAGTTGCAGAGCCGCCACCAGGTTACGCCCGTTGTCACACGCAACCATGCCTGGCTTGAGGTTCAGCGGTGCCAGCCACACATCGGTCTGCGCCCTGATGCCCTGTAACAGCTCTTGGGTGGTGTGCCTTTTGTCACCTAAGCTCAGCAGTTTGAGCACCGCCTGCTGGCGTTTACCCACGGCACTGCTGCTGCGCCTAGAGCTACCGACTGAAGGCGCCGTGCCCACGGATGGTAATTCGGTGGAGGAGGAGGAGGAGGCATAGTACATCTGAGAGACCGTGACCGAGGTAGGCCCCGCAATCCTCGGTGTGGGCAGTACATGAGCGGCCCCAGGGTCATTCTCGGTCCCAGCCTCCACCAAGTTAACCCAATGTGCCGTCAGTGAGATATAGTGTCCCTGCCCAGCAGCACTTGTCCACGTGTCCGTGGTTAGGTGGACCTTCTCAGAAACAGCGTTGGTCAGGGCACGGATGATGTTCTGTGACACGTGCTGGTGTAGGGCTGGGACGGCACATCGGGAAAAATACGGAATACCGAGGGGCAGCCACCGCCATGAGATTTCGAAAGGCCTCGGTCTCTACCAGCCTATAGGGCAGCATCTCCAGGCTAAGCAATTTGGAGATGTGGACGTTGAGGGCTTGGGCATGTGGGTGGGTGGAACTGTATTTCCTCTTGCGCTCCAGCGTCTGCTGTAAAGACAGCTGAACACTGTGCTGGGACACGTTGGTGGACGCTGTGGAGGATCGTGGAGGCGAAGGTGTGGTTTTCCGGCGGGAGGCGCTCGTGCCGGGGTCCTGGGCAGGGGTTGACTAGCAGAGGCAGCGAGTGACGCGGGGGGTTGACTAGCAGAGGCAGCGAGTGACACAGGGGAAGGAGTAGTGGTGTGACCCGCAGGAGATGGTGAACGACCTTGGTTCCATTGAATGGGGTGTTTAGCACTCATATGCCTGCGCATGCTGGTGGTGGTTAGGCTAGTAGTGGTGGCACCCCTGCTGATCCTGGTGTGGCACAGGTTGCACACCACAGTCCGTCGGTCATCCTCACTTTCTTTAAAGAACCTCTAGACTTGCAAACATCTAGGCCTCGCCACGGGAGCTTCACTACGTGAAACAGTTGCTGATGATGCACCAGCTCTGGCCCTGCTTCTCCCTCTGGCCAGACCACTGCCTCTTACAACCTGATCTGGTGCAGCACTCGCCTCCGCTTCAGAAGCACTGTCTTCACTCGGCATATCAACCCAGCTTGGGTCAGTCACCTCGTCATCCTCCGATTCCTCAGTCTGCTCCCTCCTCGGAATTCCTCCCCTAACAACAACTTCACCACTGTCTGACAACCGTGTCTCCTCATCGTCCGACACCTCTTTACAAACTTCTTCCACTAAGTCAACATTGTCATCATCATCATCATCACCCACAGACTGCGACAGTTGGAAAACTTGGGCATCGGGAACGAGGTCAGCAGCAACCTGAGAAGTGGTTTGTGACTCTGGGAAGGGTCCAGAAAACAGTTCCTGAGAGTATGCCGGATCGCATTCCAAATTTTCCTGGGAGGGGGAAGACTGGGGGGAAGGAAGTTGAGGTGGAGGAGCCATAGGAGTGCTCCCTTGGGTAACGTGGGTGGACTGCGTGGAAGACTCACTGGTGGACAAATTACTTGAAGCATTGTCCGCAATCCACGAGATCAGCTGTTCGCACTGTTGTGGTTTCAACAGTCCTCTACCACGTGTCCCTGTAAGTTGAGACATGAAGCTAGGGAGTGTAGCTCTGCGGAATTCCCCTGCTCCCTCATCAGCGGGTACTGTCTCACCCTGCCCAGGACCACGGCCTCTGCCCCCTGCAGTAATTGAATGCCCACAGCCACGCCCTCGCCCTCGACCCTTAGCCCTGGGGTTCAACATTTTTTGTATATAGGTGTATGATAAAAAAAATAAATAAATTACACGGGCCTGGTATACTGAAACCCACAAACTTGTTAAGTCTGGTAGAATTAAGTGACGTGGAAGTGTCACCTGGACAGATTATACGGATTGGAGCCAGTGTGCTGAACTGTGACACACAGAAAGGTTACACGCAGCTGAGTAAAATGGATTTGTGTCACTGAGCTAAAACAACTGAAAAACTAATTTTTTTTTATATTTGTTTTTTATATTTTTTTTTAAATTTAGTTTTTTTGGGAACGTGACGTGCAGGAACTATGGTAGGACTGACTGACACCCTGTTAACGGTGTCTATTTAGTCTGCGACCCAGACAAATGTCGCACTGAGAATTTTTTGGATAAGCGGTAGATGATATTGGTAGCAAATGACTTGGTTGTATTCTGTGACGTACAGAAAGTGTCACCTGGACAGTATATACGGATGGGAGCTAGTGTGCTGAACTGTGACACACAGAAAGGTTACACGCAGCTGAGTAAAATGGATTTGTATCACTGAGCTAAAACAAATGAAAAAAAAAATTTTTTTTTAATATTTGTTTTTTTATAAAATTTAGTTTTTTTGGGAACGTGACGTGCAGGAACTATGGTAGAACTGACTGACACCCTGTTAACGGTGGCTATTTAGTCTGCGACCCAGACAAATGTCGCACAGAGAATTTTCTGGATCAAGCGGTAGATGATATTGGTAGCAAATGACTTGGTTGTATTCTGTGACGTACAGAAAGTGTCACCTGGACAGTATATACGGATCGGAGCGAATGTGCTGAACTGTGACACACAGAAAGGTTACACACAGCTGAGTAAAATGGATTTGTATCACTGAACTAAAACAACTGAAAAAATTATTTTTTTTTTTTATATTTTGTTTTTTTGGGAACGTGACGTGCAGGAACTATGGTAGAACTGACTGACACCCTGTTAACGGTGGCTATTTAGTCTGCGACCCAGACAAATGTCGCACAGAGAGTTTTCTGGATCAAGCGGTAGATGATATTGGTAGCAAATGACTTGGTTGTATTCTGTGACTTACAGAAAGTGTCACCTGGACAGTATATACGGATCGGAGCGAATGTGCTGAACTGTGACACACAGAAAGGTTACACGCAGCTGAGTAAAAAGGATTTGTATCACTGAGCTAAAACAACTGAAAAAATAATTCATTTTTTTTATTTTGTTTTTTTGGGAACGTGACGTGCAAGAACTATGGTAGAACTGACTGACACCCTGTTAACGGTGGCTATTTAGTCTGCGACCCAGACAAATGTCGTACAGAGAATTTTCTGGATCAAGCGGTAGATGATATTGGTAGCAAATGACTTGGTTGTATTCTGTGACGTACAGAAAGTGTCACCTGGACAGTATATATGGATGGGAGCTAGTGTGCTGAACTGTGACACACAGAAAAGTTACACGCAGCTGAGTTAAATGGATTTGTATCACTGAGCTAAAACAAATGAAAAAAAAATTTTTTTTTTAATATTTGTTTTTTTTATTTTTTTTTTAAAATTTTGTTTTTTTGGGAACGTGACGTGCAGGAACTATGGTAGAACTGACTGACACCCTGTTAACGGTGGCTATTTAGTCTGCGACCCAGACAAATGTTGCACAGAGAATTTTCTGGATCAAGCGGTAGATGATATTGTTAGCAAATGACTTGGTTGTATTGTGTGACGTACAGAAAGTGTCACCTGGACAGTATATACGGATCGGAGCGAATGTGCTGAACTGTGACACACAGAAAGGTTACACGCAGCTGAGTAAAATGGATTTGTATCACTGAGCTAAAACAACTGAAAAAATAATTTTTTTTAATATTTTGTTTTTTTGGGAACGTGACGTGCAGGAACTATGGTAGGACTGACTGACACCCTGTTAACGGTGGCTATTTAGTCTGCGACCCAGACAAATGTCGCACAGAGAGTTTTCTGGATCAAGCTGTAGATGATATTGGTAGCAAATGACTTGGTTGTATTCTGTGACGTACAGAAAGTGTCACCTGGACAGTATATATGGATTGGAGTGAGTCAGTGCTGAACTGTGACACACAGAATGGTTCCACACTGCTGTGTGCAATGGATTTGTATCACTGAGATAGAACAATAAAAAAAAAAAACAGGTTTAGATATGGCGATAGCTGCACTACTAGTGCCAGCCAGCCAGCCAAGCCAGGAGACAAAAAAAAATTCTTCTAGCCCTTTGAAGGGCTGTTGGGTTCTTTGTGGGTGATTCCTGCCTAAACTAAATTCAGGCCCTAACACTGTCCCTGAAAGGCAGAAGCTCTATCCCTAACGACATCCAGACGGCATCTGAGCCGAGCGCCGCAGCCAGTCACTAGTATATTCCAGGGTCACCTGATCAGGCCAGCCAACCCCTGCTATCGACATGTAAGGGCCCCAGGTGATGCTGGGTGTACTGTAGAGTCTCCTGGCTTGTGATTGGCTGTGATTATAGGCGCCAAAAAAGCACGATGCGGAAGTTGCCATTTCCTCGAGTATGGCGAGATACTCGTCCGAGCTGCGAGTACTTACGAGTACCCTAATACTCGAACGAGCACCAAGCTCGGACGAGTATGCTCGCTCATCTCTAGTGATGATGTCTCCATGCATCAGTCAAACCAATATTCATCAATAATGGACTAAGAGTCCTTTTTCCTGTTGCCACCACTCTCGCTCTATGTTCCCCGGTACGTCTGTCTTCCTGCTCATGATGGACTCTATTAAAATCCCCTGCTACCAGTAATTGACTATTACTTTCTTGAATAATCCGGCTTTCTAATTTGGCATAAAAACCCTGCTGCATTGTGTTTGGAGCGTATACATTAAATAAAGTTAAAGGGCCAGATGGCACCGTTATATCTACTTTCAGCAACCTCCCCTCCTCATCCGTCATCATGTTCCCCATCGAGACCTGTAGTTTTTTGTAAAAAAGTATAATCACCCCTGCCTTTTTCCCCAGAGAAGGGGAGCCCAACACTTGTCCCACCCAGAGTCGTTTAAGCCTCCAGAAGTCTCCCTTCTCAAGGTATGTCTCCTGTAGAAGAGCAATGTCCGCTCCCAACTTTTTTAGATGTCTCAGAATCATCATGCGCTTGTGTGGCGAGCGCAGCCCCTTCACATTCCATGTGATAATTCTCATGATTTGTGTAGCACATTTGGCTTCTCAGGAGGCACACCTTCCCCCACTGAATATAAGCATCTGTCTGGCCTTCCCCTAATTTTAGAAATCACACGGAGCTCACTAATACA
The DNA here is from genome assembly GCA_900303285.1 of Rhinella marina. Lineage (NCBI taxonomy): Eukaryota > Metazoa > Chordata > Amphibia > Anura > Bufonidae > Rhinella > Rhinella marina. The sequence goes on from ONZH01030256.1 coordinate 50,061, forward strand.
ACCCCCTTGTCCCCCCCTTCCCCAACACCCCAACAGTAAATACAAACAACGTCTGTGTATATTGTGACTTCACTTTTTTCGCACTCTCCATGGTGCCGCCGTTGCCATCACAACACCAGGAAACCATCTACTACTTCTAGTTTTCTTCTGTACTATCATCTCCTTCTCCCTGACTCTTCTGTAAGACCCACTCCTTGCCCATTAACCTATAACATAGCAATCAAATCCAGAAATCAACCGGTATCTCCCCTTAAAACTCCTCGCCACATAATATAACCCATTACAGAGGGTTGTATCAGCTTACGTGTCCTCCGAAAAGTATAACATATCTCAGTCCCAAGATGTTCTATATTCCTGAGAATCCTCAGTGGCCCGAGATGTAAAAGCGGGTCTGGCAGGGCTTCCTCTATGCGCCGCAGCTTGTCGATGACCTCCTGCCGAGGGACTTCCTCTTCGCTGTGTACGCTGCTGGGACAGTGAAACACAATCTTCCCGGACTAGCGCCTCCATCGCTTCCTTCGGTGACAGGTAAGTGTCCGTACAGCCATCAGCTCGGAAAACCCGCAAGGTGGCCGGGTAGATCAGCGCGAACTTGGTTCTCTTGTTGACCAACTCCGAGCACATGTGAAAAAGCCCTCCTTCTCTTCGCCACCTCTGCCGAGTAGTCATTAAACAAAAGTACTTTGACCGCGTATCATCAGCGGACGGTCAAGTCGCCGGTATGTTCTGATAATAGCTTCTTTAGCAGCATAATTCAGGTATTTAGCTATAGCTGGTCGCGGCCTGTTGCCTTGGTATTCCACTCTCGGAGGCCCTATCCAGTGGGCCCTCTCCACTGTATGCGCACCTTGCAAGCCCAAGACCTGAGTGACCTCCACTGCAAAGATTTGCGTTAGCTGAGTGATCCCAATTGATTCTGGCAGTCCCACAATGTGTAAGTTGCTCCTCCTGGAGCGGTTTTCCAGGTCCTCCACTTTTTCTTTAAGGGCCTGGTTAGCACGGAGAACCTCGCGTATTTGGGTATGGGCTTTCTCCATCTCATCCTCTATCAGGCCTATACGATGTTCCATCTCATGGATTTGGGAAGTATGTTGCGCCACATCTCTTTGTAGCTGCTGCAAGGCCGCGGCGACCGTGGCCTCCAACGTGGATTTAATATCAGGCGCCAGCAACTTAGCAACCTCCACGGCCATAGTCTTGCAGGAAATTGTAAGGTCCAGGTCTTGAGAATGTTGAAAAGCCTCCCCGTCTGAGGCCTCCGCGGAGTCTTCCGACTGGCGGGACGGCAGTTGTGAGGATGATCGTGTGAGCCTCTGTTGCACTTTTCCTTGCGTGGATGCCATCTTGCCCTTGGCCTGCTACTCCTCACGAGGCGGGAGCGAGGGTTGCGATATCAAGGGGCTGCCTTTTAACAGGTATTTATCCATATATCACCTCCTGGCAAACCAGGGAGGTGAGTGAAGAGGGGGATGTTACCCCTTATAGGCGGCTAAGCCCCGGTAGGCGAGTCAAGGGATCCGGAGCTCCATCACACCGCTCCTCACATGTGCGCGCCGGAACCGGAAGTCTCCCTACAGCTCATTTTGAATATGAAAGGTGGAATCTGATTGCTTGATATGAGCAACTAAGCCAGTTCTACTTCACACCAGTTTGATTAATTACCCCATATGTTTTTGAAAAACAGTTTTTTTTTTACCATTGTGCCATTTGCTTAGCTATAGGGGAATAAGGACCTAGACATGTTGATATGGATTACTCAATTGTCCAGATGGCCCCACAATGGCCATTGCACTTCTATAGAAGATACTTACACGGTTCCCAGCACCCATGTCACTCCTAATCCGTCCACTATGGGCACTGCATCTCCCTGTTGTGGGTAAACAAACATCCTGTGTGGGGGTTGTGCAGCCATTATCAGGCCACATCGGTGACAAACGCCCTTGCATCATGGGTGACATCATTATGGAGGCATTTGGACATTTGGGTAAACCCTTTCATTAGCTAAAAATCGGAAGGTGATTCTATTTAGCATTATAATTGATACACACACTTTGGCCTTGTAAATTTAATTACTAATTTAATGTCCAAATCTATGTGTATTTTTCTTACAATTGATCTAGCGCCACTATGTGTGGGTTTTTGGGGGAGATGCACACAAGTCCGCCTTGAATGAGCCAAGGATTAATGTGATTATCAATTTAGACTTGGATATAGTGCTGGGAGGCTCAATCTGGGGCTCTCAAGCTATTGACCAAATCCAACTCCCACCATGCCCAGACTGACTACAGTTATCAGCCAACAGCAGGCCATGTTGGGACTTGTATTTTGACAGCAGCTGCAGGGCCACAGGTTGGCCATCCCTAATATAGTGTATTTTTGTGCACTCTTTTTTAAATATCCGAACCATTATATGGCTATGTTGTAGTCTCATGTATATAATTGAGGAGACATTGATATGTAACATATACATGATAAAATTAATTTTTGACAGAATATACAGGTCTCACATATGACACATGTTTTGTGATGTACTTGATAATGTGTAAAGTCCTATAATGGCATCATAAATCTTGGAAATGAACAATATGTAATTTTTAAGGTTTTATTTCTGTCGTGTTTTCACAGTCTGTAAAGTCAAGACCCAGTATCAATCCTGCAGGGACCATTTTTGCCAGGAACTGCTGCAAATGGCCATAGCAGGGATGGTGGCTCCAGTAAAAGGCCATATATGTATACAAGCCACCTCCAATTTCTAAAACCCATTCTGGATCTGAGGCCTTAAAAACATATTCTACTTTATGTGTGTAGAATGGGAGTGCAGCTTTTTAATTTTAGGAAATGAAGGGTTGAAGTAGTAAAGCTGACCAGTCCCCAAAAGTAGCAATGCATTCTGACACCACTAAGTTAAAGATTAGGAGAACCTCATGCAGATATATTTATATATCTATAGGTTCCATTATTCCATATAGCTTGAATGGTCAACATTTCGCTTTTAGATTTGTATACCTTCTTTGAAGAACATTGGTACAGGAGAGAGGAGTGTCCAGAGATTGCCAGCATTTTCTGTCTGTCTACAGACAAATAGTTGTCAGTCAATGTTATCCTCTCCTCCCTGTACCAATAGCTCTTCACAGGGCTGTCTTTTTTCATGTAATTTTTACAGTGGTGTTTGGGTTTGGACTGAGGTAAATTGCTTTGCTAATATGCAGATATATCAGACTATTGTATTGGGTAAAATGCCCGACCTTCTATTAATCGAACTATTCCATTAGCAATCCAGCCTTCGCAATGTGTGTACGTTTTGCAAGAATGATTCAACTTTCCACATTTCCAAGAATAATAGAACATTATGGTGCTGTGTATGTTTGAACCACATACAGTACACACTTTGAGTAATAATATTTTAGAATATACTCATACGTAAGATTCAAATACAGTAATGAATAATCTATTTATTACATGGGTCTAATTATTATTTATTCTTTCATAGAACCATTGACAGCCTTGACAAGCCAGGGGCCCAGGACAACTCCTTATCTGAAGAAGCTGCTCTGTGTCAAAGATCACCTCAGCCAGTGTTGCCTGAAGTTGAGGCAAGCAGCTAGGATCCTGACATAACACCACGTCTTCCAGATGCGGAGTCAGGCATGGAGGCAGTGGGCGGCCAATTAAGTAGCCCCCAGCCACAAAGAAGACAGCCATATTGGAGAAGTGGGGCTAGGGTCATTCCTGTCTCTGGCTCAGATACTAGAATAAGCATAAATCTTGAAATTTTACAGTATCCGAGCCAGAGAAGGAATAAAAGTCAGGAGGAGCGGATGTTACATGGCCTATCTCCCCTTATCCAAAACTGGTCTCCCCCCCCCAAAAAAAAATGATGCTGTATGTAAGTGCTATTGCCTCAGTTGCTGCGATCATGGACTCCACTCTAGATCAAATTGAACTGCACAGATTCCTGGACCACGTGAAGCATTGGGCAGTGCACATGACTGTGGATCCCCAGCCACTTCATGCCAGCCCCTGTTTTCCCAGGAATTCCAGCAGCCCTATCCTGGTCCATCACAACCATACCACTCACAAGGACATGTGCCTGGCCCTTTCACCAGGGACTTGTTAGATTTATAATTTTTTGTTGGATATTCAACTGTTTTTTTAAGTGCTGAAACATAAGCCACATTTTATTTTAATTTGTTTTACATTAAAAAAATTAGACATGAACATATATTTGGACTTTATTTCATTCATGTTCACATTTACAGTATCTACTATACATATCTGCTGTCAAACTACAACTCTAAACAGGCTCTCCTGGTGAATAATAGCAGTTGGCTGTCTGGCCATGATGGGATTGGTAGTTTAGCAACAGCTAGAGCGCCGCTGCTTCCGCATCCCTTGAGTATTGCATTGCAAAAATCTGCAACGTTTGGCCACATTTCACACACTACATACAACACACATCCCAATACATGTAAATGTTGGTTATACCTTTTAGAACAAGAGGTATTAGAGGATTACATTAGGCAAAAAATGTCAGCTTAAACATTATCTATACTCACACACATTGAAAGTGTAAATCAAGATCACTTTTACCCACATATATTTGCCTGCTATCAATCCCAGCCTGCAAGCCCATGTCAAGGGTCTTGTGAGTCCCTACACTATCTTCTAAATAGAAAAATAAAACTATCGAAAAATAAATTAAAATATTAGTTATCCAGATGTCTAGATGTTATTATTGTCTGCCTTGAACTGCGTCCATCTGCCACTGTAACGCACCCTCAGGGCTAGAGAAGCACCTGACACAGAGGTCTTGAACTGCATGTCCTGCAGTTCCAGGCCAGTCATGACGAGTCAGGTCCAATCCTTAAGATGATGAATAATATGTACCTGAATCCTCCAAATCAGCATCTAAGGGAACATCATGAATCCTGACAAAGTTGTGCAGGATCATACATGCTTGAATAACAAAAGTGACATTGTCCGGTGCCATCTGTAAGAATGACAGGAATACTCTCCACTTGTTGGTAAGTATTCCAAACGCACACTCTACATATGGATAGGCTCTTGTCAGCCGATAGTTGAATATACGTCTGTTGTCATCCAGGTTGTGTCTGGGGAAGAGTTGCATGACATGTGGTGTCAAAGCAAAGCCTTCATCGGCCGCAATTACAAAAGGAGCCAGTGGGCCAGCAGAATCGGGCAGCCTTCTGGCCTCTGGGAGGGCAAGTTGGTTGGCATTAAGTCTCTCACTCAATTTAGAAGAAATGAAAATGCACTCATCTGCAGTGCTCTCATAGGCCCCAATATCAACAATAATGAACTATGCCAAAGCCAATAGCACTATTGAAAAGTATTGTTTATAATTGTAGTACCGGGACTCAGAGTGAGTCTTAACACGTATGTGTTTGCCATCCATTGCGCCTCTAAGCAGTTTGAAAACTAGATGAGATCCCTCAGCAATTTGGATCCAATCCTCAGCCTTGGGCTCTGGTATCACTGTTTCCCAGAGTCGCTGCCAAATCACTTGACATGTTTGACGAACAATTCCATAAATCATTAAGACTCCCAGCAGGAACTCAAAATGCAGAGAAGCAAATGAATTACCAGTTGACAGAAATCTAAAAAACATAACAAGAAAGAAGAACAAATAGATTAAAACATGCTAGCAATGCAACATTTAATAAATGTACTAAATATGTAGAAATATACAGATATGGGTTATGATAAAATGTATATCTATCCATATGTATTATAAATGTCTATCTATGTATTATATAAGTGTATAAAATCTTGGGTGTAGACTGAATTGTAAAACAATAGATAGTCACTCTATAGATAAAGGGCTAAATACGGTTTCAAACAAGTTTGTCAGGGTTAATTGAAATATCCGGAAGCCTCTTTGCATTGGTAATCAAGGTGCCAGAAGAAATGTTTTAGTGAATTACATTTCAAAGGCTCCTGGGTGTTTTTCCCATTCCATTGCAAATAGTCACTAGTGTGTGGCCAGGTTACATGTCTCCAACTTGAGTAGTTTGCGTTTGGGTGAAAACAAGGAAGAGACAGGTAATTGTAAAATGTTAATGTGGGAACATTAGCCTGATTCCCGTGCGCAGATAGAGCGGGGAGAAATCTGAAGATCAAAACATTATTTTGATCTTGAATGAGATTGGTCGGCACCAGTGGCATGGGAACCTCATAGAGGAGATGCTTCAATTTAGTATATAAAACCTTGGCCATGGTCACTTGGGGGAGGCTAGAGATGGTAGGAGATCCTAGATGGTAGGAGATCCTAGATGGTAGGAGATCCTAGGGGATGAGAGGAGATCCTAGGGTCCCCGGAGGATTCTGGACATCAGACCAGGCCAGACAGAACTTAGTTCAGCCTTGGGTAACTATATGGTGATTCTCTATTGTTGAATTATTGTTTGATTATTGTGCTGGAGGGTTATTTTTGGAGGAACCGTCTGTATTGTTGTGTTTTTCTGGCTAATGTTCTAGGTCTGTTTGTATCAGTGTGGTCTTATATTTTCCAATGTTTGATTGTTGGTCGATATTTTTCTATTTTCACACAGTTCAATTGTTTCTATAAATAATATAATTTCTTTTGTTTCTATGCACTGTTGTTGGGTGCTTTCTTCGCCGACCGTCCCCTAGAATTTACGTGAGGATAATTATTATTGTTCAGTATTATTATGCTTTAATTTTAATATTGTCAATAATCCTATTTCTTACAAATACACCAAATATATATATGTATATATATATATATATATATATATATATATATATAATAATGGAGAACGAGGCAGCACTCGGATGTGGTGAAAATAGTGGACCTTTATTCCAGACAACGCAACGTTTCGGCTGACTCAATGGGGCCTTTTTCAAGCATAAAACAACCAGTGTGAACAAACACTTAAATAAACAAAGTGGGAGGGTTCATTACAACATGTGACCAATTACGCAAATTCATAGTGACATCACTAGGAGGGTTCATTACAACTTGACCAATTATGCAAATTCTTAGTGGCATCACTGGGAGGGTTCATTACAACAAGTGACCAATTATGCAAATTCTTAGTGACATCACTGAGAGGGTTCATTACAACATGTGACCAATTATGCAAATTCTTAGTGACATCATATATGCAGTGAATAAAATAGTGATACAATATTCATATTGTTAATATACATAATCAAATAAACAAACGTCCATACATAGGTAGACATTTAATAAACGTGCATGAAAACATGTGCTATACGTGGCTACTGTGCAACACTCCAATTAAAAGTTAGCAACCACAGTTGCTTTCTCCCTAAGTTACAGGATATCATCCGCTGGGGGGGCTAGTGGCTGTACTCATTATAGAGGTGGTGTCTTGATTTGTACACTGTGCGTGTGTTGCGCACATCATTATCTAACGCAAACCAGCAATGCATACTAAGTACGCAAAATGCATACGTAATTTGTGTAAACTCGTGATGCGCATGCTGTACAATTAGCATACACCTGATGAGTTCACGCAAATGCTTGCGTATGTTGTTGTAAATATGCATAGAGGGTGACCATGGGCAGACAACCTAATCAGAGCTATCATTAGCACCCTATGAGATGTGGTGACGGAAGTGCACAATACCATTAGTCCATTTAATTCATATTGTGGCCACAATGCACCTGGGTACCACTCTAGATATAGGATAAACCTGATAAAAGGTTGTAACGGGCACTGGCAAATTGCATATATGGCGAGGACCCCAGGACAGACAGGCTACCGGGGCACACTAGACCGCCAGACGACGGACCCGGGTACCACCAGAAGTGTAAGGGACCATCCGCGGCGTGTTACCATCAGGCAGTCAAAGGTTCTGAAAGAGGGGCGCCCCTCAAGGAGGGAGGTGACTGCAGTGGATATCATAGAGAGGCAGAAGAGGAGGAGGGGCAGTGAGAGGTATAAGCAGAATATTCAAAAGAGCAGGCATGTCAAAAGATGAGAAATCTGGAAATCTAGATGGTTGAAATCTGGAAAGTTCCACAGTGAGAGAAGCAGCGCATTCGTTGAAGGTTAGGCAGGTGAAGAAGGTAAGAGCAAGTGAGGAGTATGTGAGAGGCTGGGGAGCAGTGGTTCAAAGGTGGCATAAAGAGAATGATGGAGAAAGAATTGGGAAGGGAACACATATATGTATGTATATATGTTTTTACTTTTAAAAAGCAAAGGAAAGAGTTAAACATGAGTGGAGTGAAAAAAGAGGAAGTACTGGCTGCTGCTTTGAGAGGGACTTAAACGGCATTTTCTTTGTCTTCCGTCTCTTGTGGGGTCCCCGATAGTCATAAATGTATCATTTCTGTAGAAGAGGAGGATGAACCAAGAAGAATCAGATTCTTATCAAAATCTGATTATTTGATAACATAGAATTGCAGTAGTTCCCATTTCAGATATTGTTTTGGCAGATTTGGTAGTATTTGAAAGAAGATGTGTCAGTATATACTGCTGCTATTAGTGATTAGGAAAAAAACCCTATCTTTAAAGGAAAAAAATTATTAAGTGTTTATTAAGTTTAAGTTTCAAAACTTTTGGTTGGCTTGAGTATGCTTGGCTTCTGTCCCAGACTTTGCGGTTTGTGAAAAAGAGGAAGTATGGATAATGTCTGTTTCTTCTGAAAGTAGATTTTCTATAAAAATTTGGAATTTAAAGTTAAGGTATTGATAATAATATCCAGGAAAGGAAAAAATTAGAATTGAGTCAAAAAGAAAATCCACGTGGTAAAAGATGAGCTCATTCTGACATTTGATATTATGTTCACATTATTTTTCATTTTGTTTGTTTGCAAACTAAAGATTTTGTGAGTTTTATTTTACAGCCCGAATTAATGGACGTCAAGGAAGCCTGTTGTTTTTCCCAAATGTTTAATTTGGTGGGGATTGTGCCTAATCTGTTTTTTAGGAGTGAAGAAAAAGACCAAGAAATCCTAATATATTCGGCAGATCTGCATAAAATATAATTTTCATTGATTCTATGCTGAAAACTTTTCATGGAGTCATGCATATATTTTTTTTAGTTTTTATTGGAGCTCCAATGCATACTGTATTTGTTTGTGTGTGAAGTGTGTGATGGGCCCATGTCTGTCTTTGTTTGTAATCATTATATGTTTCATGTTACACATCTAGCTAGAAATGATCAAAAAAGGAGAAGTTACATTTTGCCAAACGACAAAGGGTGTGGTGATAGTGATGTAGAATTATATTATACAGAGACAGCCTCTTGTGTTCCTCCCTAAACACGGATAGTGTGATATGTCACTACAGTTGGAGAGAAAGAAAAAAAAAATGAAATTGGTTCATTTAATTTTAACAAGTCGCATAAGCGTGCAAGTGGGAAAAATAAGACAATAAGATTGGTTTGTTTTAAAAACGTTATTAATATGTGGTATTTAGACAAGTGTGTTTATAAGAGGTCTGTAAGCAAAATCATCAAATAAGTATAATAATATGTGGTAAAATCAAATGAAATGTCTGAAGTAACTGTGTCACCAAGTATTTCATCTGTCAATGAAAACTAGATGATAGATAAGGTTTTCCGATCGGTTTTTATTTTCGATTATTTTGTTTTATTTTCTGAACTTGATGGGTGCATTTGATTTGTTTGAAAAAAAGTATTAAGAGAATTGTTTTATAACAGTCATGTGGGCCATGAACACGGAGATCTGGAGGAGATACAACACTTTGAGCATCTTGAGTTTACAGAAGATGTTCAGCATTTTGATAGGAGGTTGAGTTACCAGACTACATAAGGGTTTAGAGGTCATATGAACTACGGAGCAAGTACATTCAGATCTGATTCATAACTTTGTCAAATATTGAGTTTTCTCTCATAGATGGTATAGATGGATCACACAGAAGACAGGATATGCTGTCAGTGCCTAAACTGATGTTGTCACCTAAATACCACTCCCTTCTGTAATGTGAGTACGGGAGGTAGAGCTGAAGGCGCTCACTGGGGCTGGTAAGATGGTTGTGGTCAGATAACTAATATTCATATAGATTTCATATATGCCTTTGGTATCTTCCATGATTATGGTCTGATCTGGGGGAGCAGAGGTTTTGTTGGATCCATGGGAAACCCATGAAGAGTGCTGAGTGTGTGAGAGTTGTTTTATGCCCTGATGCTGTCCAGAAGAAGAAAAAAAGAAAAAAGACAACAAGTTGGGGGATTAAACTACTATAAGTGCAGACCTCCAGCCATTATCTGAAGCCAACCTAAGGTTTACGTGACTTGGCCAACCCAGGCCCAGAAGACCTCTAAAGTAAGAGCAAGGAGTGATAACAAGCTCTGGAGGGTAGGTAAAACGGTGCCTTCTCAAGTGCACTCTGCCCGTTGATGATGAATTCAGCACATGGGTTGATGTATGTGTCAGGAGGAGAGATGGTGGGAATTCCAGGTGTCCAGCAGCGCTGCCACCAGGTTTGTCCAAGGTTACATGTGGGCCTGTAATAATGTTGGAAGAACTTTGAGAGTTCCAGAAAGGCATATACCTAGGCCATCTTGCCTATTTCAGAGATTGCAGATGGACTGCATTAAGTTTCCAAAGGTGGGGCAGCATGAATATGTCCTTTTCTCTGTTGATCTATTTTTCAGGAAACACCTGGTCTGTAGTAAAAGCAAGAGTAAAAGAAGATACTGGCTGAGGTAGCAAGTAGAGAAATACTGGATGTAGAACAAGCCTTTTGACTTTCCTAAAAAAAAACACTTTTGGTCTTTCCTAAAGTGGTAGGAGCCCTTACAGGTCAGCTCTGACTGTTGAACATAAACATGTGTAATTCCTTTTCAGATCTGGACTCAAAGACTAGTACCTAGTTCATATAAAGGAAAAGTTTGGATCCCAGATTTGATGGTCCCTAATGAGTGCTGTGTTCACCATTCCAACATTGGTGAAGCCAAACATTTTTACATTGATAATATACTTAATGCTTATGAAGTTTGCAAAATGATGAGAGATTATAGAATTAGCAAATAATCCACACAGTGAGAGGAAAGGTGGTGTGGACTCACTTGGATATTGTTTAATCAGGATTGGATTATTGAGTAAAGTCTGAGTATTACATCTTTGCCCCATTATGTTCATTATGTTCTAATTTGGGTCCTAACTTCACTAACAAAGGTTTAAGCAGATTTAAAAAAAAACAAAAAAAAAACTGGCAGGTCTATAACATACTGAAAGAATAGCAACCCACTTGGCAAGTATCGAGCAATCGAAAAATGATGATAGTATGTGGTATGTGAAACGGATGCATATAGATGGCTGCCACCTCACCGCTCAGTGGTCTGCACCTTAGCTAACCATCCCTGAGTTTGAAGAAAGAAAAGAGGTCCTTTACAGGTTCCATTACAACGTGTACCGGAGCAGATTTTATTGAGGAAGGAAAAAAGATCATACTATGCACATGTCATGATAAGGATGGTATGGTTTGGGTGGTTGCTGAAGTGGAGTATATGAAGAGGTTAAAGGAGATTTATAGAGCCACTAATTCTAAGAAAGAATTGTCCATTGATTAGACTGATTTGCTGTGTTGACTGAACCCAATTAACTGATTTAGTTAAGTAAAATGATAGGTTGATGGTTGATACTCTCTTTGTAAAATGATACTAAATTTGTTGTTTCTGATTAAATTGGCAGTAAGGTCAGAAAGAAGATATTTTCATCACCTGACTTTAATAATAACCTGTATACTGAATGTGAATCATGGAGAATCTACAAAAGAGGAATATACATATATGTACACATCAATCCAGCCTGCAAATTTTAAACCTGACGATTCAGATGAGAACTAAGACATCCTAGATGTGACAACTTTGAACTCTGATGATTATTGGACATTTTTGCCTCGCTTCTGATTGTTCCCCTGTGATGTGCAGGGAATAACTTGGAATAACTTAAAGGAAAATGCAGGGAAAAATGCTGAGTGTCCAGTGGAGTCTACCATAGATGATGAATGGCTTATCAGCCCTGATCTGGGGAATCCAGTCAGAATGTAGTCATTGGGAGAGTCCTCTGGATACCTAAGCAGGCTGTGTACAAGAGGAGGAAGACACTTATTTACTTGTGTCTCCTTCTCCATCCCATGAACAAGAATGAACAGATATAGGATCTGCATTGATGATATAGGGTCTTTCCTGATCGATACACCACAGATTAATGGATGGCCCATAGGCCCTGGTTTGAACTGAATATAGTCAATTGGGAAACTCTCTTTAGACTATTAGCAAATTGTATTCAAGAGAAGGAAACTGTTAAAGAAATTTAGTTAGTTGGTGAACACAATTGTGCTAGGGTTGTATATTTCATTATTAGGTGGTCTCCATCTCTTTATAGACATATCTCTTATATCTTATAATCTCTAAGCTCCATTAGATGTCACATATGCTTAAAAATAAAATGACTCATAATCACTTGATATGTCTGTAGGAAAACAGGAACTTGAAGAAGTTGAAATACGCATATGGAATTTCCCAGATAGATGAAGTAATGTGTATCCCATTGGCTGCCATTATCACACTTTTAATTTGTTGTTCAATGTAAACTTGTATGATTGTGATTGGACATATTAAAATTGATGACAAAGGGGGGTGTGATTACACCATCATGTATTTCTAATAAAATTAGCTCCCTGGGTGTAACCAGGAGAGATCTGCATGATCAGCAATGAGACTGGACGTGCATTTCTTGTGCTGCGGCCGCACCCTCTTACCATGAAGGGGGAAATTTAACATAATTTGAACACCACAGACAACTGAGTATTAAGTCTAATTTGGGACTTATCCTAAATTACATTAACACTGCCCTAGTGAAAGTTTCAACAGGTGGTGAATCGATGTCAGGTACAAACTCGGGTTACTCAGTCCCACCCCCTTCAGAGTAAATGCAGCACGGGATATAGACCTGGCAGGATTCTCCCTATTTTCTGTAAACCAAACTTTTAGTTTAATATTCCTAAAAAAACGGAATAGATCACATTCAAGTTTGAACCAATTCACATTAGTGGTGGGACAAAATGATAGCCCCTTCTCTAATACATCAATTTGGTCACTGGTAAGTGTGGTAGATGAAATATTTACCACTGAGGTCCTTTCTTTAGGTTCCTGCCCCGTAGTTGTCTGTTTTGCGGCCTTTTTGGCCATTTGTGTTGTCTCCTTCCGCCCCTTCTGGTTTTGGAGAGTCCGTTCCTAATCCTACTAAAAGATTTAGAAACATGGTTAAATCGTGTACAACTTAGTCCAGTAACCCTACAAAGCACTCCTCCAGACCTACTCAGGTTGGGAGGCATATAGGTAGATTTATCACCCCTCCTTTTGTTATAATTCGTATTGTCCATATTCCAATTGTATATGTTCCCTTTGAAATAGTCCTCCGTATCACGTGCCCATTTTTGGCGTTTAGTGTTCTGTTGTTCCGTCTTGAATTTCTCCAAATACGTGTTACAGGTAGTTAAATAAGACTCCCATTCATCATCCTCCAAGAGGCCCTTAAGTTGGTTCTCCACTTCCACCACTACAGGGCCTATACGTGCTAAGACCCTTTGCAGGTACTCAATGTTTAACAATATCACATCAAATGCATATTTATTAGATATCTGCGTGAAGCGGACTGTGAAATCAGGATCGGTAGAAAAGAGATTAGGTCTGAGGTGAGATCTCATCCCCCTTGGTACACGATGGTTTTTGTAATATTCACATAAAGTCGTTAAATGCAGTTCCATAGATATAACCCTTTTTTTCTCGTACTCATATTTCTTTTTAAGATCCAAGACGGACGGGGTAGTTAAAAATGAGGCATCTCTATTCATACCTTGTAGTATCCTGTCCTCAAAACGCCAAAAATGGGCACGTGATACGGAGGACTATAACAAAGGGAACATATACAATTGGAATATGGACAATACGAATTATAACAAAAGGAGGGGTGATAAATCTACCTATATGCCTCCCAACCAGAGTAGGTCTGGAGGAGTGCTTTGTAGGGTTACTGGACTAAGTTGTGCACGATTTAACCATGTTTCTTAATCTTCTAGTAGGATTAGGAACGGACTCTCCAAAACCAGAAGGGACGGAAGGAGACAACACAAATGGCGCAAAAAGGCCGCGAAACAGACAACTACGGGGCAGGAACCTAAAGAAAGGACCTCAGTGGTAAATATTTCATCTACCACACTACCAGTGACCAAATTGATGTATTAGAGAAGGGGCTATCATTTTGTCCCACCACTAATGTGAATTGGTTCAAACTTGAATGTGATCTATTCCGTTTTTTTAGGAATATTAAACTAAAAGTTTGGTTTACAGAAAATAGGGAGAATCCTGCCAGGTCTATATCCCGTGCTGCATTTACTCTGAAGGGGGTGGGACTGAGTAACCCGAGTAAGTTTGTACCTGACATCGATTCACCACCTGTTGAAACTTTCACTAGGGCAGTGAGTACTGACATCCGCAAATTTAAGAATAGCCAGACTGATGATGGATTACCACATGCCAATATTACTGCTGTACAAATGTCGGCACTTAATGGCACTTAGAACCAACAGATCCATCACCATCAAGCCCGCCGATAAGGACGGTGCGGTGGTGGTGATGGATACTGTGAAGTATGAAAAAGAGATACTCACTCAACTTGCCGACAGTGAGGTTTACCTTTGCACAGAGTCTGACCCAAAATTTGGTATAATGAGACAATTACATGTTATTTTGGACAGGGCATTAGCACTTGATGTTATTGATCAAGGCCTATATGAATTTTTATGGGTGGAACATCCTAAAACCCCCACGATTTATATATTGCCCAAAATACATAAATGTCTGATTGATCCTCCAGGGAGACCAATAGTCTCCGGCAGGGATTCAGTTTTTTCACAATCGGCCATTTTTCTGGACAAACTTCTACGCCAGTATGCAACAGGGACAAAATCCTATATCAGGGACACTGGTGATTTTTTATCTAAGATCTCAGAGGTGCAGATTCCAACAGATGTGATTCTGGCATCCTTTGACGTGACCAGCTTATATACCTCTATCAATCATGATAGAGGTATAGGGGCGGTGTCCAGGTGTCTTGAAAAGGACAAAGTGCCTGGCAAAGTAAGAGATTTTATTTTGACTTTGCTGCACTGGGTCCTTTCTAAGAATTACTTTGCCTTCTAGAATCGCTTTAATATACAACAGTGCGGGACCGCGATGGGGTCGAACGTGGCCCCAACGTATGCAAATGTGTACATGGCCCATCTGGAGGAGGAGTTCATCTATGTGTCGCCCCATTTCAGTCAAGTACTGGGATGGTGGCGATACATAGATGACATTTTCCTGATCTGGAGGGGTTCGTCTGAACATTTGGATGAGTTCCATGCATTTCTCAATGATGTGGATCCTGACATTAAATTCACTTTGGTCAGCTCTAGGGACTGTGTACAATTTTTGGATACATCGGTGCACTACACCGGGTGTGGATTGACCACTGATTTATTTGTCAAACCGACGGATTGTAATAGTCTGTTGAGATTTGAGAGTTTCCATCCCAGATCTATGGTCAACTCACTTCTCCATAGCCAGTTTCTTCGAGTGCACAGGATTGTCCAGAATCCTACTCTTAGGGACAAGTGATTGCAGGAGATGGCCACCAGATTCCATGTGAGGGGTTTTCCTAGAAAATTAGTTAAACGTCACCTTGACAATGTATAGAGTTCTGTAATGGCCTCCCCACACACAAAGTTGGTAGAAAAACCACCACGTATTCCCTTCATTTCCACTTACACTGAACAAAGTAGGGAAATATCGAAAATCATAAGGAAACATTGGCCGGTTCTTTCTGTCAATCTATGACAGATTCAGGAGTTTCAATCCCCTCCGATAATGTCCTATAGGAGACCCCACAACCTTAGTGACACATTGGTGCACATAGGAAGGGTGGGGGGTCCACCCTTGGTCCAGGGATCTATAGGGCCTAGAAGGAAGGGTTGCTTTCCTTGCCTCTCCTGCGTTAATTGTCGTTACCTGATTAAGACTGAGACATTTACATGTCCCTCCACTGGCAGGATTTATAATATTGGACATTTTCTCACGTGCAATTCCGTCTTTGTGATCTATGCTGTGTTGTGCCCCTGCAAATTGTGGTACATAGGCGAAACCACATTGGAGGTCAAGACCAGGATTACACAACATAGGTACTCCATTAGAAAAGCTAGACGAGACCTTCCCGTTCCCAGACATTTCTTCAAAGAGAATGATTTCAGGTTCATGATTATTGATCATGTTCCCCCCCTGAACAAAGGGGGAGATAGGGAACTGGTATTGAAACGCAGGGAGATGGAATGGATCTACAAATTGGATACAATCAGACCCAAGGGTCTGAATGCTGACTTTAATCTGGGTATTTTCCTTTGAGTAATCTTTATTTAATATACCTTGTGGTGCTGTTACTCCCTGATGTTGTATATGAGTGACAACCAGTGTCATGTTACTATGATCGTATCTTTTCTCATTATATTTCTCTCATTGTATATTTTTCTCATTGCAGATTCTCAAAATGGACCGGTTACTGGAAGATCATCAGCAGGGGGAGAGGCTTGGTTGTTTCTTCTGTTTATCTCATTGCCCTGATCTTACACTGCTTCCTTCTGAACCACACAATCTGGGTGCATTGGCTAGTGGGCAGACCCATGTATACACTGATAATGAATACGCTTATTTGGAGATGGAGATGACAATACCAAGTCCTTTAGACTTTATCAGTGGGTACACTCACATGTTCTACTTAGTAGTAGGTTGGGGTACTGGAGGGCGGGCTATGTTGTAGGGAGTGATCCGTGACGGTAACACGCTGCGGATGGTCCCTTACACTTCTGGTGGTACCCGGGTCCGTCGTCTGGCGGTCTAGTGTGCCCCGGTAGCCTGTCGGTCCTGGGGTCCTCGCCATATATGCAATTTGCGTGGCATGGTCCCAGCCAGTGCCTGTTACAGCCTTTTATCAGGTTTATACTATATCTAGAGTGGTACCCAGATGCATTGTGGCCACAATATGAATTAAATGGACTAATGGTATTGTGTACTTCCGTCACCACATCTCATAGGGTGCTAATGATAGCTCTGATTAGGTTGTCTGGCCATGGTCACCCTCTATGCATATTTACAATAACATACGCAAGCATTTGCGTGAACTCATCAGGTGTATGCTGATTGTACAGCGTGCACATCATGAGTTTACACAAATTACGTATGCATTTTGCGTACTTAGTATGCATTGCTGGCTTGCATTAGATAATGACGTGCGCAACACACGCACAGTGTACAGATCAAGACGCCACCTCTATAATGAGTACAGCCACTAGCCCCCCCAGTGGATGATATCCTGTAACTTAGGGAGAAAGCAACTGTGGTTGCTAACTTTTAATTGGAGTGTTGCACAGTAGCCACGTATAGCACATGTTTTCATGCACGTTTATTAAATGTCTACCTATGTATGGACGTTTGTTTATTTGATTATGTATATTAACAATATGAATATTGTATCACTATTTGATTCACTGCATATATGATGTCACTAAGAATTTGCATAATTGGTCACATGTTGTAATGAACCCTCTCAGTGATGTCACTAAGAATTTGCATAATTGGTCACTTGTTGTAATGAACCCTCCCAGTGATGTCACTAAGAATTTGCATAATTGGTCACATGTTGTAATGAACCCTCCTAGTGATGTCACTATGAATTTGCATAATTGGTCACATATTGTAATGAACCCTCCCACTTTGTTTATTTAAGTGTTTGTTCACACTGGTTGTTTTATGCTTGAAAAAGGCCACATTGAGTCGGCCAAAACGTCGCGTTGTCTGGAATAAAGGTCCACTATTTTCACATCCGAGTGCTGCCTCGTTCTCCTCGTTCTCCATTATTCTATGCATCAGGCTTAATATCCTTAGCCGTGAGGGATTGCAACACCATCTCCATTCAAGACTTGTGCTGCTGCTCTTTTGTCGTATATATATATATATATATATATATGTATATATACACACATACACATTAACAATACTGCATGTATTTTAAAAAAGACATTTGCAACAAATATACTGTATATTTGACAGCATTTAAAGTTACCTAAGCGCCATAATAATCTGTTAGACTGGTGTAATGCTGCACCTCATATTTGTGACCTGGTGTGTGAGCCCAAGACGCAGAGCTGCTAACAAAATGTCAAAGCTGCTCACAGACATACGACAAAACCCATGAAATTTCTCAGGATGCTGCCGCAGATCCATGTACAGCGTGTGGAAGTGGCTCTTCTTGCGCCGCTGAGAGACAATAAGGTGAACCCAAAGCCTTCTCTTCGGTTCCTCGTCGAGCATAGTTGGCTTCTGTCGGCATCGCCAAGAATGTAGCCAGCACAGGAAGTCTCTTCCTAAGGCTTCATTCACACGACCATATTTTCTTTCCATTTCCATTCCGTTTTTTTTGTGGACCGTATGTGGAACCATTCATTTCAATGGGTCCGCAAAAAAAACGGAAGGTACTCCGTGTGCATTCCGTTTCCGTATGTCCGTTTTTCCATTCCGCAAAAAAATAGAACATGTCCTATTATTGTCCGCATTATGGACAAAGATAGTACTGTTCTATTAGGGGCCAGCTGTTCCGTTCCACAAAATACAGAATGCACACAGATGTCATCCGTATTTTTTATGGATCCGTGCGGCGGGCGTCATGGCCAGCAAGTCTCTGCTGTTTCTAAGAGCAGAGACTTGCGGGTACTTACCGCCATCGGCGGTTTCCTCTTCAGCAATTATATGCCATGATCACATGAGATCATGGCATCTAGTAGCGCAAAAACTGGAAGCGTACGCTTCCGGGTGGTGTACAGAAGCCCCATGTGGTCAAATGGGGTGTCTGTACACGATCTGAAAGCTGTAAACCGCGCTGATGAGGTTTACAGCTTTCAAAGTGCAATTCTTATTCTGGCCACTAGAATTAAAAAACCCTGATTGCTCATAAAGAAAAAATAAAAAACACAATCTATTTGCTCATATTTGAGCTTTAAAATAATCACAAAAAAAATAAAAAAAATTAATAAAAAAATCAAAGTTTAAATCACCCCCCTTTCCGTATAATTAAAAAATAAATACCTAAATAACAATAAATATAGACATCAAGGGTATCACCGTGACCGAAAATGCCCACACTTTTAAAATATTTTAAAAAATTCCAATACGGCGAATTGTGTGCTGTTTTTTGTCGCTTTTTCTTTCTAAAAAAAAAATTAAATAAAAAGTGATCAAAAAGTCATACACACCCCAGAATGGTATCAATAAAAAGTTCAGATCGCCCTGCAAAAAATAAGCCCACACACAGCTCCGTACACATAAATACCAAACAGTTATAGGGGTCAAGATATGACAACTAAAAAACAACTAAAAAAATGTCCAACTTTATAATTATTTTATCACTATCAAAACGCAGAAAAAAACTATACATATTAGGTATCTCCGCATTCGTACTGACCAGTAGAATAAAAGTAACTGGTCAGTTTTAATGAACATCGAACGCTGTAAATAAAAAACTCGTAGAACAGTAGCGGAATAGCGGTTTTTTTTTGCAATTTCACCCGATTTGGAATTTTATTCCCACTTCCCACTACACCATATGCAATATTAAATGGTGGCGTAGGAAAGTACAACTTGTCCCGCAAAAAACAAGCCCTCATACAGCTATGTGAACAGAAAAATAAAACAGTTATGGCTGTTTGAAGGCAGGGAGTGCAAAACGAAAACGCAAAGCCGAAAAAACCTCCAGGGGTGAAAGGGTTAAAGAATCTTAAAATTTGGCAAAGTGTCTGAATTTAATTTTTGAAAACTTCACTTATCTCTACCAGAGACCTCCAAAGTCACAAGAATGGGAGTCCCTTTTGTTAATAGAGCAGCAGTGCACAGGCGTGACTATCCCTCCATTTACTGTCTACGGGACTACCATCAATCTTGTTACTTTAATTATGCGCGCTATGTCGGTATATAATATTAACTTGGGATAATTAATAGGTATATGTTAAACTTGAAGTATCTTTTTCACATCAATCATCTGTATTAGAAATGCCTTGCAAAACCATGAGTCATATTGTTATAAACAGCGACTCTTCTGTACCAACAGGTTAAACAATCTCTATAAAACCCAGTAAGCTTCCCTGCTTTGACCTCTGCTTTACCATTTCATAAGCAGATATATATTTCAGAAATTAATAATCTCAGTGAGGCAGCATACAGTTTTGTATTCACCTCTTCACAGACCATCAAGCACCCAAGCAAAGCACAGAGAGGTCTCCAAAAAGTGTAAGTAACACATATTTGTTGTATAAATAAAATACACACATAGAATATATACTACACAGAAACACATATGTAGAATATACACATACATATATACTTTGCAATCTATGCTTAAAAAAATGAAGTCAATAAACTGGTCCAGAACCAATTAGAAAATCTTTTTAAGGGGAATATCTTAGACTTTGTACATTACAGTGATCCCTCAAGATACAATGGCTTCAGGATACAATATTTTCAGCATACAATGGTCTTTTCTGACCCATCGTAAGTTGAAACTAGACTCAACATACAATGTTTCAGACTCAGATCCGATCAATCAAGGTCACCTCTCTGGTAAAATTCATTCCTGACTGTTATAAGTAAGGACTTGTTTTATCTGTCTTAGTTGTCTGCTTATTTTTTTCTTAAATCTTCATTTTGTCTTATGTTGGTTGACAATTTGGGGCTTTGGAACCAATTACTCAACTTACAAGGATTTCAACATACAACGGTCATCCTGGAACCAAATAATATTGTAACTTGTACACTGTACTGTAATTCAGTATTACAGTGACTAAGCAGACATTCCGCTCCACAAACATTAACTTTGTATTGACTTGCAGCAGAAATAAGCAACCCTCCTAAACTCCAACTGTGGTGAAACTACAATTTCCAGCACATAAACTTGCTTTGTTAATCTCATAACTCCCATAATAGTGATTGGAGCATGCTGAGAGTTGTAGTTTCACAACAGCTGGAGTGTTGGAGGTTGCTGACCCTTGACTTACAGTATTTCTATTGTTGTCCTTGTAACTATATACTGTTATATGGACCTGATCGAAGTTGAGTTATCAAATATTCTAAATTAGTACATGTACATTGTATGTATGTGTGCATACTATTTGATAATAAATTCACTTCTATTTAAATTTACCATTCTTTTTTTCCTTTTCAGGCTTCACATGGCCAATTTACCATTTTTCATTTTGGTCCTCGGCTTATGTCCAGTAATTAATGAAGCCACTGTCCTAAAGCCAAGCATATTATTGCTTTTGGCTGACGACCTTGGAATTGGGGATGTTGGCTGTTATGGGAATGATACTATAAGGTAGCTGATTGTTGCGATCGGTTTTCATTTGACATTTGAATACGGAGAACTTATAGAGTAGATACATAATTAAATATACATAGATTGCAAATATAGGAAAACAGGAACAGATACAGAGACCTTTCCCTTTAATTACTGATACGATTTACTGAAGTTGTGAGTGGTTGCCAACAGTTTCCTTGATCGTCTACTCTCACATTTTAAATTTACATAAGACTGCTGCACAAAACATAAATCTAGATTATAAAAAATCTAAATACATTAGTACTGTGATTACTGTACTAATTATAAGTTACTGTAATTCTGTACGTATATCTTATTAAAGAAAATGTCTCGTTTTCCAAATTCGGCACCATAACCCCCGCAACTAATATTCGCACAGATGGAGAGAGAGTCGGACTGTCAGCTCTTTAGTGAGCTGACAGTCGTCTCTCCATCTCGGAGAATGTTAGTATTGGAGGGTGGAGAGAAAAGCTAATAAGTGGGAAAAGAGCCATTGTTTCTCAGATAAGATATATTTTTAAAAATATTTTATTCATCTGTATGTACTATTGATTTATGCGAAGTTATGTGAAAAGTTAGTGGCTATTCAAAGCAAAATTGTTCCACAAGACTATTATCTAATGAATCAAACTAAACCTCTCATCCTAGTCAACCACTTGATTTGTTTATATAGCACCAACCAATTCTACAGCACTGTACAGATATCACAATCTAAATATGTTTCTGGAGTGTGGGAGGAAATCTGAGTATCCAGAAGAAACCCACACAAACATGAGGAGAACATACAAATTCCATTCAGATGTTAACATTGGATAGATTTAAACTCAGGCCCCCATTGAGCCTCCGTGAGGCTTGTGGTGGCTGCGTGGAACAATCTCTCATGCAGTATTCAGGCTTTATGGGTGAAGCCTCCCTGTCCTGCTCTCTTTCCTTTCCCTGTTTGAATTCTTGTCTGTGACCACAATGAGCCTGTAAGGAGGATGGACTCTGTGGTCTCTGAAGCAGCAGGTGAAGACATTTCAGTGATAGATGCAGGCAGGGGATAATCATCTTAGATTTATTTAAACTGTTTGATTAATTTGATTGTGTTAATTAAAATTTTCATGAGATTTCAGGACTCCAAACATTGATAGACTGTCCAGAGAAGGTGTGAAACTGACTCAACACATTTCTGCAGCCTCTTTATGTACCCCAAGTAGAGCAGCGTTTTTGACTGGCCGGTATCCTATCAGGACAGGTAATAAATACATAATTGTTGATTGAAGGTATGGTAACTTATTTTAAACCTAAATAGGGAAATTGTATGGGGAGCCGTCACAGCACTCCCGGGATTTCAGCACTCAGATGCCATGGTCACATTTGACCACAGCATCTGAGGGGTTAATTGTCTGCAACTAATGTTATTACTGATCATATACATTACCCCTAGTGTCTGCTGTGTGAAACAGCATGCATCCAGAGGCTATTGTACTCGCATGGAGAGGTTAACATCTTTAAAGAGACAACTTCCAACATACAAGTGCTGGTTGTCAAGGGGTTAAATAACTAGTCTGGCTCAATTTTATGTGCTATGACAAAGTAAAATTTTGGCAGTACTAAGTAAGACCTTCTATATAGCTAGGGAACTCATTGTTATATACTGCAGCTGCAAAGATGTTATCTTGTAGTTTAATAGTAGTTGTAGAATTTAGAATGACAGTATGAAAGCTTTATTGTTTTCTTGATAAAGATGACAACAAAAGAGCTTGGCACTTGTCATTATAATGGGGCTCTCTTACATCAGAAAAAGGTGTTTATTATGTAGACAAAGTTAATACATTGTGATTGTCCATATTACATTTCTTATATCCAGGAGTTACGACCAACCTGCAATCCAGCATCAATGGCTGTGCTTGTACACTATAGGAAAAAGCGCTGGCCTCTCAGGTGGCCAGGACCATGGGAGCACACATGGAGTAAAAAAGTCAAGCTGGGAAATTAAAGAGCCTGGGCAGAGTGACTTCAAAAAATTATATCTAGAAAACAATCCACCTAATTTTTTTTTAGCAAACTGGTGTAAAGTAAAACTGGCTTAGTTGCCCATAACAACCAATCAGATTTCACCTTTCATGTTGGACATTTCCTTTAGAAAATGAAAGGAGGAATCTGATTGGTTATTGGTGTTAGCCCAGCTCCCCGTACCTGTGATTCTGTCCGCACACGCAGGTACGGGCGCCGGTCTTCTTTACTCCTTCCCGCTGCTGTGTGCCATGCTAACAGGTGCAGGCAATGGGGTTATTAGCTGTGGTTTGCATTCTTGCCACCAGCATTTCCCTCCTGGCTCTGAGCAGAGTTTGCACTCTGGCTCAGAGTTCCTTGTGTGTATTTAGGGTGTGTCTCTCCTCCCTTTGTGAGGCAGCCTGGGCACGCCCTCTATCTTCCCCGGCCTATGGCTGGTCTGCAGGAGGTATTTAAAGGTGCCTCCTTCAACAGGAAGGCACCTGAGCAGCTTAGGTTCCTAGCTTGTCTAGTTTCCTGTTTGAGCGAAGGTGTTCTATTGGTTCTTGTCATTCTGTGTACCGAAAGTTTTATGGCCTTTGCCTGACTGCCACCTGCCCTGACTTCTCCCTTTGTACCCTGACTACATTTTCGTCTGATCAGCCTCTCGCCTCCCAGCAATCAATGGGTGTATTGTGTCACCTGGAAGACAGATCAGTGGGCTCACTTTCTGGTTCCGATTCCCTTGTGTCTAATTCACCTCTGAGTTAGTACCTTGTACACCCATCGGGAAATTATCTTCTCTCTATCAGAGGTATCATGTGAAGAACAAGGGGTGTGCTTAGACATCGCTCTAAGAGGGAGTTGGTCACGTGGGGCAGCGGGTTCTCACCTGCTGGTCATAACAATTGGCAACTAAACTATGGTTCTAATTTAAACCAGTTTGATAAATGACCCCCATAGAATAGTAGCAATTCTATTGTACAATTTTCTAGTTTCAAGAGAGACAGACTACTATGGATATGTTGTATAATTTAAGTTGTTAGACAATGTATTCTTATATGATATGTTTTATGTAACCCAATAGAAAGCTAAATCAACATGATTCACCAGAGCTGAATCAATAATTTAGTTAGAATTGGCAAAACACTTTACAACAGCCAGGCCTTGACACATTGGGAGAGATTTATCAAAACTGGTGTAAAGAAAAACTGGCCCAGTTGCCAATAGTAACCAATCCAATATTCTAGTTTCCAAAGGAGGTTTGAAAAATAAAAGATGGATTCTGATTGGTTGCTATTGGCAACTAAGCCAGTTTTCCTGTACACCAGTTTTAATAAATCTATCCCATTGTACTTTACACTGATGGTCACTGATCACGGCATCTGTGAGGTAAGGCAGTGGGATACGGCTCCCTCTGCCTTTCGATTGGAAATCACTGGGCTCTGATCGGTTACAATGGCAGCCTGGATGCTTCTGAAGCTTCCCATGGCTGTCATGGTAATCCCCCTGCTGCACTGTGCATGAGGCACAGCTCAGAAAGGAGCGCATCAAAATCCTAACAGATTTCTATTAGGGTGAATATGACAAGGGATCAAAAGATCCCAGATTCTAGCCTCCTAGGGGGGTTAAAAGTTATCACAGTAATAGTATGAAAAATAATTAAAAAAATATATTAAAAGTGTAATATTTTACATACAAAAATATATAAACATATTAGGTATCGCTGCGCCCGAAAATATCTGACCTAACGTGTTTCCCCAAAAATAAGACCTACTCCGATAAGCCCTAGTGCTATTTTGCCCTGTGTTGGCGCAGTCCCGCAAGCGATTTTAATGGCCTCTCTGCTGGTGGCGCTACCTGCGCAATGCTGCGTAATATGGTCTGGCAGATGCGACCTGTTTCCCGGGATGATGATGGTCGTATCACTCGTGTATCACACACAGGTGTATCACACATGATAGACCAAGATAAACACTTCAGCAGGAAGGACCGAAAAAGATAAGATTAGGCCTCATGCACACAACCGAATCCATTTTGCAGGTTGCAAGATATATCAGCAGGCAGTATCTTACAAGATAGGATTAGATACACACCACACTAAGCATTATTGTACATATACTGCGTACTATAGTACGCAGTGCTGTGCAGTTAGTTGCCTATACACACCCCCACTCATACCCAGGATTGGGTGAGAAGAAGAAGTCCGGAGCGGAGCCGAGTATAGGTAAGAATATTTTTTGTATGTGTGCGCACAGGGGCCCGGGGGGTAAAAAATGACATACCGTGTTTCCCGGAAATAAGACGTACCCTGATAATAAGCCCTAACCCTTTTTTGGAGAAAAAAAAATAATAAGACCCTGTCTTATTTTTCAGGGAAACACGGTATTAAAATATTCTAACCCTTTCACTACCGGAGGTTTTTTAGTTTTTGTGTTTTTATCTTTCTTCCCTATCTTCTTTGGGCCATAACTTTTTTATATTTCCGTTCACATAGCTGTATGAGGGCTTATTTTTTGCAGGACAAGTTGTACTTTCTAATGCCACTATTAATTATGGCATGCAATGTAGTGGGAAGTGGTAAAAATAAAAACACAAAAACATCCAATTTTATAGATTTTGTTCCCACAGCATTTTCATTGCGGCAAAACTGCCCTTCATTGTCTGGGTCAGTACGATTACAACGATACCCCATATGTATAGGTTTATTATGTCTAAATATTGTAAAAATAAATTTACATTTTGAAAAATAATTTTTTTTACATCACCATATTCTGATCCCCATAACGTTTTTATATTTATATCTACTGAGATGTTGTGTTGGCTCATTTATTGCAGGACAATCTTCAGTTTGTATTGATACAATTTTGGAGTATGTGTGACTTTTTGATCACATTTTATTTCATTTTTTGCGTAAGAGAAGCAATGAAAAAATTGAAAATTGGCCATTTTGACCCTTTTTTCCGTTATGCAATTTGCTTTATTGGAATTTTTTTTATATTTTAATAGTATGGGCATTTTTGGTTGCGGTGATACCCTTGATGTTTATATTTTTTGTTATTTAAGTATATATTTTTTATTATATGGAAAGGGGGCGATTTAAACTTTTATATTTTTTATATATTTTTAACAGTTTTTTATTTTTTGAAAGGATTGAAGCTCATATATTGAACAATCATATATTTTTAAAATGAGTTTATTACTGTCTATTGCTCATTTCTTGTGTTGGCCTACCATCTGGTGGCTAAAATAAGAATTGCAGCATGAATGCTCTGGGTCTAGTCAGCGAGACTCAGAGCATTAAAATCAATTACCGACATCCCCATTGGCCGCAGGACATGTCTGTAGGATGCAGACATCTTTAGATGCTGTGATCTCACTTGATCACAGTATCTAAAGCCTTAAAATTAAAAACACATGATTCACCTTTTTTGTCTCCTTTCCCCCTAATAAAAATTGAATAACATAGATCAAAAAGTCGTATGTACCACAAAAATGGTACCAGTAAAAACTGCAGTTTGTCCCGCAAATTATTGCAAATTATTGCTGTTCTTGCCTGCAATCTCCTGCAGACCAAAATACTGTATAAAAAAGTTATGGCTGTCAGAAAATGATGATACAAAGACATTGACCACAAACCCTAGCATCAAGCCAATGAAACAGACGTTGACATCCTGGGCAGAATTTTCTGCTAGTATGAGGTTTGGCTGGTTACATGTGGAGCACAATATGCAAATTGTTGCTGTTCTTGCCTGCAATCTCCTGCAGACCAAAATACTGTATAAAAAAGTTACGGCTGTCAGAAAATGATGATAAAGACAATTTTTCCCAAGATTTTTATTTTTTGTAAAGGTAGTAAAAAAAGAAAGAACAATGGTATCACTATATTCTTATTGAACTGCAAAATAAGGACGGCATGTCATTTTTAGCGCATAATGAATGTTGCGATGTCAAAACAACAAAAACCTTGGTGGAATTGTGTTTTTTTTTTTTTTTTCAATTTAACCCAAGGATTTTTTTCCCCGTTTTTCAATAATAGACATGTTAAATTAAATGATGTCCTTACAAAGTACAACCTATCCCACAAAAAATAAGCCCTCATATGGCTAAATGAACAGAGAGTTTAAAAAGTTATGGCTTTTGGAACAAGGGGAGGAAAAAATAATGTAAAACCAAAAATGGGCCCATTACTTAAGGGGTTAATATGCTCTGTAAACAATACAAACAACTAAGAACATTTAAAAATGGACTGAGAAGAAATATAAATGCACACATTAAAATTGTAAATGGCTCTTTTCTGTCAAATAAAAAAACTACTGAAAGAACAGAAATTATTTTGTAACACTGTAGACATTAATCCCTTTAAAATGCGAATGATTTCCATACTCCAAGTCTAAAATCTGAAATGATAAATATATTTGGAATTATAGGTCACACATTTCCTAACATCAACTTTAAAATGAAACACATGACAAATAAGTAAATGAGTAAAATTGGCCATGTCTATTAACCTTGCTCATATAAACTTAAAACTTCATGGCCATCAATACTTGAACCAATAATTCAAGACTTCACAATTTCATACCGTTACTGTAAATTAGAGATGAGCCAAGTTATCAAAAATTTGATTAGTTACAAATTATTTTGTCCCGAATCACATTCCATTTTATCTAGTAGGTGCAATGATGGAGAATGGCGCCACTCCCTGTTATTTAACCCCTCGTGGTATCTGACATTAACATTGAGTTCTTTTTGGGGATAATCAGTGGTTATTAAAAAAAAACAAAAAAGAAAAAACAAACATACTCACCTCATCAATTTACTCAAGGAGAGGCCGTTGCGGCCATCTTCATTGAAGAAACCACACAAAATCTTGCATGGTGCGTCCCCACATCATCACATTGGCCTGGCGCAGTGACATTATCACCCAGCCAACACACTGACAATGTCACTTGTCACCGTGCATGAGATTTTGTGCGGTTTCTTTTATCAGGATGGCCACGATTTGTTAACACGAAGCACAAGGAAATTTGGCTAATTGAATCTTTCCTGAAGTTAGTTCGAATCAAAGTCAGTTTGTTTCACTTTAATTTGCTCAGCACTACTATAAATAAAATAATATTTGCTAAAATAAAAATTATATCAAACCTCATCACAGCCATAAGCTTGAGCTCAGTTCCACAACTTTAAAAAATAAGGCAAATACCCTAGGTAAAAATAAAAAGGTTGTGACCAAAACATAATAAAGCAATAAAACAAATAAACTAAAAGATAAACAAAAAGAGGGAGGGGGCGGGAGGAGGTGAGGCAAGTCTAGAGTCGCTGCCCACATAATACCCCTAATACTTAAACCACGCCCCAAAACCTTTAATCAAAGACCAATCTGTTACTGGGGCAAAGAAACATTGACCATAAACCCTAGCATCAAGCCAATGTAACAGACGTTGACATCCTGGGCAGAATTTTCTGCTAGTATGAGGTTTGGCTGGTTACATGGGGAGCACAATATGTAAATTATTGCTGTTCTTGCCTGCAATCTCCTGCAGATTATTTGACAGTAAACACAGAATATTAATGAGCTCTGGCATATCCACTTCTCCAAAGTGCTCTCCTACCCTACAGGTGGTTGCGCTTCTTCTGCCATCTGCTTTACCTCCTTTTCCACATCATCTAATATTAATGAGAATATGTTATCAGGAACATTCAGCTCCTCCCTAAGGCTACTTTCACACTAGCGTTTTTAAATTCCGGTATTGAGTTCCGTCATAGGGGCTCAATACCGGAAAAAATGCTTCAGTTTTGTCCCCATTCATTGTCAATGGGGACAAAACTGAACTGAAGACAACGGAATGCTCCTGAAAGCATTCCATTCCGTCTTCAGACCGGAGAACAAACCGCAGCATGCTGCGGTTTTCTCTCCGGTCCATGCATCCGCACCAAGCCGGATCCGGAATGACCCCCAATGCAAGTCAATGGGGACGGATCCGTTTGGTGTGACACACCAGTAATCCGGATCTG
This sequence comes from Rhinella marina, assembly GCA_900303285.1. NCBI lineage: Eukaryota > Metazoa > Chordata > Amphibia > Anura > Bufonidae > Rhinella > Rhinella marina. The sequence continues at coordinate 79,497 of ONZH01030256.1, forward strand.
TCCTCCATTGACTTGCAATGGGGGGGTCATTCCGGATCCGGCTACACAGAAATACAGAAATGCATACAGACATACAGACATACATACATACATACACATACATACTCACATACTCCAGGCAGGGATGCCGGTAGCATGTCTTCACGCGCCTCCTGCATGCAGCTATGACGTTTCCCCACTGCGCCCAGCAGAGGGCGCTGTGGGGAATCGTCATTGCTGCGCGCAGGAGGCGCGTGAAGACGTGCTGCCGGCGTCCCGGGCTGAAGTATGTAAGTATGTATGTGTTTGTGTGTGTATGTATTGCTGTCCCAATGTCTGTCAACATGTGTGGGGCCGGAGCGCTGCTGTATCAGCGTTAGCACGGATCCGTTGGCACCCTTTAGGTGGCGGATCCATGCTAACGCTAGTGTGAAAGAGGCCTAAGGGGTGCAGACTTGATGACATTGGTTGGCACACTGGCAGTGGATTAATAAAGCCTTCTATGTTTTTGGTATTGATAATTACATATTATTATTATTATTATTATTATTTATTTGAAGGCCTCATTAATTCAATGGCACTGTATAGCAATGGAGGTTTACACAAAAACAATATAAAATACAATAAACAAGAAACTATTAATGCTTGATGTAGGAATATGTTTTTTTCCCTAACAGAATGTACTAACTAGAGATGAGCGAAGTTTTGAAAAATTTGATTCGGCTGATTAGTCCAAGTTTGCCAAAATTGGATTTGTTCCAAATGAATTTGTCAAGAGTCACAATAAATCATGTATACCCAGGCCACTCTGACTAATCATATTCCTCCCACTTGGTAGTACAATCTCAATGTGAAGGCTTGGAAGTTAAACTGCAGGGAAAGTCAGGGGCGGATTGGGAACTTAAAGTGGCCCTAGAAAAAATACTAAAAGTGGCCCCATTTTGTAGTCAGGTCCAAATTGATGGAAGGCATGGCCAGCAATACCATATTGTGGCACATTATACCACCCCAACACAGCCAAATACCATAGTCTGTCACAAAATACTGCCAGCAGCACAAAATACATCCCCAAAAACTTCCACTGGCCGGCCGTGAGGAGGACCCAGGTGGCCCCCTGGGCATCGTCCCGCCTGGAAATTTCCCTGTAAGGTCTATGGCCAATCCACCCTTGGGGAAAGTACAGGGAGATCAGGGGAGGACTGGGAACTTAAAGTAGCCCTGGAAAAAAAAAACTTAAAAGTGGCCCCATGTTGTAGGTGGGCCAAATAGACAGCAGGCGAGGCAACAGAAGTTGGTGGGGCAAGCAATACCATAATGCAGAACAAAATACCAACACATTATTTAGATGTCGCACCAATGTCACGTGGCAATTTTTATAACAAAAGTCTGTGGTGATGAAGTTCGACATACTGCGACGAGACAGTCGCAGAAAACTCCATCTCGAATGATTTCTTGAGACTGTCGTGTCACAGCATGTCACAGTGCGACACCATAGCCTATCATTATAAAATTTGTTGCACGACATTGGTGCGACAAAATGTAGCCCTAGCCTTAAAGAGGCAGGGCACTGTGGAGGTCACTGTTAGGGGACAGGAGCCACTATTAAAGGGGCACCTGCTGTGGAGGTCACTGTTAGGGGGGCAGGGACCACTATTAAAGGGGCGTTCACTGTGGATGTTACTGTTACGGGGCAGGCCACTGTGGAGGTCACTGTTAAGAGGGCAGGGGCCACTATTAAAGGGGCAGCTGCTGTGGAGGTCACTGTTAAGGCAGCAGGGTACTGTGGAGGTCTCTGTTAAGGGGGCAGGGAACAGTGAAGGTCACAGATAAGGAGGGTTTTCAGTTTTCAGTGCCACGGGGGCGTGGTGACACCCAAACAGGCCAAGTTGTCCTCTGACAGTGTCGCTGCCATCATCATGCTAATGCTTCGACCTGCCTACCATCATGTTCTGCACTATTGCTGCTGCTGCCTCCATCATGCCACTAATGAGACCTGCCTACTATCTCATTCTGTACATCTACTGCTGCTACTGCCACCTGAATTATGCCAATGCTGTCTGTTTGCCTACCATCACGCTCCATATGGCTGCTGTGGTTGCCTCCACCATGCCACCGACACCATCATGTCACTGCTGCGACCTGCAGACCATCATCTTCTATAAGGCTGCTGCTGCCTCCATCATGCTGCTGTCTTTCTGCCAACATGCACCACAAGGGGTAGTGCTGCAGCTGCCACTGCCTCAGCTGCTGCTGCTCCTCACTGCTAAACCCTACTGCCACCACCCTTAACACAAAGCATCTGCCAACACTATCACTACTACTACTACTATTGTTAAAACTACCTATAGACAGCCTTGTATGTTTCATGCTATACTGCTTCTGCTGCTGCTATTATTCCACTATATCTGTACTGTACCCTTTCAACATCAATATTGTACTGCTGCTGTTCCCAATTAAAAGGGAGATTTTTTTGGGGCTCCTTCACAACCAGACAATTTTTATTCTGACGATAAACACTTGTGCGTGTCATATGGACAGGCATTCCGACCCTGTCAAGGGATAACTTTTGGATGCTTGGTCCCCCAAGACACTTTATTAATATATTTTTTTTTAATCCCATAATACTGTGTGTGTATAAACATCATCTGCCCCTGATAAGAGACAATTTTTGGAAGCTTTGGGACATGAAAAAGTGTAACATTTACCAGTGCTGTGTGATTTTAAACATGCCGCGTGTTAATATCATCAAACAAGCATTTACCCAAAGTCATGTACAGTATGTCATTCTCACTCAGACATCATTTACTATTGCTGTCATTGCATTCCAGAACTTGGGGTGGGGGAGAAAAAAAAAGAAAAGAGATAATAAATAAATAAAATAAATACAATTCTGAGTCCTAGGAGGCTTCAGGGATATATATATATATATATATATATATATATATATATATATATATGTGACCTCCACAGCCCCCCCCTCTTAACAGTAACCTTCACAACAGCCTGACCCTTTAACAGTGAGTTCTACAGCACCTCACCCCCTTGACAGTGACCTCCACAGGGGCCCACCCCCTTAACAGTGACCTCTACAGCACCCACCCCTTTACACTGACCATAGGTTATATTCCCCTTAACTGACCTCCACCATTACTGGTCCCCCTTAACAGAGACCTCCACAGTGACTGCCCCTTTAACAGTGATCTTACAGTACCCCGCTCCCTTAACAGTGACCTCACAGTACCCCGCTGCCTTAACAGTGACCTCACAGTACCCTGCTTCTCCTTTAATAGTAACCTCCACAGTCCCCTTCTCCCTTAACAGTAATATCCACAGCTCCCTGCCCTTTAACTGTGACCTCCACATCATCCTGCCCCTAGGGTGGCCTGAGGTCCTGTTTTAGGCCGGACAGTCTGGCTTACAGACTCCCTGTCCTCTGTCCGGTGGAGGGCCAGGACGGACACGGAGATGTCCTTTTGAACAGCTCACTCTCAGACAGCAGCACTATGCACTCTGATCATGAGCTGCAGGGAGAAAGTCAACCTCCCTCCCACCCCTGCAGCTGACAGAAGTTGATTTTTACCTTCATTATATTCAATCCCCGTCAGCTGCGGAGTGGGAGGGTGTGTGACCTAACTGGGTTGGGAGCGTGGCTTTGAGGGACCTGGGGTGAGGCTTTTAAGTCCTTCTTTGAGGGTGGCCTGAATTACAGGTCGATGCCGTTGTAATTTATGAGGAAATACAGTGGGTAACAGTGGAAGAAAGCATCTTTTATTACTACTGAATGGTAAATATGTGAAATTTACATTATATTAGGTAATGATTGATGATGAATTAGTTTAAAACATAAGTTATATTTATGGTAACCCGGAATACCCCTTTAACAGTGTCATTCACAGCGCTCTGCCTCTTTAAAGCTACAGCAGTGAAGAGAAATGGCAGGGTTGCTATGGAAACCTGGTGTGAAACTCTGTGTGGGGAGACTAATGGCCTGCGAGCTTCTATTCGATGATAAGGGTCATGTGACCATGCTTCTATTGGCTAATGCATTTTTTGGGAATATCCCAGGAACGGTACATCCTGGAGAGCTGAGACCCAGTCTAAAACCTTCCCGGACACCTGATGTACCTGTTTGCCAAATTTCGTGATTGTAGCTGCATCGGTGCAGATTCATTTAGCGGACATACACACATACATACATACACTCAGCTTTATATAACATATATATATATATATATATATATATATATATACACATACACATGCAAACTTTCAGGACCAACCAGCGTGAACCGATTCGGATCGGAAACTAAAGTTTTTCAAAAATTCGGTGAACCGTACCCAAAACAAATTTCAACTGCTTTGCTCATCTCCACATGGAAAGTATCTGTATTTTGTGGATCCATTATTTGCAGACTGTAATACAGACGCTATTGTGTGCATGAGGCCTAACATAAGGTTAATATGAATCCGTTCATAGGCTATGTTTTGTAACATGTACACTTTGGGAGTATTATTGTATGTATTGAACTCGAAAACCATAGTACTAAATGACTGACCTACTCCATGGTCTGTTTTGAATCTATCTAGGTATGAGTGGCCATGCTAAACAGCGGGTGCTTCTCTGGAATGCTGCATCCGGAGGGCTTCCAACAAATGAAACAACATTTGCCAAAATCTTAAAGGACCAAGGTTATTCTACAGGGATAATTGGTGAGCATTATCTAGTTTAGTATTTATATAGTTTACGATGCCCTACATCCAGATCAAAGCCAAAATATAAAATTGGTTGTGTGTCTTTTTTGTTGCCTATTTTGGCTGTCTACATCCCCCAACACTTTTCTTTTTTTTATTGGTGTTATTTTTATCACCTTTTATTTCCTTTTATTTAGGGGAGTTAAGGTTAACAAAAAAAAGCATTGCATTTTTTTTATTAACCATACTTATGATCCAGGGTAAATAACCTAATATTTTAATAGTTTGGACTTTAATAGAGTCAGCAATACCACTTGTGTTTTTTATTTATATTATTTACATAAGAAATGGGACCTGAACATGCAATCACTGTGATCTCTTTCACAATACACTGCAATACATCTGGAAACGGCATTGCGTGCTATGCTATGTTGTTTGTGCTGTTTGTGTCAATCATTGCCATGGGAGTTTTAGAAAGAGCAGATTGTTGACTGCTCAGCCATGTCCTTAAAGGGTTTCTGTCACCAGTTTTTTCGGTATGAATCAGGCTGACATTAGAGATGTGCTAAAGTCACCTGATTCCAAATATATATCTGTTTTATTTACTGGTGCCCCCATTTTTATATAAAATGAACTTTTATTTTATGCTAATAAGGCTCCTAGGTGCAAAGGGGCGTTACCTCTGCTCCTAGAGGCTCTGTTGATTGACAGGACCAGGCAGAGAAGAAACACTTGTGGAACACCTAAAGGGTTAACAAAGTTTCTAACAGCAGTTTTTTATAATTTGAGGGGTGTAGTTTTTAAAACTGGGTCATTTATGGGTGGTTTCATTACGTAAGCCCCTCAAAATCACTTTATATCTGAATTGGTGCTTAAAAAAATGGTTTTGGAAATTTTGTTGAAAATTTTAAAAATGGCTTCTAAACTTGTAAGCCTTCTAACGTCCTAAAAAAGTAAAATGACATTTATAAAATGATGCCAACATAAAGTAGACATATGGGAAATGATGACTGATAAATATTACTATCCGTCTTAAAAGAAGAGAAATTAAAATTTAGAAAATTGTGAATTTTTCCAAATTTTTGGTAAATTTGGGATTTTTTTTAAATAAAGGAGAAATACAGTACAGACCAAAAGTTTGGACACACCTTCTCATTCAAAGAGTTTTCTGTATTTTCTTGACTATGAAAATTGTAGATTCACACTGAAGGCATCAAAACTATGAATTAACACATGTGGAATTATATACTTAACAAAAAAGTGTGAAACAACTGAAAATATGTCTTATATTCTAGGTTCTTCAAAGTAGCTTTTGCTTTGATTACTGCTTTGCACACTCTTGGCATTCTCTTGATGAGCTTCAAGAGGTAGTCACCTGAAATGATATTCCAACAGTCTTGAAGGAGTTCCCAGAGATTCTTAGCACTTGTTGGCCCTTTTGCCTTCACTCTGCGGTCCAGCTCACCCCAAACCATCTCGATTGGGTTCAGGTCTGGTGACTATGGAGGCTAGGTCATCTGGCGTAGCACCCCATCACTCTCCTTCTTGGTCAAATAGCCCTTACACAGCCTGGAGGTGTGTTTGGGGTCATTGTCCTGTTGATAAATAAATGATGGTCCAACTAAACGCAAACCGGATGGAATAGCATGTCGCTGCAAGATGCTATGGTAGCCATGCTGGTTCAGTATGCCTTCAATTTTGATAAATCCCCAACAGTGTCACCAGCAAAGCACCCCCACACCATCACACCTCCTCCTCCATGCTTCACGGTGGGAACCAGGCATGTAGAGTCCATCTGTTCACCTTTTCTGCGTCGCACAAAGACACGGTGGTTGGAACCAAAGATCTCAAATTTGGACTCATTAGACCAAAGCACAGATTTCCACTGGTCTAATGTCCATTCCTTGTGTTCTTTAGCCAAAGTAAGTCTCTTCTGCTTGTTGCCTGTCCTTAGCAGTGGTTTCCTAGCAGCTATTTTACCATGAAGGCCTGCTGCACACAATCTCCTCTTAACAGTTGTTGTAAAGATGTGTCTGCTGCTAGAACTCTGTGTGGCATTGACCTCATTGACCTGGTCTCTAATCTGAGCTGCTGTTAACCTGCGATTTCTGAGGCTCGTGACTCGGATGAACTTGTCCTCTGCAGCAGAGGTGACTCTTGGTCTTCCTTTCCTGGAGCGGTCCTCATGTGAGCCAGTTTCTTTGTAGCGCTTGATGGTTTTTGCGACTGCACTTGGGGACACTTTCAAAGTCTTCCCAATTTTTCGGACTGACTGACCTTCATTTCTTAAAGTAATGATGGCCACTCGTATTTCTTTACTTAGCTGCTTTTTTCTTGCTATAATACAAATTCTAACAGTCTATTCAGTAGGACTATCAGCTGTGTATCCACCTAACTTCTGCCCAACACAACACATGGTCCCAACCCCATTTTTAAGGCAAGTAATCCCACTTATTAAACCTGGCAGGGCACACCTGTGAAGTGAAAACCATTTCAGGTGACTACCTCTTGAAGCTCATCAAGAGAATGCCAAGAGTGTGCAAAGCAGTAATCAAAGCAAAAGGTGGCTACTTTGAAAAACCTAGAATATAAGACATATTTTCAGTTGTTTCACACTTTTTGTTAAGTATATAATTCCACATGTGTTAATTCATAGTTTTGATGCCTTCAGTGTGAATCTACAATTTTCATAGTCATGAAAATACAGAAAACTCTTTGAATGAGAAGGTGTGTCCAAACTTTTGGTCTGTACTGTATATCAACTCAAATTTACCACTATCATGAAGTACAATGTATCACGAGAAAATAGTCTTAGAATGGCCTGGATAAGTAAAAGCGTTCCAAAGTTATTACCACATAAAGTGACGCATGTCAGATTTAAAAAATGGGGCTCCGGCATTTGGTCCAAACTGGCTGTCGCTTGAAGGGGTTAATATGCAAATGTCTGTTTTATGTTAAACAGGTAAATGGCATCTTGGGGTAAACTGTAAATCAAGGGATGATTTTGGCCACCACCCGTTAAATCATGGCTTCGATTATTTTTATGGTACTCCTTTTACACTTATAAATGACTGTGAACCCTCAAGGCCAAGTGAGATGGGTGAAGACACTAAAAGGAATGTATGGTTGAATGCACAGATATTCCTCATCACAATGCTAACACTTATAGCTGGCAAGAAATGGAAATTAATCAGCATTCCCTGGAAAATGATTGTGATCTGTGCCCTGTCAGGCACATTGTACTTCACATATTGGTATATAGCCTTTACCTTTCTACCATATTGGGACTGTATATTTATGAGGAACTTTGAAATTGTTGAACAGCCGATGGACCTGGAAACAAAAGCTGAGCAAATCGTTAAGGAGGCCAAGGCATTTATTAACAGGTAAAAAATGCATTGCATTTTAGCTTTAAACTGCAATGGTTAATATTTAACCCTTTCATCTCCCAGGTTTTTGTGTTTTCATTTTTCTCTCCCTTCCTTTCCAGAGCCATAGCTTTTTTTATTTATCTGTTCACATAGCCATATGAGAACTTGTTTTTTGCACTAACCCATCCCCCTGCCAGATTCTGCACTCTCTAGTGCTCAGGGCAAAGACTTACTATAAAGTGCTCTCTGAATGGAACTGTTTCACCACACCTCCTCTCTGCTCTGAGTGACAGCACTACCAGACTCCTGGTTGGATGCTACAGTGGTTCTTCAAAGTCTCATTACTACTGAGAAAACTTCACAAAAGATATATTTGTAGTGCACTACCCAGCCCTTACCTAGTGCTTTCACCAATTTAGCATGGTCAAAACTGCTCTCTTTCATTTTAGTACTGGAAAGCCCTTTTAACCCTATCAAGTTCTCCTATGTAATGTTTGCAATGCACAAACCTGCATAAATCTTTTCCAAATGTATAGATATTTTGTGGGCAATGTCAATTTTATTATACATATATATCCGTCCCCATTACTGAATGGATCAAAACCAATAAAATTGGTATAATTAGTGATGATCTGGACTCGGCTTCGGTTCCAAAGTACCAATCAAACTGAAGCAGAGTCCGGATGCAATTTTTTTTTCCGGTTTAAAAAATAAATAGCGAAGTTATTCACCGAAATTTTACAAGACTTCCAAAATAACTGACTTTGCCTCGTCAGAGACCATTTTAATGCTGTACGGAGACGGTTCTTCGTACAGCATTAAACCGAAGTTTCGAGCAAAGTGACTTGGGATCTAGGATCCAAAGCTCAATGCTCTCATCCCTAAGTAGATATAATCTCAGAACTTTGCATCCCTGTAAATTATGTAAAAGCCATACAGTATATATTTTTCCCACCAAATCACCAACCACTGAGTAAATACATTTTCTATCATGTTTCAGGAACAAAGATGGACCTTTTCTTCTCTTTGTATCTTTTCTTCACATCCATACTCCTTATTATACTACTAAGGAGTTCAGAGGAAGAAGCAAATATGACTTATATGGAGATAACATAGAGGAAATGGACTGGATGATTGGTAAGCTCTATATGCACATTCTGTATATTATTGTTTTTGTGGTTTATTGAACGGAAGTTTGGTGTATCCGCATTGTAGTGTGATATGATTCTGATGATCAGAATGTCCCACCAAATCATAACTCCATACTTTTTTGATGTAATAATATCCTCCAAACAATGCAATTGTAGTATTAATAGGTAAGCTTATGCAATGCAATATTGTTTGATATATTACACATTTGGATGGTTGGGTTATCTTATAAAACTTCCCGGAAGTTTGGTTATTATCAGTTGAAACTGGCACTAGATATGAGTGAACCAGTCGAGATTCTTTTCAGGTCCGGTTCATCAATTTTTTTAAAAAGTTTGGTTTGGACCCAAATCGATTTAGGCTGAACCGAAGTTGCTCCAATTGCCCTGAAAGTTGGTACATAACCCCCTATAGCCTCTTAGGAATTTTTTATGATTTTTTTTCCTTCCCCACACTCTGGCACGCTAAGACAGTAATAATAAATGATGTCTGAGTGACACTGACATGTATAGCTATGGGTAAACGCACATTTGATGGTGTTTAACATACTGCGTTTTTAATATCACACTGCGCAGGAATATGTGTTATGCTTTTTCTTATTCCAAACCTTCCAAACATTGTCCCTTATCAGGGGCAGATGATGTTATACACACACAGAGTTATGAGATAAAAATAAATAAATAAAAAAGTGGCTTGGGGGACCAAGCTACCAAAAATTATGCCTTGACAGGATCGGAATGCCTGATAATACAACACGCATAAGTATTTGTCAGAAGAAAAACTGTCTGGTTGTGAATGAGAAACAAACTCACTGAAGAAAGTGTTCTTAAAAGGCAGAAAATGCTCAAAACCCCATATGCTGTTGCACATTTCTAATCGGGGGAGCAATTCCTGCACATGTGATCCATTGCTAACAGAAATCCCCAGCTAAATTGCATATAATGGAGGATGCCTGCAGCGGACCACATGTACCACAAAAGCATCCAACACAAGACAACCAAATGTGCGGATGTGGCTAATTATATAAAACAGAAATTCAAAGAAAATGGTGCACTATAGCGGTAAATGCAATTGACAATATATGGCTAAACCCTCACACTGATATTAAAATGAAACTTTCACAAATATATTCCTATATCAAGAACATACCAAAGCCCACGAACCCCATCAAGGTATCTCAAGTGGCGCGGGACCTAACATTAAGCTACCTATGTCGTATGGGCCTTTGCAGATAGGAGCATAAAGTCCGACACACAGCAACCAACTCTCAGTTACCTCCAGCGTGAAATCACACATTCAATGGGAGGGGAGAGGAAGCTGTGAGTCCCACCTATCCTTGACTCATGTACGCAGGCCACACAGGTGCACCTGAATGTTACCCATGGGTCAAAATCAAGGCGCATTCAATCCTGGAGTTGCCACACCTCCAGGCATGCATATACAAACAAACTCACTTTAAAAAGTTGTGGTTGTGAACAATCCCAAAAAAATTGTCTCTTTTAATCAGGGGCAGTGCAATGTGGATGTGGAAAGGGTACAGTATGGCTATAGTGGCATGTGGCCACAATAGTAAAAGCAGCAGGAGCAGTATAGTGTAGCATGGAAAAACAAGGCTATTGGTAGTAGATGCTTTGCGTTAACAGTGGTTGCAGTAGGGGATTAATAGTGAGGAGCAGCAGCTGCAGAATCAACCATATAGTACATGTTGGCAAAAAAGCAGTGGCATGATGGAGGCAGCAGCAACGTTAAGGTTGGCAGGTTACAGCAGTGGCATGATGATGGCAATGACATTATGGAGGTGGCAGCAGCATCCTTACTGAACGTGAGGGTTGGAAAGTGCCAGAAGTGGCAGGATGCAGGCCACATCTTTCAGCAAGGTGGTGTGTATTCATTGGACCAGCCTGACCTGTGAGAAAATGTCGGTATTGATGCATGAATCACGTACATTTACGCAAGCTGTACCATCCGCAGCCATCTAGAAACATGATGGTAGGCAGGTTGCAGCTGTGGCATGATGCAGGCGGCAACAGCAGCCATACAGAACGTGATGGTAGGCAGACAGATAGCAACTGTGGCAAGATGGTGCGCCGCCAGCAAGGAGAGGTCTATTCATGTGAATCAGATGGTGGAGTGTGCAAATCCTCCTGAATCCAGGCTTGCTTTATGTTAACAAAAGTGATTTGCACAATGGTGGAGGACAACTTTGTCCGTTTGGGTGACGACACCCTCTCCAAGATGACAATGGAGGCAGGGCAAGAAGATAGACAGAGTGCTGTTCCAGTTTTGGCCACTGTTCCAGTCTGTCTTCTCAGAAATTCATGGAGTAAGGGAACAATGTACGGTATGCACCAGAGACTGGCCATAGTTTAGGTAGGCCTGAAGCTGTCCATTGAGGTGGGTGCTGTCGGCTTGCTGACTGGCCTCAGCCTGGTCGGGCACATGGAAAAACTACTCAATCATGTTGAGGAGACTGAAATAACTGCTGGTAAAGATGCTGCGGCTTATGCTGCTTATAGCGGTGGGAGGGGAGTGACTCTGAAGGAGGCACAGAGGGGCCTTCCTTTCAGACATACTGACATTCAGCAGTCGTCTGCTTGCCATGTGAGTGTTTCCTGGTAGTAATGTCATTAGTCCTCCTTTTTTGCAAGAGGAAAACATTCCCCCAATTTGCCCTGGTAGCAAGGGTCTATAAGCATGACTATCCAGTTATCATCATACTTCTTGATGTAAATGATACGCCTGTCACTGCGTAAGCAATTAGTTCTTTCCACCTTCGGCCCCGAATGAGGCCATTGGGTGTTGTGACCGATGTCATCATCATTATCGTCTTTCTCCTCCACTTCTCTTCTTCCTCCTCAAGTGACAGCACCTCCTCCTTCTCCTCCACCATGGAAGCTTCTCATTGTGGGTCCCCAACAACTACTGGGCCATCTGGTACATCTTCATCAGCGACTCCTCAAAAATACATATGAGGGAGATGAGGGAAAACTGCAGTATGAACAGCATGAGCTGCAACTGCCCAACCAGCAAACAACACATGCTTCCTTCTGAGGCGGTCTGGTGCATGACAAAATTGTTCACAGCTTTCCGCTGCTCGTACAGACACAAGCATGTGCAATGTTGAATTCCAGTGAGTTGGAACGTTGCAGATTAAGTGGTGTAGCTGCAGATCATTCTAATGCTACAAGTCCAGGAGTTGGTTCTTCACCATGTGAGAATGGCTGAAAAAGAGGGACAGTCTCCTGGAAATTGCCAGCACCTTACACAAGCCAGTGCATTTTTTAAAAGGTCATGCAGGGAGCATGTGTTATTTCCCCCAGGTTCAAGTTGGCCAGGATATTGTGCCCATTTTCGCTCACCACCTTGGGGATGTGGGTTGGCTGTGATAAAAAGGACCAGGAGAAGAAGGGCGGGCTTGTTCTAATTGAGAATGCTGGCCAGTTGTATTTTTCCAAAGGATCTGGTGATGCTGTCTCATGTGCTGAAATAGACCTCTGGAGCCTATAATTGTGTTTGAAAGGTCAAGGCTCATTTTAATCCTGCAGATCTTGCACACTGATGTGATTTTTTGTGCCCACCTCGTGGGGAAAAAGCATCATAAGGAGGTTGCTCGCACAGAGCTACAGACAGCAAAACTGGGCTTAGCTCTGGCATGTTTTGGATCTGGCTCCCAGGTCCTATCCAGAACATAATCATCATCAGAGTCCTCAACCTTCTTGCTGCTTTTACCAGACTGTGAGATATCATGGTGGGCTTTTCTGCTCTGCCCCAACTGCCACTGCGGCTGTCCTCACCACCAATGCCATGGTTACGGATGCCACTGTTACCATCACCTTCAACACAGGTATGCATGGGGTCACCAGACTCCTCCCCAACCTCCTCTTCAGGGCATCCCAAATGATGACGGCTCTTACACAAGTCCTCAACAGGGAGACTCTCTTGACTATCTGCCATAGGGTGTGGTGGACTTTTCTTGCCACTTCTTAGGAAAAAGAAAGGTGCCCCACTAGGAAGGGGCAGTGAAGACTAAAAATACTCCACTAAAAGCCTTCTTTGGGGCTGCAAGGAGGAGGAGCAGGATGAATGCAGTAACCCCTTGCTCCACGGTACGATGTTGGACTCTGAAGTCACCTCCACATCATTCTGCTGCAACTGAGTGGATAGTGAGTCATGCAATCAACAATCTTATCCTCTTTCTCTTCAACTATGTTGCATCTTTCCAAAGCCAGCAGGGACAACTGCAACCAGGGGCATATCTGAAAGCTCATGTGCAAGAGTTCAGTTTGGGCCCCTCTTCCCTCAGTGCTTTGTGGCAAGGGGCAGGGAAGCACATAGCCTTTGTGCTGCCTGAAGCAAAAATTTAAATGGCACCCTGCCAAATTCTTGACCTAACCCCCCCCCCCCTCCAGCCAGAGGTGTAACTTGACCAGCATGCACTTTCTATAATACTGGTGTCTTCTAATGTACCACAAGGGTCTTTGGGCCCCTCAGGCTCCTGGGCCGGTAGCGACTACTACCTCTGCACCCCCTGTAGCTACGCCCCTGACTGCAACCTACTATGACTTCTACTAATGCTATTTCTGGCCAGACAGTTGCTGCTGCTACTACCCAGATTCTGCCTCTGGGTCTTTCGTTTGGAACCCTTCTGTAGCTCAGACATTTTTGAGCCCTTTTAGATGCTGTGCACTACCTTGTGTACTGGTGTAGTAAACATGTATATATGCTGTTAGTTTGAATATAGTCAGTGTCCATTAAAAAAAAAATACTGGAAACACAGAAATAAAGGGAAACTGATTCAGACCTAAATTCGTTATCCCTCATAGATACTTTTGTGAGCAGGCCTGTGTATTTGTGTTGATCACCTATATACTAGTTTAATTAATTTGAACAAGTCCCAAAGAAATTTTAATACCAACTTCGTGGAAATAGAATTCACAGAAATGGGCAACTGAGGCCTCACAATTTCTCATTATCACTCACAGGTATTTTGCCTATTTCCTACCCTGTGTCTTGTAGTGATCACATATATATGCTGGTTTGATTAAATTAAACAATCCCCCCAAAAAATGTAAATTCTAACCTTGTGGAAACTGAATATATGTAAATGGATGATTGAGGCTTGACACTCAATTTCATCTTAACACATGAGTAGATTGCTGCCACACCTTGCATATTGCTGCAGTAATCATGTAACTGGCAGCTTAATTAAATTGAACACCACAAAAAAAGGATTTCTGTAAACATGGGGGGGGAATGAAAGTATTTGCTTGCAAGTAGCTGAGGTCTGCAGCAGCTGCAGTTCTACTAGGAGGTACAGAGGCCACAGTTCCTCACTCCTTCCTCCCTGGCTGATGGTTTCCCTGCCTCCCTATTCTACATGCACAATTGTTCTTCTTCACTCACCCTGGCAATAAGCTTGATTTTTGACTGTCCCTGATTGATTTTTCACTCACCCTGACTCCCTAAGATCGTTTTCCTGGCAGACACTGTAATACCCAAACACCCTAATCACAGAATGACATTCTGCTAGGGTATCTCCCTGCCTGCTGCAACACTGATTGGTTCATGCCAGCCTGGGAAACAGTCAGGGAAAGCTTTCCCCCCCACTTCCTCTCATGTGAGAACCCTTCTTCTTACTACCTAGTGCTTTTTTCCCCCTGACATGTGCACCAAACTGGCACTATGCACCGTTTTTTGGATTAGTCTGAAACAAACCTGAAAATATTCAGATTTGTCTACCATCTAAAACTCTGTTTGGTCTGAACTGGTTCACTTGTCCTTATTTGGCACCATTTACTACTAGGCTCATATGTAGGAAGTGATTGTGTTTAGCAGTGGCATATGTGGATACCCATACTGTACATAAAACCAATTAAAATGGAATTCAGTGGTGTTTCCCCTTTATGCATAATTTCTTCTTAGTATCTTAAGGACATATGGTTGTCTTCCCAGTATCTTTTTTGGTGACTTTAATCTGACCATATTTATTAGAACAGTCAGCCAAACCCGTTGATTTTGGCACGTTCAGCTGACCATCTAATATGCATTTGGCTTCCTCCAATTTGCTGGATTAATTTTTCTATCACATTATACACTGCTTGTTTCCATGGTTATGACCACCCTGCAATCCTTCATGCTTGCACAAAGAAAAGCACTGGTTTTGTGCACTCCCATAATCCAAGCCACCAGAGAGGCCAGCAATTTTTCCTATAGTGTGCAAGCATGGCCACCTCTGATGGATTGCAGGGTAGTCGTAAGCATGGAAACAAGCAGTGTATAATGCAATGGAAAAATTAATCCAGCCAGCAAAGGAAGCAATATGGATAATAACAATACATTTGTAAATGGCTTGTATTAACTTTCTCTACATGAAATGACACAACCCCTTTAAAAATAAACCACTGCAGAGCTGACAGCTGCTTTCGCCTCACTCTCCATTAACTACACATGCATGCTTTACGATCTAATATGTAATGTTGATGATCTAATGTCTTGTATGTACTTGAGAAAAGGAAATACAAAAATGTCAAAATTGTAATGTATGGATACCATTCTTAAATCATATAAATTGCATAAAGTACATAAAAATAACCAGAGACAAGTATGGAGTACAATAATAGAGGAGATAAAAAGAGATTATATGAGTCGGTAGGTTGAACGTATAAATTAGAATGGATGAGAAAAATTAGCATAGTGTACAGGGGGCAGATTTATTAAGACTGGTGTCATAAGCTGGTTTTAGGCTACTTTCACACTAGCGTTGTTTTATTTCGGTATAGACCTCCGTCATAGGGGCTCAATACCGGAATAAAACGCCTCCCCCAAACACTGGAGAGAGAGGAAGTACCCCCCTACCCACCCACAACCCCGAATGTCAGCATTTCAAAATTCCTGGCCTTTGAAAAGCTGCCGTTCTGTCTTAGCAGACCATCTTAGCAGTAGTAAGTGTTTCAGCAACATGGTGGAAGAGTACGTGTCCACATGTCTGCATGTACTGACTGATGGGTCTCTAAATTGGACACATGGCCTAATCTTGCCCCTTACAACTTGGAGGTGCTGGTCTGCCCTGCGGCCAGTGTATTGTCTGAACGTGTGTTTAGCACAGCAGTAGGTGTGATCACGAACAGGCGCATCCGTCTGTCCACAGTCAAGGTGGACAAGCTCACGTTCATTAAAATTAACCAAGCATGGGCTGAGAGAAACGAAGCATAGCGGCCACACCAAGCTATTGTGAGACTCCAATGCAGTTTGTTTGTCCTGTTTGCTATTTCCCAATGTTTTGGGCCCTCCTCAAATAAAAAAAATAAAAATAAATAAAAAAATAATAAAACAGTGTTGGCTACCTCCTCCGCCTAATCCACCTACACAGCCATGTCCATCTCCTCTTCCACTCAGAACTTTCACCTCCTGGTTTAAGATTATTATTTGTTATATTGGCAGAGTAGAGAAGTATACCAGCCGCACCCAGCCATTGTTATATTCCAGCGCAGTTTGTTCATTCTTTTTGTCATTTCCCAATGTTTTGGGGCCTCCCCAAGTAAAAAATAAAATTCAAAGCAAAAGTTAATTAATTAAAAAACCCCACGAAAACAGTGTTGGCTACCTCCTCTTCCACCGCCTCTTCCACCTACACCACCACCTACACCGTCTCCTCAACCTCCTAATTCATTTGTACCTCCGTCTCCTGGTTCAAGATTTAATTTTTTTTTAATTCTATGTTATTTTAACTCATTTCCCTATCCACATTTGTTTGCAGGCAATTGCCCTGCTCTTATCCCCCTTTTGCTTACTTTTACAGCCCTCTAGACTACCACTATTTTTCAGCCATTTTACAGCACCAAAGTTTGGGTCTCCATTGAGTTCTATGGAGTTCGGGTGAAGTTCAGGTACCCAAATCAAACTTTGAGCCAAAACTTGCCTGAACACGGACATCCACAGGGTCGCTCATACCTAGGCAGCAGTAGATGTCCTAGAGCTTCTTGATGACAAATACATTGCTAATCAGTATCTTTGGTGAAGTTCCATACTAAAGGGTTTTCTTACAAAGGGCATTTAACCCCTATCTAAAGAAACGATGATAAATATTTGACGGTGAGTTGTCCCACTGCTGGGACTCCCACCAATCATAACGACACATGTTTTGAGTCCCCCGTATCTCTGCATGTTCTTGCCAATTATGACTTGGAATGAAGGACCAGTCAAGTGTTAACTACATACTAGACATACTAGCATTTTTATTTCCATCCACATTAAAGGGCAAATTCTGGAGTCGATTGATCAAGAAGGCTTAATAAACAACACACTAACTTACTTCACATCTGACCATGGTGCATACTTGGAAGGAATGTTGGGAAGCTGTCATCTGAGGGGTAGCAATGGAATTTATAGAGGTAAGGAACACCAGTGAATTATTTTTTATATATTTTTTTTTACATTGAACATTGTCTATGCTAAAGTTCACAATAAAACCCATATCTTTAAAGGGGCATTTGAGCCTGAAATATTTGTCACCTATCTCTTGGAAGTGTGATAAATGTTAAGGTTGTATAGGTCCAACTGCTGGGACAACCATTGATTTCCAGAGCAGCAGACCCTGGTTCCCTGTCTCCCTACCCTCAAGACAGTGGCTAGAAGGCATTTGAACGGAATGACAGTCAATGGTGCTCAGGACGAGCAAAGCACTTTACTGTTTCTGTCAGTGCATTAGACTTTTGAATGGAGTTGCAGGGTATCTACACAATTATTGCTTTATTCAGAATCCTTTTATGGTTTTGTCGCTGGGCTTACTAATCACACCCTAACATAATTTGAATTTATCACTGTAAGCAAACACGTGAATGGGGAATTGATCCAAGAGACAAGGAACTGGTGTAGAGCAGTCCTTTTGTCACCTTTGTGGGGGCATCTATGGTCTGTGGCCTATTCTTCTAAATGTACAGCACTGTACATACTGTAGATCTACATAATATATTTTACAATTTGTCTTTGCCTTCATACATTTGTTTAAAAAATGGGCACCTCTGCTCTATGCCATACTTTGCATCTCTAGAAGTGTTTCTGATTACATGTCACTCATCTAATTATCCAGCTTTGCATACATATTCCTCTTCTCTGTACTCACTCTAGGTGGTAAAGGTATGGGAGGACTGGAAGGTGGAATACGAGTGCCAGGGATCTTTCGTTGGCCAGGTGTTCTTCCTGCAAATACTGTTGTTGATAAACCAACAAGTCTCATGGATATTTATACAACAATAACTAAGCTTGGAGGAGGCACACCACCACAAGACAGGTATTAAAATGTAATCTAGTGTCTGTGAAGTCAAGGTTCATTATGAAAAATCAGCAGATGGATTTATAGTTAACCCCAGTAAAAAGCCCCACTGTTCCCCCAGGAATATGCACAACTGTGCCCCAGTAATATGCCCAGTTGTGCCCTAGTAATATGCCCAGCTGTGTCCCCAGTAATTTGCCCTGTTATGTGCCCCAAACAGAAAGAAAAAAATAAACACCACATACTCACCTTGTTCCTAACAGCAGCAGCAGCAGCTGGACATCGGCTGCTCTGGTCTCTAGAGGAGGCGGGGCCAAAGCTGACTGCCGGCCGAGCCCTTCCCCCCATATAGACAAGAGGCGTGGAGAGCCGGAAGTGGGGAGGAATGATGAAGCAGGTTTTCTCCTGAATACGAGAAATCCTCATATGTGGTCATTAACTGCTGTATAGGCACACAGCAGGGCTCAGAAAAGCAGGAGCATCATATGGCTTTTGGAGGGCAGCTTTCACTGGAATAATTTTCAGGCATCATGTGGCATATGAAGGCCCCTTGATGCACCCCTACAGTAGAAACCCCTCAAATGTGACATTTTGGAAACTACACCCCCAACTGAATTTTTAAAAGGGTGTATTGTGTACTTTGGCCCCACGGGTATTTCACAGAATTTAGAAACACTTGGCCGTGAAAATGAAAAATTACATATTTTGCAACAAATGCAACAGGAGAAAAAACTCTACAGTGCCTTGCGAAAGTATTCTGCCCCCTGGAACTTTTCAACCTTTTGCCACATTTCAGGCTTCAAACAAAAAGATATAACATTTAAAATTTTTGGTGAAGAATCAACAACAAGTGGGTCATAATTGTGAAGTGGAACGAAATTTATTGGATCATTTAAAATTTTTTTGTAATAATAAAACTGAAAAGTGTGCCGTGCAAAATTATTCGGCCCATTTACTTTCAGTTCAGAAAGCTCACTCCAGAAGTTCATTGAGGATCTCTGAATGATCCAATGTTGTCCTAAATGACTGATGAAGATAAATAGAATCCACCTGTGTGTAATCAAGTCTCCGTATAAATGCACCTGCTCTGTGATAGTCTCAGGGTTCTGCATCATGAAGACCAAGGAACACACCAGGCAGATCCGTGATACTGTTGTGGAGAAGTTTAAAGCCGGATTTGGATACCAAAAGATTTCCCAAGCTTTAAACATCCCAAGGAGCACTGTGCAAGCGATCATGTTGAAATGGACAGTATCGGACCACTGCAAATCTTCCAAGACCCGGCCGTCCCTCTAAACTTTCATCTCAAACAAGGAGAAGACTGATCAGAGATGCAGCCAAGAGGCCCATGATGACTCTGGATGAACTGCAGAGATCTACAGCTGAGGTGTGAGATTCTGTCCATAGGACAACAATCAGTCGAACACTTCACAAATCTGGCCTTTATGGAAGAGTGGCAAGAAGAAAGACATTTCTCAAAGATATCCATAAAAAGTCTCATTTACAGTTTGCCACAAGCCACCTGGGAGACACACCAAACATGTGGAAGAAGGTGCTCTGGTCAGATGAAACCAAAATCAAACTTTTTGGAAACAATGAAAAAAGATATGTTTGGCGTAAAAGCAACACAGCTCATCACCCTGAACACGCCATCCCCACTGTCAAACATGGTGGTGACAGTATCATGGTTTGGGCCTGCTTTTCATCAGCAGGGACAGGAAAGATGGTTAAAATTGATGGGAAGATGGATGGAGCCAAATACAAGACCATTCTGGATGAAAACCTGTTGGAGTCTGCAAAAGACCTGAAACTAGGACGGAGATTTATCTTCCAACAAGACAATGATCCCAAACATAAAGCAAAATCTACAATGGAATGGTTCAAAAATAAACGTATCCAGGTCTTAGAATGGCCAAGTCAAAGTCCAGACCTGAATCCAATTGAGAATATGTGGAAAGAGCTGAAAACTGCTGTTCACAAATGCTCTCCATCCAACCTCAAAGAGCTCAAGCTGTTTTGCAAGGAAGAATGGGCAAGAATTTCAGTCTCCAGATGTGCAAAACTGATAGAGACATACCCCAAGCGACTTGTAGCTGTAATCGCAGAAAAAGGTGATGTAACAAAATATTAATGCAAGGGGACCGAATAATTTTGCACGCCCCACTTTTCAGTTTAATTATTACAAAAAAAGTTTAAATGATCCAATAAATTTCGTTCCACTTCACAATTGTGACCCACTTGTTGTTGATTCTTCACCAAAAATTTAAAATGTTATATCTTTTTGTTTGAAGCCTGAAATGTGGCAAAAGGTTGAAAAGTTCCAGGGGGCCGAATACTTTCGCAAGGCACTGTACATTTCTTAACCATGTTCTCCTGAATACGGAAACACCCCTGTGCCCTGTCTGACCCAGGAAGAAGTAGAGCTGCGTCTTAAAAAGATTAAAATAGACAAATCGCCAGGACCGGATGGCATACACCCCCGTATCCTAAGAGAATTAAGTAATGTCATCGCCAGACCCTTATTTCTGATATTTAAGGACTCTATACTGACAGGGAGTGTTCCACAGGATTGGCGCATAGCAAATGTGGTGCCAATATTCAAAAAGGGTCCAAAAACAGAGCCCGGGAACTATAGGCTGGTAAGTTTAACATCTGTCGTGGGTAAACTGTTTGAGGGTTTTCTAAGAGACGCTATCTTGGAGTACCTCAATGAAAATAAGCAAATTACTCCATATCAGCATGGCTTCATGAGGGATCGGTCATGTCAAACCAATTTAATCAGTTTCTATGAGGAGGTAAGTTCTAGACTAGACCGCAGCGAATCAATGGATGTCGTATATCTGGACTTCTCCAAAGCATTTGACACTGTACCACATAAAAGGTTAGTATATAAGATGAGAATGCTTGGCCTGGGAGAAAATGTCTGTATGTGGGTAAGTAACTGGCTCAATGATAGAAAACAGAGGGTGGTTATTAATGGTACATACTCAGATTGGGTCACTGTAACTAGTGGGGTACCACAGGGGTCAGTATTGGGCCCTATTCTCTTCAATATATTTATTAATGATCTTGTAGAAGGCTTGCACAGTAAAATATCAATTTTTGCAGATGACACTAAACTGTGTAAAGTAATTAACACAGAAGAGGACAGTTCACTGCTACAGATGGATCTGGATAGACTGGAGGCTTGGGCAGAGAAGTGGCAGATGAGGTTTAACACTGACAAATGTAAAGTTATGCATATGGGAAGGAATAATGCAAGTCACCAGTACATACTAAATGGTAAAATATTGGGTAACTGACATAGAAAAGGACTTAGGAATTTTAGTGAACAGAAATCTAAGCTGCAGAAACCAGTGTCAGACAGCTGCTGCCAAGGCCAATAAGATAATGGGCTGCATCAAAAGAGGCATAGATGCCCGTGATGAGAACATAGTCCTGCCACTTTACAAATCACTAGTCAGACCACACATGGAGTACTGTGTACAGTTCTGGGCTCCTGTGAACAAGGCAGACATAGCAGAGCTGGAGAGGGTTCAGAGGAGGGCAACTAAAGTAATAACTGGAATGGGTGGACTACAGTACCCAGAAAGATTATCAAAATTAGGCTTATTCACTTTAGAAAAAAGACGACTGAGGGGAGATCTAATAACTATGTATAATTATATCAGAGGTCAGTACAGAGATCTCTCCCACGACCTATTTATCCCCAGGACTGTGACTGTGACGAGGGGCCATCCTTTGCGTCTGGAGGAAAGAAGGTTTGTACATAAACATAGAAGAGGATTCTTTACGGTAAGAGCAGTGAGACTATGGAACTCTCTGCCTGAGGAGGTGGTGATGGTAAGTTCACTAAAAGAGTTCAAGAGGGGCCTGGATGTATTTTTGGAGGGTAATAATATTATAGGTTATAGTTACTAGAGAGGGGTCGTTGATCCAGGGAGTAATTCTGATTGCCTGATTGGAGTCGGGAAGGAATTTTTTTTCCCTAAAGTGGGGAAAACTGGCTTCTACCTCACAGGGTTTTTTTGCCTTCCTCTGGATCAACTTGTAGGAAAACAGGCCGAACTGGATGGACAGATGTCTTTTTTCGGCCTTATAAACTATGTTACTATGTTACTATGTTACCCCACATATTGTAATGCTTTTTTGGCACACGGCAGAGTTCAAAAGGTGGGGAGCACCATACGGCTTTTGGAGTACACTGTAATAATTTTCAGAAGCCATGCTGCATTTGTAGAGAATCTGAGTTACCCCCACAGTGGAAACCCCCAAAGGCGACCACATTTCGGAAACTACACCCCCTCCCCCAATGAATTTTCAATGTAGTGAGCACCTTGCCCAAGAGGCATTTCATAGAATTTAGAAAACTTTGGCTGCAAAAATACAAAATTGCTTTTTTTTTTTACAAGAAAGGACCAATTTTTTCCCATTTTTTTTCATTTTTATAATTGGTAACAGTGGTGAAAGGAGAAAATCACCACATAATTTGTTACCTATTTTCTCCTCTTCACATCCCAATAGTGGTCATAAAGTGCTGTATGGGCACACCGCAAGGCTCAGAATGGAAGGAACACCATGTGCATTTGAGGCCTAGATTGGTGATTTATACAGCATTGGCCGGCAAATGCAGAGGCTCAGAGGTTAAATTAAAAAAAACAAAAACAAGAAATTACCCTATTTTAGAAACCACACCCTCACAGAATTTACCAATGGGTGTAGTGAGCATTATGGCCCAAAAGGTGTTTTGCAAAATAAATTCAGAGCAGATGGTGCAAAGTGAAAAATTGCAATTTCTCCACAGATATGCCATTTCAGTGCCGAATATGTTGTTTCCAGGGTATGCCAGTGTGAAAAGTGAGCCCTCTTATTATGCCATGCTTCCTGGTTTTATAAACACCCTACATGTGGCACTAATATTTTGTTTGAACATACAACAGGGCCTAGGAGTATAAGAACACATGTGTATTTTAGGCCCAATGTGGTGATTTATGCATATTGTGCGGAAATAATAAATAGAACCCCGAAGACCTGACTCAATATTGGCTATTTAACAACCTCTGGGGACCAGTACTGACATTTTCCGAAAAACGTGTTTATTTTTCTCTGAACGGAGCAGTGTCAGGACTTAATTTTTGCAGGATGAGTTGCCATCATTATTGGTTCTATTTTGTGGTACATACAACTGTTTTATTTTGCTTTTTTGCAAAGCAGGATAAATAAATTGTTTTTGTGTCTTAATATTGCATCGTACACCCTTTGTGATAAATAAGACATTATCTTTATTCTGCTGGTCAGTATGAATACAGAGGTACCAATTTTACATCCTCCTTTTTAAGTTTTACCACTTATTACACAATGCATTTTTGTAAAGAAAAATAATGTTTTTGCATTGTCATTTTGAGAAAGCCATAATGTTTTTACTTTTCTGTTCTGTTTTTTTCGGTTTTCTGCAGAATGGGGTGACAGTTTAATTGGTACTATTTTGGGATACATATGACTTTTTGATCGCTAGGTATTACACTTTTTGTGAGGCAAGGTGACTATAAAATGGCTGTTTTGGTACAGTTTTTATTTATTTATCTTTTACAGCATTGACCTGATAGGATGGATCATGTGATATTTTTATAGAGCCGGTTGTTACGGACGTGGCGATACCTAATATGTCTGCTATGTTTTTGTCTTTTCTATTTTTTCTAATATTATATGACTTGATTATGGGAAATGGGCTTTTTTTACTTGAAACTTTTTATTTTTGTCCCACTATGGGACTTCAACTTTTGGGGGTCTGAACCCCTCTACAATATATTACAATACATTGTGCATTGCCTGTCAGCTTTTACACTGACAGAGTGCCTAGGAGACCCAGCCTGGGAAATGGATCTCATAGGCTTCCATAGCTGGCAATCTCCGATACCTGTGCAAGGCAGCGGACAGCCATTCCAGCCATCAGGTCCCTGTTATCGCAGTGCAGGGACCCAGTGGGGTGGGGGAGGGTGCTCATACGCTCTGCAAACCCCATGCATGCGGTGGTCAGTGTTGGCCGCGGCATACAAGGGGTTAATACACCGGCATCAGAGTATTCACCAATGCCAGCGTATCAACGCAGTAAATGTGCAACATTGATCCTTAAGTCACGTGTATAAAGCGATTGAAAAATCAATCAAGCCAAAGGAGGCAATATGGACATTCACAATACATTAGTAAGTGCCTTGTATTAACTTTCATTACATGATAAATGCCATTTGCTGAAGTGAGACAACCTGTACAAGTACAGCAGATGTCGGGAAGAGGTTGAAACTGCCCAAAATCTGCCAAATATGGAACTGAATGCCTCTTAATAATAAATTTGAAACATTTTAGTCCAAAAATCTTCAGTTTAAGACTGACATGTGAAACAGAAGTCTTATTAAATCTACTCCTATATGTTAGGTATCAAGAACGATTATACGAAAAGATAATACACCCTAAAACACATACTAAAAAACCTCCCACATCAACATCAGCAATAATGAAATATTTTATGGCTTTCATAATATAGTGAGGCAAAATGGAAAAATACACTGTGCCCTCAGGGCAGTAAGTGCTGGAAAAACTAGTTTGTATCTTTTAAATACATAACACATTTGACATACCTTTTGTTTGGTTCTGCCATAGTGGTTCCTGCAAAGACATATTACTGCAGACAAACACACACACACAGACTAGAAAACACAAAAATGTGGTCATAAGGGAATGGTCAGAACCAAAATAAATAGAGCGCTGACAAGTCCAGGGACTCTGCGCCCCATTGGACCAGAACACCAGTTGCCCTTATGACAGGTAGGCTGAGCAGTTAATCAGCCTGCAATAATCAAACACGTGTAACCATAAATCTCAATCTTCCTCCAGCATAGATGCGCTGTGGGGAGAAACAGAGAGAGCGTTCCATAACTATGGATGTGCTCACGTTGCCAGGGGGTGTAGCTTATATAGCGTGTCGCAGGAGGCGCAGCCCGTTTTGCGCCGCACACAGCATGGCCGCGCCACATCTCCAGAGCACATAGCTGGAGTCCGGACTGGTATGTTAGTGACACTACCTCAGATTCTACAATATTTCTGATATAGAGAAATTATTTACACCAAGTCCTGGGCAGGATGCAGCATGAAGTTTTATGACTACAGTTCTTCTATCTTCTGTTGATTATGCTATTCCTGATAACCTGTTCTTGGCACTGGCTTAAAAATTATTGAATAATTTCCTGGATTTTCACTGAATGTTTTGTTGTATGGCAATCTTCTCTATTCTACCAGACATTCTCCTTCTTGGTGCACTTTCACTTCTAAGCTGGCAGTGTTTACTTTCATCTATTATTTAAAGAAGTTATCCAACTTCAAAGTGGGTTTTAAACAACCCCCTTCCCCAGCAGGACCTGTGAAGGGAAGCATACTTATCTGCTCGGTTCTCTGCATCCATCCCAGCATGTAAACCTCCAGCACAATGAGGGTCACATGTGCCATTACAGCAGTGACATGACCTCAAGCAGCATGTGATTGCAGGTATATGTCACTGTTTGCGTTCAGTCATTGTCTGCATTAGCACACATGACCCCTCTTACCCCCCCCCCCCCCAATCCATGTTAAAAGTTTATAGGCGGGGATGGAAGCACAGTGAAGACAGAGGTGAACCCACAAAACTGGAACCAAGAAAACCAAATTAAGTTGGCCATACACATTAGTCTTTAGTTGGTCAAACTCACCTAGAACAGAGGGTTGGATCAACACACTAATGTGTGTGGGAAACACTTGCCTGATCTTTTTGTTCTCCTGGAAGATAAGTTGCCGCCAGAAGTGGCTTTCTCCGCTTTCCCCATAGAACACACGAGTATGTTCTACCAAGCTGAAAGGGGTTATCCAACCCCAAAATGCCTCCCAAATTCCCAGGCCCCTGACACATATTGTACTTACCTCGCTCCCTGGCACCTGTGTCGATTCTGACACCCGCCCAGCCGCCACTGCATCTCCCTGTCACGCAGATAAAAACATTTGGTGACTGGGTGGGGAGCAGCCAATAGCAGGCCACGTCAGTGACCAGCCTCCCTAGCATCACTCGCGATACTAGGGAGGTTTGTTCCCTTCACGGCCTGCTATTGGCTGCTTCCCCGTTACCAGATGTTTTCATTCGCGCAATGGGGAGATGCAGCGGCAGCCATGTGGGCGTCAGAAGCAATACGGGTGCCGGGGAGCAGGGTAAGTACAATATGTGTGAGGGTCCCGGGCATTTGGGGAGGCATTTTAGGGGTTGGTTAACACCTTGAAGGTGTAAGTGTATGGGAAAGCCAGGAGGGAGTCGGGAGAACTGTTACTGATTGTGTATGGGCAGTATATTTCTAATACATGTATTGGCAAAATATTATCTATGGTTTCAGAATAATTGATGGCAAAGATATCATGCCACTTCTGCAAGGACTTGTACCTTACTCTGATCATGAATTTATGTTTCACTACTGTGATGAGTACCTGCATGCAGTTCGATGGCAACAGACCAGCAGTAAGTACAGAAAAATTATGTTTTGTATCTTTTAAACACAGAACATATTTCACATAACTTTTAGTTCTGCCAAAGCAGTGCCTGCAGCACCACATTACCCCCATGTTCACCTTTGGGATCCCAAGTGATCTTGAGAAAGAGAGAACACGGCTCTGGAGTACCACTGTAGAAAAATATGGAAACTGTCTTAGTTTTCCATAATTTTTCTGACTTTTGATCAAGTCTTGAACAGTGTGCACCATGAAGTGTTAGGGTTCCAGATCTGCGGCCTTCTGTTGATCCTAGCTTTATTGTTTTTTTGTCCTTCAAAGTGGCACAAGTTAAAGGGGCCAGCTGTAGTTGTGCAGAGGCAGCGTTGGATGCACTGCTCTGCATGGAACAGTTCAAAAAAGTACACAGTGCTGAAACCAGCGATGTGTCTACTTTATGCTGAAAATGATAACATTGGAAAATCCCATTAATAGCAGCCTATTCTGTGTGAATGGACTGCTGACACGGACTGAGGATGTCCACATGGGCGTTTTGCTTGTCTCTCTGAGCATTCACATTTGCTTAGATGGCATGTGTGTTCTCCTGGCAGCTCCAGTAAGGCAAAGACTAAGGACTTCCAAGTCCCTGCAGTTTACTTTAAATGGAATATGTTATCAGAAAGTGACAACAGAGCTAGACCATGGAAAGCCACCACCATGTTTTTTCCCCTACAAACCTAAATGCACCCCTTCAACTTTCAGTCTCTATTGTAGCTATTAGGTGTTTTTAATGGAATGTGTTACCAAACAATAACCCATTGTTTAAATCACATTTTTATGTTAAATATATATTTTTAAGAAATTTTGTGATGTTTAGCACAAAAAAAAGTGATTTAAACAATGGATCATTTTCTGGTGACACATTTCCTTTACGAAAACATCACAGCTGCTACAGAGACTAAACGCTGAGGGATGTACTGTACTTTGGTTTTTGGGTAAAAAATAGGATGGTGGCTTTCTTTTGACCAGTTTTTCCCTGTACTAAATCTGCATTGTGACAAGGATCCAAGGGTCCTTTTAGAGGACATGATGCAGAGTCATAATGAAATCAGTGCTTGTTTAAACAGCCTTTATATGCAACAACCAAAACCATATGTGGCCAAACTATCATAACTACGATCATTCATCCCTCATACACTTTATATTACTTCGGAAGCACTTTATCTTTTTACACAGTACGCATGACCAGTTACCATTTTTATGTTTGCATAACTTATCTGATCATCCAACAAACAATTAGGGTTGGGTCACACACGGGTTCCTTTTTTTTGTAAATCCCATACAAATTTACTTAAAAATTCCTATCAATAAGTAACGGATGTGGATAAAAGACATTCAATGTAAAGTTGTCCCTAGTTTTGCTACTGGCTTTATGAATTCATCTTATACCCGTGAATGATAGTGTTTTATTGGGGAAATGCGGATTATGGATTTCTCTAATATAGTCATGAAAGGGACCCCAAATATGGGGGTTTTAAACAGGATTCTAGTGCTACCTATCAGATTTGTATACTGAAAAGGTATATCATTTTCAATACAGACTTCAAGATCTCTGTCTGCAGTTATTAAGTATACATGTAATAATAAGATATTTGTGTTATCAGGTGACACTATTTGGAAGGTTCATTATTTTTCTCCAAAGTTCAGTCCAGAAGGAGCCGGAGCATGTTATCAGTATAACATGTGTGCCTGTAGCGGTGAAAAGGTGATCTATCATGCCTCTCCACTGCTTTATAATCTGTCCAGTGACCCTTCAGAGAAGAATCCTCTCCCTAATGATTCAGGACTGTACAAAGAGGTGCTGCAAACCGTACAGAGGGCTGTAGAACGCCATAATGCAACTCTCCAAGCAGGACCCCTGCAGCTGTATGGATTAAACAATGCATGGAAGCCTTGGCTTCAGCCATGTTGTGGACCTTTCCCAATCTGTTGGTGCAATAAAGAAAATGCTAAGTAATTGTACTATAAACATTTTTCCATTAAATAAATAAAATACATGTAGTAAATTAATAAAATTGATATATAATATAAGTATAGTTTTAGTTGTGGGGATGCACTTTGTAAAGCTATTGAAAATCTATATCTTATTTTTAGTCTGTTTAGTCTTGTTTTTAGGTTATAGATATAGATTAGTTTCCCAGCAGACATATACACTGGACTGTCCAATCTTGGACATTGGAGAGATATCAATAGGATATTCACCCAATGTTTGATAGTTGTGGGTCCCACCTATCCTTAGCTCTGCACCTATCCTTAGATGGGAGCCCGCAAAGTGATGGATGGCATCTATCAGACTTTATCCTAACAATATGCCCCCAATGTCCAAGACTCTTCAAGTCCCTGGGATTTTTCATTTTTGTGTTTTTTTTTTCCCTGCCCTCGCGGAGCCTTATCCTTTTTTTCAGTCTACATAGATGTACAAAGGCTTGTTTTCTGCGGAACGAGTTGCATTTTCTAATGGCACTGTATAATATTGCATATGATGTAGTGGGAGACGGGAAAAAAATTCCAAATGGAGTGAAATTGGGGAAAAAAAACTCAATTCCGCCATAGTTTTATTGATATAATTTTTTACAGCCTTCCTTATTCAGTAAAACTGACCAGTTTCTTTTATTCAGTACATTTAAGGCAATACCACAGTTGTATAGTCTTTCCTGTGTTTTATTACTTATAAAAAATAAAAACTTTGAAAAAACCGAGTTATGCTTTGCATTGCCATATTCTGTAACTTTTTTATATTTACTTCTATGAAGCTGTGGGGGAAGGATGGCGCTCATTTGAGTGAGTATTTAAATGACACCATTGTGGAGTGTGTACACCTTTTTTGATTACTTTTTATTCAATTTTTTAGTGGAGGTGAAGCGATGAAAAAACAAGAAATCAGCCTTTTAGATTTTTTTTCCATTACGGGGTTCCCTGTATGAGATACAGTACAGACCAAAAGTTTGGACACACCTTCTCATTCAAAGAGTTTTCTGTATTTTCATGACTATGAAAATTGTAGATTCACACTGAAGGCATCAAAACTATGAATTAACACATGTGGAATTATATACTTAACAAAAAAGTGTGAAACAACTGAAAATATGTTTTATATTCTAGGTTCTTTAAAGTAGCCACCTTTTGCTTTGATTACTCCTTTGCACACTCTTGGCATTCTCTTGATGAGCTTCAAGAGGTAGTCAACTGAAATGGTATTCCAACAGTCTTGAAGGAGTTCCCAGAGATGCTTAGCACTTGTTGGCCCTTTTGCCTTCACTCTGCGGTCCAGCTCACCCCAAACCATCTCGATTGGGTTCTGGTTCTGGCGTAGCACCCCATCACTCTCCTTCTTGGTCAAATAGCCCTTACACAGCCTGGAAGTGTGTTTGGGGTCATTGTCCTGTTGATAAATAAATGATGGTCCAACTAAACGCAAACCGGATGGAATAGCATGCCGCTGCAAGATGCTGCCTGTCCTTAGCAGTGGTTTCCTAGCAGCTATTTTACCATGAAGGCCTGCTGCACACAGTCTCCTCTTAACAGTTGTTGTAGAGATGTGTCTGCTGCTAGAACTCTGTGTGGCATTGATCTGGTCTCTAATCTGAGCTGCTGTTAACCTGCGATTTCTGAGGCTGGTGACTCGGATGAACTTATCCTCCGCAGCAGAGGTGACTCTTGGTTTTCCTTTCCTGGGGCGGTCCTCATGTGAGCCAGTTTCTTTGTAGCGCTTGATGGTTTTTGCGACTGCACTTGGGGACACTTTCAAAGTTTTCCCAATTTTTTTGGACCGACTGACCTTCATTTCTTAAAGTAATGATGGCCACTCGTTTTTCTTTACTTAGCTGCTTTTTTCTTGCCATAATACAAATTCTAACAGTCTATTCAGTAGGACTATCAGCTGTGTATCCACCTGACTTCTGCCCAACACAACTCATGGTCCCAACCCCATTTATAAGGCAAGAAATCCCACTTATTAAACCTGGCAGGGCGCACCTGTGAAGTGTGTAGGTCCACTGTGTTTTATTAAGACCAAAGTCAGTGCAGCCGTCTACCAGGAAATTTTAGAGCACTTCATGCTTGCCGACAAGCTTTTTGGAGATGGAATTTTTATTTTCCATCCACCTATCCACACTGCCAAAAGTTCCAATACCTGGTTTAATAACCACAGTATCACTGTGCTTGATTGGCCAGCAAACTCGCCTGACCTTAACCCCATAGAGAATCTATGGGGTATTGTCAAGAGGAAGATGAGAGACACCAGACCCAACAATGCAGATGAGCTGAAGACCACTATCAAAGCAATCTGGACTTCCATAACACCTCTGCAGTGCCACAGGCCTGCAAAAGGAGTCCCAACCAAGTATTGACTGCATTTACTGTACATACTTTTCATTTGGCCAATATTTCTGTGTTTAAAAAAAAAATTACAGTTGGTCTAATATAATATTCTAATAATAATAGAATAGAGATAATAAATTTTGGGTTTCCTTGCCTGAAAGCCATAATAATCAACACTAACATAAATCAAATTGCGTATGTAGAGGAGAAGAAGTGGATGTGGCACTTACCAGTCTTCCAACACTTGCAGGCTTTATTGAGAAAAATGCACAGAGGTACGCAGCAGCGACGGCCATTTCGCGCTTCCGCGCTTCGTCTGGCCGCTGATTGATGACGTTTGTCATCACCGCCTCTTAAACTCTGCTGTGCCGTTACAGAGGAACGAAACTACAGCAGGGTAAGGACATAGTACAAAAGCAATAATACAAACCATTAATAAAAACATGTGACAACACAATAAAAACAACACTCTAATCAGGAGTATTAATCGCCGACAAAGACACTTAAATCAGTCCTATCGTTCAAACCTAAGGGTCCTAATGCGTTCATTCTCATGATTCATCTTACTTCTTTTTGTAGAAGCATTTTATGCCTATCTCCAACTTGCACTCGAGGTGGTAGAAGTTCTATCCCTGCAAAACCCAATACGCTGATATTACCCTGGTGATCCTTCTGAATATGATCTGTCAATCTAGGGCAACCTTTTCCTGAAGTAATAGAATTCAGATGTTCCCTGAATCTTTCATATAGACATCTTATAGTCTTGCCGATGTAGAAACGTCCACATCGTTACAAGACCAGGTATACAGCGTATTTACTCTTGCAGGTGATAAAATCTTGGACCTTAAAATTTGTACCACCAAAAAACAGGTATCTCTGTCGAAGATTGAACTTGCAATAGGAGCAACCTCCACATCTATAATTGCCAGGCGTAACCAAATCCTTAATCCAGTTCTTGGACTTTTTTTCCAGAAAACGGCTCCTGACAATCTTATCTTTTATTGTGTGACAGCGTCTGAAAGCAATATGAGGTTTTTTAGACGTTAAAGCTGTTAAACCTACATCTTTCGCCAAAAGCTCCCAGTTATTATGAATGGCCTTACGAATTACAGGGGCCATAGTACTAAATTTGAAGGAAAAGGTGAAGCATTGTTCCTCATTCCCTTCAACAGATCGTTCATGCTTCTTATTAGGAGAGAGTAGTTCTTTCTGAGTAAGTAAGGAAGCTCTATCAAGGGCCTGGTCAAGCATATATGCCGGATATCCCCTTCTAGAGAGTCTCTCCTTTAATTCTAGGGACTGGGATTTGAAGGTTTCATCGGTTTCATTGATCCTTCTCAACCTGACGAACTGTCCGTAAGGGACAGCTCTCTTAACACTCTCTGAAGCTGTCGTAGTGGAGCAAGGAGTTGGTCGCCGTGGGCTTTCTATAGCCCTTCGTGACCAAATCATCGCCTTCCACCACCACAACCACATCCAGGAATTCCAGTTGTTGATCTCCAAAGTTATATGTAAAACGCATGTTCATATCATTGCATTGGTTGAGATGACACGTAAACTCTTGGGCTTCAACCTCCGTGCCCGACCAGACAATAAAAATATCATCCACATATCGTAAATATAATTGAATGTGCCTGAGAAAGGGATTTTTGACTGAGTAGATGTATTTATCTTCAAACATTGCAAGGAAGATATTAGCAAATGTACATGCTACAGGGGTACCTATCACTGTACCGTGTTTTTGCTTAAACCACTGAGAACCAAACCTAAAAGCGTTGTTTGAAAGAACAAATGACAGTGTATCTTTCACAAAATCCCGTATTTTCCAGCATTTCAATCATGGCTCTAACACCTGCTTCCTGGGGGATACGGGTATACAGACTCTCCACATCTAGGGACAACAAATGAAAGCCCTCGTGCCACCGAAGATGTTTCAGAGCTTGAAGGAAATCATTTGTGTCACCCAGATGGGAGAGAACCCCGTCATGTAATGGCCTCAGGAGCCAATCCAGATACTTGGAGAGTGGTTCAGTCACTGAGCCAATTCCCGAGACGATAGGACGTCCCAGGGGATGGCTCAGCGATTTATGAACCTTAGGTAAGAAATACCAAGAACGTTTCTTAGGGAACAGTGGAAAAAGTTTTTCAGCCTTTCGTTTAGAAATAAAATTCATCTTAATGTATTTGTCTAATAAACAACGCAAACTGGTCTGGCTAGTGCGACTAGTGGGGTCACCATTTAATTTCTCATAGACACTACTGTCTCCTAGTTGTCTATGGGCCTCAGAAACATAAAACTCCCTGGTCATAAGTACAATGTTGCCCCCCTTGTCTGCCGGTTTCACTATGACATCCTCTTGTGATTTCAACCATCTCAAGGCTCTATTCTCGCCATCTGAGAGGTTATTTTGTACTACAGGATAAATCAGGGATTTCACATTCTTGATGACCTGATGCAAGAAGATGTCAATGCTACTCCCAGCAGGCAAGGGGGGACAAAAGGTGGATTTCACTCCTCCTGTGAATTCACCTCCCATACAGTCTCTCCCCTCCTCAGGCACACTCTCCACATCCCCCGGAAGAAGCCTGCATGTCGAAACGGTGTTGGGCGGAGGCCGCGGTGGGAGCTACCTGGTTTCACTGAGGTATTGCCTTATTTATCCACATGTTTTTTACTGTCCCTTACCTCATCTTAGCTATTGTGCTTTTGTTACTTTTTATTGAGGTAATGGTGACTCTTTACGTAGGTCACATATCTGGTTAGTACCTCAGTTTGTTATCCCGGGTGTCTCCCACCGCGCCCTCCATTTGGTTTTTATGTGCTCTTTTTTTTGTCATTGTTGTATGCTTTTACCACTTTGCTTTCTAATTGATATATATTCTTGTTATTTAACATAATAAAGATTTACATTTTTTGTACAATTTGTGAGAACCCATTTTTTTGACTTTTTTGGTGGGTGACACTCTCCACATCAGCAAGAAATTCCAAACACATTTTTTCAACATCATCAAATTTGACATCCACATTAAATCCTAATGGGTTAGAGTTACCCGGTATTTGGCCCTCTTTTTTCTCTCCGGTCTTTATAGGAGGTTTCTTGGTTGCTACCCCATTGAAGATCTTATGTAGATTCAGTTTTCGAGCTGCTTTAAA
This sequence comes from Rhinella marina, assembly GCA_900303285.1. Lineage (NCBI taxonomy): Eukaryota > Metazoa > Chordata > Amphibia > Anura > Bufonidae > Rhinella > Rhinella marina. The sequence continues at coordinate 113,992 of ONZH01030256.1, forward strand.
CATATCTATTTCAAAAGTGACAGGATCGAACTTTTCTACCAGACTATATCCCAGTCCAATATTCAGGACTGAGATACATTCGGGTGTAAGGTCCAGATGTCAAATTGATAATGATATTATCTTCTGTGTTCACATTCTTACAAATAGTCTGAGTTACTGTCTCCAGGACACTTGTTTTTTTCTCCTCCCAGACTTTCTTATCGGTGCACTTCCCTCTTTTTTTCTTGTGTCTGTTCCTGCCCCTTCTGGTGTGTGATCTAAAGGGCCCACATTATTATCATGTGGAATTTTTCTGTCACTGTTACTCAGACTAAGTTCATCAGACACACTTGAATCGGAGTCAGTGGTCCAATAGTCCACCTTTGATCGTCGAGGTTGCCGTTTTTTCTGTTGCTGTTGTTTCCTTCTGTTCCAAAGATCCTTCCTGAATCAAAATTGGTTTTATCTCTCAAAAAATTGTCCCTCTTTTTTTCTTTGATTTCAATCTGTAGAATTATTAGCTTCTTATCCAATTTTTTATCAAACACCTGAAACTGATTTTCGGTTAATCTCCCTTGCAACTGTAATCTTGCATCATCAAGTTCTGATTTAACCTTGACATATTCCTGTTCATTTCTAGTGAGTACTAAGTCCATAGCTTTTAAGGAAAACTCCAGATGTAAGTTTTGCCATTCAGTCACGAAATCTTGATCCGCCTGAAATTGGTGGACCTCTTTGTAAATACGTAAGCCCCTTGGGACCCGTTGACTGTCCTGATGTAAGTAACATAAATCAACACTTCACCAGTTCACTCTGTTTGTAATGACTCTATATAATATGTGTGTTTCACTTTTTGAAATGAATTACTGAAAAAAACAACTTTTTGATGATATTCTAATTTATTGAGATGCACTTGTAGGTCTGGGTCTCACCACCTACATTGAGAATGGAGCTCCAAAAGCAGTGGAGGACACACTGCGCATGCACAGCCGCCCTCCATTCATTACAATTAGAGATGAGCGAGTAGTGAAATATTCGAAAGTTCGAAATTCGATTCGAATAGACCGCGAAATTCGACTATTCGACCGAATATCGAATCCCATTAAAGTCTATGGGAAAAAAATGCTCGCCACTTGGAAATCTCAATTCGACCACTTGGAGGTCACCAAGTCCACCCTGAAACCTCAGAAAAGGATGCCAACACTGCTGGAATGCAACTGGGACAGCAGGGGAAGCATGTCTGGGTGCATATAACGCGCCCAAGTCGCACTATTACGCCACTATCACAGCCTCTCAACAATACACTCCAAAGACAATCTAACCTCTCTGTAAAGTGAGACCATACAAGGAAACCTTCTTTCCTCTACATTGCCATGGACCCCAAGCCAAACTAGACAAAAAAGAAGATGAAATTCTGCACCCCTTAAAATCACGTTGCCTATGACAACCACAGATGGCATAGGCAAGGGGGAAAGCAAATAGACCCCACCCCTAATTGTCATTGTGTGTGTGTGTGAGATGTGGTCAGACATGTCTTCTTTAAAATGTAAAAACAACTCAAACACATGCAGAAGCCTTAAAATGCCCAAATTGTTGGCGCTAGAGATGTCAGTGACCCGACCTGGCCCAGTGTCATGTCTAGCAGGTAAAGCAGTGGGGATGTTGAGGGATGCGTAGGACCGCAAAAGGCAGGAAGAGGCCGTGGGCTGGCCAGAGGCTCATGGAAAATTTTGTGGAGGCCCAAGAGGTGAGACGTCTTAAAAATTGTGTGGAGGCTAAAGAGGTGAGACCTCTTAAAAATTATGTGGAGGCCCAAGAGCTGAGACCTCTTAAAAATTATGTGGAGGCCCAAGAGGTGAGACCTCTTAAACATTTTGTGGAGGCCCAAGAGGTGAGACCTCTTAAAAATTATGTGGAGGCCCAAGAGGTGAGACCCGTTAAAAATTGTGTGGAGGCTAAAGAGGTGAGACCTCTTAAAAATTGTTTGTAGGCCCAAGAGGTGAGACCTCTTAAAAATTATGTGGAGGCCCAAGAGGTGAGACCGCTTAAAAATTATGTGGAGGCCAAAGAGGTGAGACCTCTTAAAAATTGTGTGGAGGCTAAAGAGGTGAGACCTGTTAAAAATTTTGTGGAGGCCCAAGAGGTGAGACCTTGATAAAATTTTGTGGAGGCCCAAGAGGTGAGACCTCTTAAAAATTGTGTGGAGGCTAAAGAGGTGAGACCTGTTAAAAATTTTGTGGAGGCCCAAGAGGTGAGACCTTGATAAAATTTTGTGGAGGCCCAAGAGGTGAGACCTTGATAAAATTTTGTGGAGGCCCAAGAGGTGAGACCTCTTAAACATTTTGTGGAGGCCCAAGAGGTGAGACCTATTAAACATTTTGTGGATGCCCAAGAGGTGAGACCTTGATAAAATTATGTGGAGGCCCAAGAGGTGAGACCTGTTAAAAATTTTGTGGATGCCCAAGAGGTGAGACCTTGATAAATTTATGTGGAGGCCCAAGAGGTGAGACCTGTTAAAAATTTTGTGGAGGCCCAAGAGGTGAGACCTTGATAAAATTTTGTGGAGGCCCAAGAGGTGAGACCTCTTAAACATTTTGTGGAGGCCCAAGAGGTGAGACCTGTTAAAAATTTTGTGGATGCCCAAGAGGTGAGACCTTGATAAAATTATGTGGAGGCCCAAGAGGTGAGACCTGTTAAAAATTTTGTGGATGCCCAAGAGGTGAGACCTTGATAAATTTATGTGGAGGCCCAAGAGGTGAGACCTGTTAAAAATTTTGTGGAGGCCCAAGAGGTGAGACCTTGATAAAATTTTGTGGAGGCCCAAGAGCTGAGACCTCTTAAAAATTATGTGGAGGCCCAAGAGGTGAGACCTCTTAAAAATTATGTGGAGGCCCAAGAGGTGAGACCTCTTAAAAATTATGTGGAGGCCCAAGAGGTGAGACCTCTTAAACATTTTGTGGAGGCCCAAGAGGTGAGACCTCTTAAACATTTTGTGGAGGCCCAAGAGGTGAGACCTCTTAAACATTTTGTGGAGGCCCAAGAGGTGAGACCTGTTAAAAATTTTGTGGAGGCCCAAGAGCTGAGACCTCTTAAAAATTATGTGGAGGCCCAAGAGGTGAGACCTCTTAAAAATTATGTGGAGGCCCAAGAGGTGAGACCTCTTAAACATTTTGTGGAGGCCCAAGAGGTGAGACCTCGTAAACATTTTGTGGAGGCCCAAGAGGTGAGACCTCTTAAACATTTTGTGGAGGCCCAAGAGGTGAGACCTCTTAAAAATTATGTGGAGGCCCAAGAGGTGAGACCTCTTAAACATTTTGTGGAGGCCCAAGAGGTGAGACCTCTTAAAAATTTTGTGGAGGCCCAAGAGGTGAGCCATAAATATATAAATTTTTCTTATTTACGGAGCAATTCTACGGTGGTTAAGGAGGAGGAGGAGGAGGTGGAGGAGGAAATGGCACTTCATACAGATGGCACTTCACTTTTGGCTGCTTTCCACTGTTGGAGGAGCAAAGTCCGGGTCAATCTACTTGCTGTTCATTTTGATTAGCGTCAGCCTGTCGGCACTGTCGGTTGACAGGCGGCTGCGCTTATCGATTATAATGCCCCCGGCTGCGCTGAACACCCTTTCTGATAGCACGCTGGCGGCAGGGCAGGCAAGCACCTCCAAGGCGTACAGGGACAGTTCCAGCCACGTGTCCAACTTGGAGACCCAGTAAGTGTAGGACGCCGAGGGATCGGGGAGGACAGGGGTACGGTCTGCCAGGTACTCCCGCAACATCCGCCGATACTTGTCCCTCCTGCTGATAGCGGGCCCCGCAGTGATGGAAGTTGCACGAGGGGGTGCCATGAACGTGTCCCACACCTTGGAGAGTGTTCCCCTGGTGGCTGTGGGCCTGATTGATGTTGTGGGACTCTGGGAGACCCTCTCCTCTCTGCCGCCAGCGATGGTGGGTGGGAAAATCTCCATCATGTTCTGCACGAGTTCCCTCTGGTATTCCAGCAATCGATTTGTCCTCTCCTCTACCGGAATAAAAGAAGAGACGTTATCTTTATACCGGGGGTCCAGGATTGCGAAGACCCAGTACAGTTTGTTCTCCACTATCCGGACAACACGTGTGTCCCGGGAAAAGCAGCCCAGCATGAAGTCAGCCATGTGTGCCAGACTCTGAATAGGCATGACCTCACTGCCCCCACCAGAAGGATCACTTGCCATTTCCTCCTCTTCCGCCTCCTCTCCGCCCCATCCGCGCTGAACCAATGGGACGCACACAGCCTGACTGCTACCCTCGCCGCCAGCATCCTCCTCCTCTTCCACAGCCACCTCCACGTCGTCCTCATCCTCCTCCTCCTCCTGTAACTGCCACCGAGAAGCAGACAAAAGTGTGGTCTGACTGTGTAGCTCCGTTGCGTCTCCTCCTACCCCCGTCTCCTCTGCGTGCAATGCGTTCTCCCTTATTGCGATGAGCGATTCTTTAAGGACGCATAGGAGCGGGATGGTTACGCTCACTATAGCGTCCTCGCTGCTGACCTTCTTGGTGGACTCCTCAAAGATACGCAGTACATCGCATATGTCTGCCATCCATGGCCACTCGTGGTTGGCAAACTGAGGGAGCTGAGTTGGAGGCACGCGTGGATTCATAATCTGGTACTCCATCAATGCTCTCTGCTGCTCACACACCCTGGCCAACATGGAATAGGTGGAATTCCAGCGAGTCGGCAGGTCGCACAACAGCCGATGTTCAGGCAAATGGAGGCGTTGCTGGAGTTTTTTTAAGCTAGCAGCAGCTACAGTTGACTTCCGAAAGTGAGCGCACAAGCGCCGCACTTTCACCAGTAGCTCTGCCAGGTTGGGGTAAGTCTTTAGAAATTTTTGGACTACCAGATTAAAAACGTGGGCCAGGCATGGTACGTGATTGAGTTCGGCAAGCTCCAGAGCCGCCACCAGGTTACGGCCGTTATCGCACACGACCATGCCTGGTCCTAGCTGCAGCGGCGACAGCCACATCTCCGTCTGCTGCAATATGGCGTCCCTCACCTCTGGGGCGCTGTGCTTCCTGTCGCCCAAGCTGATGAGCTTAAGCACCGCCTGCTGACGTCTCCCCGCGCCAGTGCTGCAACGCTTCCAGCTAGCGGCTGAGGGCGATGTTAAGGCAGAGGAGGAGGAAGAGGAGGGTGGTGTATCAGAACCCATGCTGGCAATCTTGGGCGGGGGTGGTAGGTAGGCCGTCTCTGTTTGCGACCCCATCCCCGCTTCCACAACATTCACCCAGTGTGCCGTCAAAGAAATGTATCGTCCCTGGCCGCAAGCGCTTGTCCACGAGTCGGTGGTCAAGTGGACCTTTGCGCTGACTGCGTACCTCAGGGCCCGCCTGATGTTACGCGACACGTGCTGGTGCAGGGCGGGGACGGCACTCCGGGAAAAGTAGTGGCGGCTGGGGACGGAATAGCGAGGTGCGGCAGCCGCCATCAGGTCGCGGAAGGCCTGCGTCTCCACAAGCCTAAACGGCAACATCTCCAGGGCCAGCAGTTTGGAGATGTGGCAGTTTAAGGCTTGGGCTTGGGGGTGACTCGAGGCGTACTTCCGCCTGTGGTCGAACGCCTGCGAGATGGACAGTTGTTGGGACGAGGAGTGTGAAGGTGCAGGTGAAGAGGCGGGGGAAGGGGAGGCTGAAGGAGAAGGCCCCAAAGTAGCCGAGGCAGAGGCAGATGTGGAGGTGTCCTGGCTGGAGGTCTGGACCGCAGTGGCAGCACACAACAAAGGGGAAGAGGCAGTGGCAGCAAGACCGGGCGCAGGTTGTATTGCGTTTGCTCTCTCCCACTCAGCCCAGTGCTTGACTTCCAAGTGACGCCGCATGCCTGAGGTGGTCAGATTGCTCTTCTCAGAGCCCCTACTCAGTTTTGAGTGGCAGAGTGTGCAAACCGCGCTCAGTTTGTCATCCGCACAAACATTAAAAAATCTCCACACCACAGAAGTACGAGGCCTCGATGGGGGAGCTTCGCGCGACTGGCCGCTGCCGGGAACAGCTTCGGCCCTGGTGGCTGTGGCCTCACTTCTCTGTCTGGACTGTCCTCTGCCTATGGACATCCCTCTGCCTGTGGACATCCCTCTGCCTCTGGACATCCCTCTGCCTCTGGACATCCCTCTGCCTCTTGCTGCCTTTTTCGGTGCTGCGCAGACCACCACCTCTCCACTGCTTTCCTCGCTGGACATCACCCCTGGCCAAGTGGGGTCGGTCATTTCGTCATCCACCACCTCCTCTTCCACTTCCTCACTCTGCTCCTCCTCCTGCCCACTGGACATTCCAACAGCCTCCCTTGATGGCAACTGCGTCTCATCATCATCATCGCTCATGATAACAGATGCTGGCTCAGGGTCCACATCAGCAGGAGATGGCGAAAACTCAAGTGTTTGGGCATCACTACAAACAAATTCCTCTGCTAGCTCCTGGGATTCTTCCGGCACATCTGAAAAAGGACCCGAAAAGAGCTCCTGGGAGGGGTCAATGGTGGGATGACTCTGTTGGGCAGGTGTGGAGGAAGGAGGGTCAGAGTGAGACTGTGTGGATGACTGGCTGGTGGACAACTGTGTGGAAGCGCTATCGGCTATCCATTGCACCACCTGTTCAACCTGCTCAGGCCTCAACAGCGGTGTAACCCGCCCCCTGCTTAACTGTCCCATAAAGGCAGGGATTCTGGATGAGCGGGATCCTGGCTGACCCTCACCAGCACGCATTGTATCCCCACTGGCTTCAACAAGGCCCCCAACAGCATTTCCGCGCCCCCGTCCTCGTCCACGTCCTATTCCGCTAGCCCCCCGCCGCATTTTATTTTTTTTTTGGTTACAATATTTTGCCTTCACAGCCGTGAAATTACTTTGCAAGAGAACGCACAGTACAGTTGCCAATTATAAGGCCTATATATTGTATATTTCAAGGTACACAGCCGTGTACTAAGTGATCAGACGGTGTGTATGAACACCAGGTTTGAGAAATTACTTTGCAAGAGAACGCACAGTACAGTTGCCAATTATAAGGCCTACATATTGTATATTTCAAGGTACACAGCCGTGTACTAAGTGATCAGACGGTGTGTATGAACACCAGGTTTGAGAAATTACTCTGCAAGAGAACGCACAGTACAGTTGCCAATTGTAAGGCCTACATATTGTATACTTCAAGGTACACAGCCGTGTACTAAGTGATCAGACGGTGTGTATGAACACCAGGTATGAGAAATTACTTTGCAAGAGAACGCACAGTACAGTTGCCAATTGAAAGGCCTATATATTGTATATTTCAAGGTACACAGCCGTGTACTAAGTGATCAGACGGTGTGTATGAACACCAGGTATGAGAAATTACTTTGCAAGAGAACGCACAGTACAGTTGCCAATTATAAGGCCTATATATTGTATATTTCAAGGTACACAGCCGTGTACTAAGTGATCAGACGGTGTGTATGAACACCAGGTTTGAGAAATTACTTTGCAAGAGAACGCACAGTACAGTTGCCAATTATAAGGCCTATATATTGTATATTTCAAGGTACACAGCCGTGTACTAAGTGATCAGACGGTGTGTATGAACACCAGGTATGAGAAATTACTTTGCAAGAGAACGCACAGTACAGTTGCCAATTATAAGGCCTATATATTGTATATTTCAAGGTACACAGCCGTGTACTAAGTGATCAGACGGTGTGTATGAACACCAGGTTTGAGAAATTATTTTTCAAGAGAACGCACAGTACAGTTGCCAATTATAAGGCCTATATATTGTATATTTCAAGGTACACAGCCGTGTACTAAGTGATCAGACGGTGTGTATGAACACCAGGTATGAGAAATTACTTTGCAAGAGAACGCACAGTACAGTTGCCAATTATAAGGCCTATATATTGTATATTTCAAGGTACACAGCCGTGTACTAAGTGATCAGACGGTGTGTATGAACACCAGGTTTGAGAAATTACTTTGCAAGAGAACACACAGTACAGTTGCCAATTATAATGCCTATATATTGTATATTTCAAGGTACACAGCCGTGTACTAAGTGATCAGACGGTGTGTATGAACACCAGGTTTGAGAAATTACTTTGCAAGAGAACGCACAGTACAGTTGCCAATTATAATGCCTATATATTGTATATTTCAAGGTACACAGCCGTGTACTAAGTGATCAGACGGTGTGTATGAACACCAGGTTTGAGAAATTACTTTGCAAGAGAACGCACAGTACAGTTGCCAATTATAAGGCCTATATATTGTATATTTCAAGGTACACAGCCGTGTACTAAGTGATCAGACGGTGTGTATGAACACCAGGTTTGAGAAATTATTTTTCAAGAGAACGCACAGTACAGTTGCCAATTGAAAGGCCTATATATTGTATATTTCAAGGTACACAGCCGTGTACTAAGTGATCAGACGGTGTGTATGAACACCAGGTATGAGAAGTTACTTTGCAAGAGAACGCACAGTACAGTTGCCAATTATAAGGCCTATATATTGTATATTTCAAGGTACACAGCCGTGTACTAAGTGATCAGACGGTGTGTATGAACACCAGGTTTGAGAAATTACTTTGCAAGAGAACGCACAGTACAGTTGCCAATTATAATGCCTATATATTGTATATTTCAAGGTACACAGCCGTGTACTAAGTGATCAGACGGTGTGTATGAACACCAGGTTTGAGAAATTACTTTGCAAGAGAACGCACAGTACAGTTGCCAATTATAATGCCTATATATTGTATATTTCAAGGTACACAGCCGTGTACTAAGTGATCAGACGGTGTGTATGAACACCAGGTTTGAGAAATTACTTTGCAAGAGAACGCACAGTACAGTTGCCAATTATAAGGCCTATATATTGTATATTTCAAGGTACACAGCCGTGTACTAAGTGATCAGACGGTGTGTATGAACACCAGGTATGAGAAATTACTTTGCAAGAGAACGCACAGTACAGTTGCCAATTATAAGGCCTATATATTGTATATTTCAAGGTACACAGCCGTGTACTAAGTGATCAGACGGTGTGTATGAACACCAGGTATGAGAAATTACTTTGCAAGAGAACGCACAGTACAGTTGCCAATTATAAGGCCTATATATTGTATATTTCAAGGTACACAGCCGTGTACTAAGTGATCAGACGGTGTGTATGAACACCAGGTATGAGAAATTACTTTGCAAGATAACGCACAGTACAGTTGCCAATTATAAGGCCTATATATTTTATATTTCAAGGTACACAGCCGTGTACTAAGTGATCAGACGGTGTGTATGAACACCAGGTTTGAGAAATTATTTTTCAAGAGAACGCACAGTACAGTTGCCAATTGAAAGGCCTATATATTGTATATTTCAAGGTACACAGCCGTGTACTAAGTGATCAGACGGTGTGTATGAACACCAGGTATGAGAAATTACTTTGCAAGAGAACGCACAGTACAGTTGCCAATTATAAGGCCTATATATTGTATATTTCAAGGTACACAGCCGTGTACTAAGTGATCAGACGGTGTGTATGAACACCAGGTTTGAGAAATTACTTTGCAAGAGAACGCACAGTACAGTTGCCAATTATAATGCCTATATATTGTATATTTCAAGGTACACAGCCGTGTACTAAGTGATCAGACGGTGTGTATGAACACCAGGTTTGAGAAATTACTTTGCAAGAGAACGCACAGTACAGTTGCCAATTATAATGCCTATATATTGTATATTTCAAGGTACACAGCCGTGTACTAAGTGATCAGACGGTGTGTATGAACACCAGGTTTGAGAAATTACTCTGCAAGAGAACGCACAGTACAGTTGCCAATTGTAAGGCCTACATATTGTATACTTCAAGGTACACAGCCGTGTACTAAGTGATCAGACGGTGTGTATGAACACCAGGTATGAGAAATTACTTTGCAAGAGAACGCACAGTACAGTTGCCAATTGAAAGGCCTATATATTGTATATTTCAAGGTACACAGCCGTGTACTAAGTGATCAGACGGTGTGTATGAACACCAGGTATGAGAAATTACTTTGCAAGAGAACGCACAGTACAGTTGCCAATTATAAGGCCTATATATTGTATATTTCAAGGTACACAGCCGTGTACTAAGTGATCAGACGGTGTGTATGAACACCAGGTTTGAGAAATTACTTTGCAAGAGAACGCACAGTACAGTTGCCAATTATAAGGCCTATATATTGTATATTTCAAGGTACACAGCCGTGTACTAAGTGATCAGACGGTGTGTATGAACACCAGGTATGAGAAATTACTTTGCAAGAGAACGCACAGTACAGTTGCCAATTATAAGGCCTATATATTGTATATTTCAAGGTACACAGCCGTGTACTAAGTGATCAGACGGTGTGTATGAACACCAGGTTTGAGAAATTATTTTTCAAGAGAACGCACAGTACAGTTGCCAATTATAAGGCCTATATATTGTATATTTCAAGGTACACAGCCGTGTACTAACTGATCAGACGGTGTGTATGAACACCAGGTATGAGAAATTACTTTGCAAGAGAACGCACAGTACAGTTGCCAATTGAAAGGCCTATATATTGTATATTTCAAGGTACACAGCCGTGTACTAAGTGATCAGACGGTGTGTATGAACACCAGGTTTGAGAAATTATTTTTCAAGAGAACGCACAGTACAGTTGCCAATTGAAAGGCCTATATATTGTATATTTCAAGGTACACAGCCGTGTACTAAGTGATCAGACGGTGTGTATGAACACCAGGTATGAGAAGTTACTTTGCAAGAGAACGCACAGTACAGTTGCCAATTATAAGGCCTATATATTGTATATTTCAAGGTACACAGCCGTGTACTAAGTGATCAGACGGTGTGTATGAACACCAGGTTTGAGAAATTACTTTGCAAGAGAACGCACAGTACAGTTGCCAATTATAATGCCTATATATTGTATATTTCAAGGTACACAGCCGTGTACTAAGTGATCAGACGGTGTGTATGAACACCAGGTTTGAGAAATTACTTTGCAAGAGAACGCACAGTACAGTTGCCAATTAATAATGCCTATATATTGTATATTTCAAGGTACACAGCCGTGTACTAAGTGATCAGACGGTGTGTATGAACACCAGGTTTGAGAAATTACTTTGCAAGAGAACGCACAGTACAGTTGCCAATTATAAGGCCTATATATTGTATATTTCAAGGTACACAGCCGTGTACTAAGTGATCAGACGGTGTGTATGAACACCAGGTATGAGAAATTACTTTGCAAGAGAACGCACAGTACAGTTGCCAATTATAAGGCCTATATATTGTATATTTCAAGGTACACAGCCGTGTACTAAGTGATCAGACGGTGTGTATGAACACCAGGTATGAGAAATTACTTTGCAAGAGAACGCACAGTACAGTTGCCAATTATAAGGCCTATATATTGTATATTTCAAGGTACACAGCCGTGTACTAAGTGATCAGACGGTGTGTATGAACACCAGGTATGAGAAATTACTTTGCAAGATAACGCACAGTACAGTTGCCAATTATAAGGCCTATATATTTTATATTTCAAGGTACACAGCCGTGTACTAAGTGATCAGACGGTGTGTATGAACACCAGGTTTGAGAAATTATTTTTCAAGAGAACGCACAGTACAGTTGCCAATTGAAAGGCCTATATATTGTATATTTCAAGGTACACAGCCGTGTACTAAGTGATCAGACGGTGTGTATGAACACCAGGTATGAGAAATTACTTTGCAAGAGAACGCACAGTACAGTTGCCAATTATAAGGCCTATATATTGTATATTTCAAGGTACACAGCCGTGTACTAAGTGATCAGACGGTGTGTATGAACACCAGGTTTGAGAAATTACTTTGCAAGAGAACGCACAGTACAGTTGCCAATTATAATGCCTATATATTGTATATTTCAAGGTACACAGCCGTGTACTAAGTGATCAGACGGTGTGTATGAACACCAGGTTTGAGAAATTACTTTGCAAGAGAACGCACAGTACAGTTGCCAATTATAATGCCTATATATTGTATATTTCAAGGTACACAGCCGTGTACTAAGTGATCAGACGGTGTGTATGAACACCAGGTTTGAGAAATTACTTTGCAACGCACAGTACAGTTGCCAATTATAAGGCCTATATATTGTATATTTCAAGGTACACAGCCGTGTACTAAGTGATCAGACGGTGTGTATGAACACCAGGTTTGAGAAATTACTTTGCAAGAGAACGCACAGTACAGTTGCCAATTATAAGGCCTATATATTGTATATTTCAAGGTACACAGCCGTGTACTAAGTGATCAGACGGTGTGTATGAACACCAGGTTTGAGAAATTACTTTGCAAGAGAACGCACAGTACAGTTGCCAATTATAAGGCCTATATATTGTATATTTCAAGGTACACAGCCGTGTACTAAGTGATCAGACAGTGTGTATGAACACCAGGTATGAGAAATTACTTTGCAAGAGAACGCACAGTACAGTTGCCAATTATAAGGCCTATATATTGTATATTTCAAGGTACACAGCCGTGTACTAAGTGATCAGACGGTGTGTATGAACACCAGGTTTGAGAAATTACTTTGCAAGAGAACGCACAGTACAGTTGCCAAATATAAGGCCTATATATTGTATATTTCAAGGTACACAGCCGTGTACTAAGTGATCAGACGGTGTGTATGAACACCAGGTTTGAGAAATTACTTTGCAAGAGAACGCACAGTACAGTTGCCAATTATAATGCCTATATATTGTATTTTTCAAGGTACACAGCCGTGTACTAAGTGATCAGACGGTGTGTATGAACACCAGGTTTGAGAAATTACTTTGCAAGAGAACGCACAGTACAGTTGCCAATTGAAAGGCCTATATATTTTATATTTCAAGGTACACAGCAGTAGTGCCAAATATAGTTTGGTATGTAGCAGAGCACCTAATACACCACTAATGCCTCTCTCTGTCCCTACTCCAGCAGCTATCCCTGAATACGGCAGCCGTTCTCTGTAAAGTGTATCTTGTAGTAAAGCTATCACTGTACTGCACTATAGTAGCCCTGATAAGGGCTTTTAATCACGCTCCTGCCTGTCCAACAGCTAAAACCTGTCTCTCCCTTCTCCAGCCTCTGTCCCTGACTAAGTTCACGCAGCATATGCGAACGAGCAGGAAGAGCTGAGTTTTTAATATTCGAGGTCACATGGTTTTTCCAGCCAATGCATGTAGACGCCGTTTTCGCGCTGCCAGCGTGCTCAGCGTGCCTGTCATACCCCCCCTGCATGGTGATTGGTGGAAAAAGAGCGTCAGGGAAGGTGGGAGGGGAAACGAATTCTAAGTGCGCCATCGCCGTTATACTCGAAAGAAATCGAGCACGCCGAATATCGTAGTATTCGATCGAATACCAGCTCGATCGAACACTACTCGCTCATCTCTAATTACAATGGGGCCTCCAAAAACAGCCTGGCACTGGCTCAGTTTTCTGTCAGGCCCATAGAAATGAATGGGAGCGGTCGTTGGTCGTGCGCAGTGCACTTCTATTCATTTCTATGGGGAGGGCACTTGTGGCTGGACCAGAGTCCTCCAGCCACCACTTTGCATTGCTCTGTTTACGTTGGGACCTGCACCTATCTCCTAAACGGAGCCCCGGGCACCACCAAGCGCTCTCCCCATAGAAGTGAATGGCCCTCATTGTTTGAGAGGAACCTCGTTGCCTGCCTATGGTTCTGTTCTTTAGAGAGAGAGAGAGAGAGAGAGAGACAGAGACAGAGGAGTACTATATCCCTCATCATTGCTGCTTTCCATATGCTGTTATTGGGAAAGTATTGCACTGTGTAAATGTGAGAAAAGAACTGGATCGCACATCCATACACTATGCTTTGATCTCATCCCTGCTTACTGAGCAGAAGACAGCGCTACTTGGTGCATGTGTACCGCCTTATGGAGGCATTAGTGTACATTTTGATCAAAAGGCATAAGCCCACTCACCACTCCAAGGTTGCCTCTTTGAGTGGGACCTACTCTAAATTTGGCACGGAGCTGCATGGCAACCACCGACACTGTATTGACGATCCAGCAGGCGGCGGGACCCAGCAGCCACACAGCACCACTGTTGCATGGCTGGTATCAGCTCTCCTCCCATTCGGTCCAGGTGATTTTAATTACCAAAATTTTGCAGTAGGGGTTAAATGAACCTACCATGCTCTCAGTTGGAGTTCCTGAGAGCTTTGGAGATGGTGAGCTTTAACAACTGTTCACATGGTGCGGTGCTGTGCGGTGGCCATTGTCGCTGTGCTGGTGGGTGGTGGGGCCCAGTGCTGGGTTTGGCATGGCCATGCAGCAGTGGTGCTGTGTGGCTGCTGGGTCCTGCCACCTGCCAGATTGGTGCCGCAGTGTCGGTGGTGCAGCTCTGCGCCAAAGTTAGAGTAGGTCCCACTCAAAGAGGCAACCATGGTGTGGTGAGTGGGCTTATGCCTTTTGATCAAAATGTACACTAATGCCTCAGTAAGGCGGTACACATGCGCCAAGAAGCGCTGTATTCTGCTCAGTAAGCAGGGATGAGATCAAAGCATAGTGTATGGATGTGTGATCCAGTTCTTTTCTCACGTTTACAAAGTTTTGCACTGTGTTATATGCCTTGGAACTGTGCCCTGACACTGCTGGATATACTACTACTACATGCTGTTTCCTGTCACATGAATATCAGAACTGGTAGGGATCAGCTGACAGTCTCCAAGTCAGCAGGCCCAGAAGAAGAAGAGTGATAGTAGCCAGAATGGTGGTCACTGTAGTACTCCCTCATTCTGTTGCTCCCCTGGGTCATGCAGTCATGAGAAAGGCACATTTGTCCTTCCCTTCAGGGAATTCTCTGGTCTTGGAGTTTTCCTGCCAGGACCTGGCTGACGTGCCCTAGATGCTGAGGGTTGCAGTGAAGTGCAAGGCAGGGTCCTTTGGAACAGCTGTAGGTGTTGGTGCAGTGTAGCGAATAGTTCTTTACTAAAGAGTTAGTTCAGGTACATCATTTACAGTTCTCAACATGCAATGGACTGACAGATGTTATACACATGCACTTTTCAAAGATCTCACAGATTACATGGCTACAGTACATAATGATTAATAGGCCAAGATGTTCACATAAGACTATGTTCTAACTACACTTTTTTTTTTAACAGGTTGCCGTACCCATAGTTTTAATTTTCACAATGTCTTAGCAGGATGTGGAACAGTGGGTATAAACTTGTCCAGGGCCTAAAGTCTTTACACTATTGAACAATTTATCTGTGGAGTCTATAACATACCTCCCAACTTTGGAAATGGACAAAGAGGGACAAATGTTTTCGCCACTAGGCCACGTCTCTAACTCTGCCCAAAACATACACCTAATCCCACTCAGTCCCCTTACTGCCCCACATAGTAATTATTCCCCAGTTATGTGCCCCCAGTAATATGCCCTGTTATGTGCCCCCAGTAATATGCCCTGTTATGTGCCCCCAGTAATATGCCTTGTTATGTGCCCCCAGTAATATGACCAGCTGTGCCCCCCCAGTAATATGCCCACATTGTTCCCCCCAGTAATATGCTCACATTGTGCCCCCCTGTAATATGCCCACATTGTGCTCCCAAGTAATGTTGTGCTCCCACTAATGTGCCCACATTGTGCTCTGCAGTTTATGTTGTGCCCCCAGTAATATGCCCATATTTGTGCTCCCCAGTAATGTTGTGCCCCCAGTAACATGTCCACATTGTGCCCCCAGTAATATATTGTCCCCCAGTAATATGCCCACATTGTGCTCTGCAGTTTATGTTGTGCCCCCAGTAATATGCTCACATTTGTGCTCCCCAGTAACATGTCTACATTGTGCCCCCAGTAATATATTGTCCCCCAGTAATATGCCCACCTTGTGCCATTCAAAGAAAGTTGAAAAAAATAAAAACCATAATACTTACTTTCTTCCTAGCAGCATCACCGGCAGGACATCTTCTTCTTTAGTCTGGAGGGGCGGAGCCATGGCTGACTGACAGCCGGGCCCGCCCCCCGCCCAGACCGAATGTGTGGAGAGCCGCCTGGAGCTACGGAGAGCCCGCAGGGAGGATGGGAGGGAGAATGGATGAAGCAGTGAGCCGATGCCGGCTCTCTGCTTCATCACCATTCAGGCAACTGTCTCTGCATCCTATGGACGCAGGGACAGCTGCCAGAAACAGGGACATACCTCCCCCATACCGGGATAGCGGGACAGCCACTGTAATACGGAATAGTCCCGCTGGATCCGGGATGGTTGGGAGGTATGAAACTAGGGTGGCCACCGGCTTCATCTCAAAAAGGAGGACATTTTCGGCCACACCCCCAATATGTTAAACCACACCCCAATCTGCTAAACCACGCCCCCCAATCTGCTAAACCACGCCCCCCAATCGGCTCGTACACCGTCACCTATCACACCTCCCCTGGCTCTTACCACACATACACCCCCACCCCCACCACGTGAAAATTCAAGCCAGCAAGCCTAACTATAAAAATACCGCTCTAGTGTGGTTAGAATAAAGAGGATTGTTCAGTAATTAAAAATAAAATATGGCAGATGGAAAAGAAATCCTCAATTCTCAGCTGTTCCCTCCCTGCCATTGAATGCTTTGGTTATATGGCTGCAGTGGTGACGCCTGTGACACGCTGGACTTTCTGGCATCATTGCTGCTACCACGTAAACAAAGACTGACAGGCATGTAATGGGCGAGTGTGCACCTCTGTCATAGTGCTGGTGATGTGCACACTGATGGGTAGGTGTATGACATGTGACCACTGCAGCCAGTTCTCAGCATTAGATCACTGATTGGCTGCAGCAGTAACATACCATATACCGGCAGGTGACACATATCTGGATGGACATTACATTCACCAGCACCAGACATACCAGATGATACAGCACCTCTTACATCCAGTGACGTCTTCCTGATGTAGATCTTCTCTTTTCTCATCTTCTCTATTTGGCCCACACCGCCATGACACTTCTTTCAGCTCCATGTTCTCTCTGCCACAAAGACATCATAGATTACCCACTTTTACTGTTATCCTGCTGCTGCCTAAAATACTGCCTAAAATAGTCCCATTAGTAATAGTGCCCCAATAGTGATAATGCTCCACCAGTATCCCTTTTTAGCAGTAGTGCCCTCCATATTGTACTAATAATAGTAACACCCCCAATAGTACCCCTGGTAGTAGTAATAATTCCCCATAATAGAAACCATTTTCCCATAGTGCCTCCAGTAGTGCTCCCAGAAATAATAAGGACCTGCTGTAATGGTCCTCAAATCATCCCACTGTGCCCCCATCAGACCTCACATCAGCCCACTGTGCCCCCATCAGACCTCACATCAGCCCACTGTGCCCCCATCAGACCTCACATCAGCCCACTGTGCCCCCATCAGACCTCACATCAGCCTGTAGTGCCATCATCAGACCTCAGATCAGCCTGTAGTGCCCCCTTCAGACCTCAGATCAGCCCACTGTGCCCCCATCAGACCTCACATCAGCCCACTGTGCCCCCATCAGAACTCACATCAGCCCACAGTGCCCCCATCAGACCTCAGATCAGCCCACAGTGCCCCCATCAGACCTCACATCAGCCCACTGTGCCCCCATCAGACCTCACATCAGCCCACAGTGCCCCCATCAGACCTCACATCAGACCACAGTGCCACCATCAGACCTCAGATCAGCCTGTAGTGCCATCATCAGACCTCAGATCAGCCTGTAGTGCCATCATCAGACCTCAGAACAGCCCACTGTGCCCCCTTCAGACCTCAGATCAGCCCACTGTGCCCCCTTCAGACCTCAGATCAGCCCAGTGTGCCCCCATCAGACCTCAGATCAGCCCACTGTGCCCCCTTCAGACCTCCGATCAGCCTGCAGTGCCCCCTTCAGACCTCCGATCAGCCTGTAGTGCCCCCTTTAGACCTCAGATCAGCCTGTAGTGCCCCCTTTAGACCTCAGATCAGCCTGTAGTGCCATCATCAGACCTCCGATCAGCCTGTAGTGCCCCCTTTAGACCTCAGATCAGCCTGTAGTGCCCCCTTTAGACCTCAGATCAGCCTGTAGTGCCCCCTTCAGACCTCAGATTAGCCTGTAGTGCCCCCTTCAGACCTCAGATCAGCCTGTAGTGCCCCCTTTAGACCTCAGATCAGCCTGTAGTGCCCCCTTTAGACCTCAGATCAGCCTGTAGTGCCCCCTTCAGACCAGCCTGTAGTGCCCCCTTCAGACCAGCCTGTAGTGCCCCTTCAGACCAGCCTGTAGTGCCCCCTTCAGACCAGCCTGTAGTGCCCCCTTCAGACCAGCCTGTAGTGCCCCCTTCAGACCAGCCTGTAGTGCCCCCTTCAGACCAGCCTGTAGTGCCCCCTTCAGACCAGCCTGTAGTGCCCCCTTCAGACCAGCCTGTAGTGCCCCCTTCAGACCAGCCTGTAGTGCCCCCTTCAGACCAGCCTGTAGTGCCCCCTTCAGACCAGCCTGTAATGCCCCATTCAGACCTCAGATCAGCCCACTGTGCCCCATAAAAAAAAAAAAAAATCTTACCTTTCCTGGGCTGCAGCTCCGCTCCAGCGATCTTGTCTCTTCACTGCCCGCGCTGCACTGTCACCTGACTGCGTGCAGCGTCAGGTCAGAGTGCGCGCACTACGTCCTGACGCTGTACCAGTCAGGCGTGTGCAGCGCAGACAGGAAGACACCGGAGCGCAGGAGGAGCTGAGCGGTGAGTACAGACCCAGCTCCTGCAATGAGCGCTTCCATCTGTATTGATGGAAGCGCTCATTGCTTCCTGCGCCCCTAAAAAGGAGGACTTCTGGCCGTCCGTCCGGGCCTTTAGCCGGACGGAGGACCAGGAGTCCAAAAACCGGACTGTCCGGCCAAAAACCGGACAGATGGCCACCCTACATGAAACTAATGTTTATCAAGTCTGGTTCCTCGTGTGGTAACCAAGCTAGAAACTCCTGTCTTGATGGCTTCATCCGAGAAATACTGAACAAAGTAGATTTTCTGGCCGTTCCAATAACTCTGGTCAGGAAGTACACTTCCACATTCTTTGAGTTCAGGGCAGGTGGTTTCCTCAAGATTTGTATCTGTGATCCAATATCAGAGACCTGGGAGCAATATATCTAGCTCTTAATTTAGGGCTGGCTCAAGAATCAGTCAGTGCTGGAGCAAACAGGTAATATCTCCACCATGTGCTATATCAGCAATTGGCACAGGACTCGCTCTAATCCACGAAATTTAGACTTTTTCTATTGATGACATATCTTCAGCATAGGTCATCAATATCAGATCGGTGGGGGTCTGACACCGGGTCTACGATCAGCTGTATGAGGAGACAACGCACAGTGCGCACGTGCCTTCTCCCTTCTCTCTTCCTGTCCGCTGATGCGTTCTATGGTCTTTGTCATAGACAGCAGTGGTGAACAGCATGTGGGCACTACGCACGCCGTTGGTGGGGGTGCTTGGTGTCAGACCCCTGCAAATCTGATATTGATGACTTATCCTAAGGATAGGACATCAAAAGAAAAAACCCAGACAACCTCTTTAAGTACCACCATAGTCCAGATATACAATGTTGCCTACTTTAGGGCTCATACGTAAAGATGCACAAGGAGTAGTACATAGATGCATTGATTGAGCTGCTCCAAACTCACATCCCTGCTCACAAACTCACAACTCACATCCCTTCATGTGAAAAGCCGGAATCAACCTTTATGCCGGCCTGCATTTGGGACCATCTCTCCTTGAATACTTTCATCTGCTAATGAAGACTCTCTACATGAAGTTCTAGTGCTAAACCATCACTCCTAGGACACTTCCGTCTGCTGATTCCATGTTTTTACATAAATGAATGTGAGTTTTCTGGCAGTTGTATCTATTGGGTCAAATGGGGTAGCTGTATCAATGCAGCATATCCACTATATTACTGATCAAGCATCTATACACATTAGGGGGAATGTATCCTTTTTGTACACCAGTTTTGTCTGGCACAAGTGTCACCATTTTTGGCACAAGTGTCGTTTTGCAGCAGATTTGTACCCATGAATCTGACTGACCTGTTGCATGCATATATTAGAGCATAATTTTTCTCAGCAATGTGGGCACATATGAACATGGGACCAACACAGATGCCTTCAGCTGTCAAGTGCAAATGCAACAGGTCATACAGTTTCATAGGCACAAATCACAGACAGATAACCTTTAACAAAAACTGGGCAGGAGAAGGAGTCCTACAGGAAGGACAGCCACAACCCAACTCATTGAACAACATATGGGCTAGAAAACTGGTGCACATCAGACAAGAAATCTATACCAACTCCTTTGATGTCCTAGATTTCTTTTTCTAGCACACAAAACTCCTGACAATCTGGCAAAATTATAACCTCTTACTAATTCTAGTGGATCAAATGCCAGCGGGTTGGCTATTAACCACTTCAGATCTGGGCCATTTACCCCCTTCCTGACCAGGGCTAATTTTGCAAATCTGACATGTGTCACTTCATGTGGTAATAACTTTGGAACACTTTTACTTATCTAAGCGATTTTGAGATTGTTTTCTCGTGACACATTGTACTTCAAGTTAATGGTAAATTTGAGTCGATAAGTTTTAATTTTATTTATAAAAAAATCCAAAAGTTAACAAAAATTTGAAAAAATTCACTGTTTTCTAAATTTGAATCTCTCTGCTTTTAAGACAGATAGTGATACCCCATAAAATACTTTTTAATTTACATTCCCCATATGTCTACTTTACGTTGACATCATTTTGGTAGTGTCATTTTATTTTTTTAGGACAGTAGAAGGTTTAGAATTTTAGACGCAATTTTTGCAAATTTCCAAAATCAACTTTTTAAAGGACCAGTTCAGTTCTGAAGTCAGTTTGTGAGGCTTACATAATAGAAACCACCCATAAATTACCCCATTTTACAAACTACACCCCTCAAACTATTCAAAACTGGTTTTAGAAATGTTGTTAACCCTTTAAGTATTCCACAGGAATTAAAGCAAAATAGATGTGAAATTTCAAAATTTCACTTTTTTTTCAGATTTTCCATTTTAATCATTTTTTTCCTGTAACACATCAAGGGTTAACAACAAAACAAAACTCAATATTTATTACCACGATTCTGCAGTTTGCAGAAACACCCCACATGTGGTCGTAAACTGTTATTTGGGGATACGCCAGGGCTCAGAAGGGGAGGAGCAGCATCTGCATTTTCTAACATGTAATTTTCTGTCACGGTTTTTAGGAGCGATAACTTTTTAATTTTTTTGTGGACTGAGCTGTGTGAGGGCTTATTTTTTTTGCGGGACAAGCTCTGCTTTTTATTGACACCATTTTGGGATACATCCGGCTTTCTGATCACTTTTTAATCTAATTTTTGGGAGGTTAACTAAAAAAAAAAAAGCAGTTTAGGGGCATTTTTCTATATTTTTTGTTTACACCGTTCACTTGATGGGGTAGATCATGTTATATTTTTGGAGAGCCAGTTGTTACGGACGCAACGATATCAAATATGTCTATGTTTTATTTATTTTTTTTACATTTTACACAATAAGAGCATTTTTAGAAAAAAAATCATGGTTTTGTGTTGCAATTTTTTAAGAGCCATTTTTTATCATTTTTCTAGCTATGATCTTGTGTGGGGGCTCATTTTTTGCGGGATGAGGTGACGTTTTTATTGATACCATTTTGGGATGCATACGACCTTTTGATTGTTTGATATTATGTTTTTTGGTAGGTGAGGCGACAAATAAAAGCTGTTTTGGCATAATTTTTATTAGATTTTTTTTACGCAGTTCACTTGATGGGGTACATCATGTGATATTTTTATAGAGCCGGTCGTTGCGGACGCGGTGATACTAAATATTTCTATTTTATTTATTTATTTTTATTTGTAACATTTTTTAATGACATATTTGGGGGGAAATTATTTTTTTTATATGTTTTTTTTTTTTTTTAATTGTTCTATTTTCTATTTTACACTTTGTGTCCCCCATAAGGTCATACAAGACCTCAGGGGGACATTTAACTTTTTTTTTTACACTTGATTTCTCCTGTAACTGGGGCTGACATAGTAGCCCCAGTCAGTTACAGGGGAAATACATCCCCAGAGAGGCTGTACAGCATAATACTATGTTGTACAGCCTCAGTGCAGGGCTGATCGGGTCTATAAAAGAGCCGGCAGCTCCTGCACTCTCCCGGCCCGGCGATCACGTGACCGACGGGCCGGAACAGGAAGCGCTATTGCGGTGAGCGCTGTGTATACAACGATCTAGAAGGCAGGGACCGTTCCCAGGGGACAGCAGGTACCCCACTGTGCAGCTGCACGATTAGTGTGCAGCTGCTATCTCTGAATGGACGTTCAGAAACGTCCATTCAGAGATAGATAACCACTTCCCGGACGTTTATATACTATGAGCGGACGGGAAGTGGTTAAGAATGGCATAAGATTTGTACCTCTGAAACTGGCTGACCTGTTGTATGTGTGCTTGTCAGTTGAAGGCATCTGTGTTGGTCTCATGTTCATATGTGTCAGGAAGGGCCCGGAGTGGAAGGAATGCTATGCTCCCTGAAATGTCTTGGGTGGACTCTGCTTCTTCTTTGCTCAGACTACCCCACCCTCTTCTTTTACACAGTGCACAGACCGGAGGCCATGTCTGTAGCCAGGTGAGCGTGCCACTCGCTCTTCTCTGTCTGCTGGGCACTGCACTGGCCAATCAGCTTTTAGCAGAGCTACGCTCCTGCTGCTGATTAGCTAGTGTATCACAGCAGCAGGAGAAAGAAGTGAAAAGCAGGGTTAGGTTATAAAAAATTTTTCAAACTCTGAATATCTCATGGAGCACTGTTCAATCCATCAAAAAAAAAAACTAAAAATTCCAAGAAGAATGGCACAACTGCAAACCTACATGGCCATTCAACCTAAACTGACAACCCAGGCAAGGACAGCACTAATTAGAGAACAATCAAAGAGGCCTATGGTCACTGTGGAGATGGTACAAAGCTCCACAGCTCAGGTGGGAGAATCTGTCCACAGGGCTACTATTCCACAAGTCTGGTCTTTATGAAAAGGTGGCAAGAAGAAAGCCATTTTTGAAAGCAAGCCATAAGAAGTCCCTTTTGCAGTTTGCCACAAGCCATGTAAGGTTCACAGCCAGGGCAGTCTCTAGGGAATTTTACCAACAGGGCGAACATTAAAAAAGCGCCCCCCCTCCCCAATCAAATAACACTGACTT
This sequence comes from Rhinella marina, assembly GCA_900303285.1. Classification (NCBI taxonomy): domain Eukaryota; kingdom Metazoa; phylum Chordata; class Amphibia; order Anura; family Bufonidae; genus Rhinella; species Rhinella marina. The sequence continues at coordinate 137,239 of ONZH01030256.1, forward strand.
AAACATTGTTGCATAGCATGCACAGCCCTCCACCACCCCGCACACTATGCTACAGGGATATAACTACCAGCAGGGCCGATTCTAGCTTTTCTGCTGCCTGAGGCGAAAAATGAAATGATGTTTTCTCTTTTCTGTTCACCTGCTCACCGCAGTATTTGCAGTGGTGATCAGGTAAACAGAGCAGAGAAGGCAGCAGGGTTGCCAACTGTCCAGAAATTTCTGGACAGTCCGTAAAAATAGGTGACTTTTTTCCTGTGTCCGTGAAAAAAAATTGATGTGTCCGTGATTTTTTTGAGGCTAGTAGTTCTTGACTACATTATTTTGGTGGTGACTATAATGATTCTACAGCTCACAGTAAATGCTGGTAATGAATCCTTATCAGTACATTGAGATATAGACATAGATTACTTATAATCTTCATCATTCATTATGGTTTACCAATTTGTCCGTAAAAAAGGTTAGCCGTCCGTAATTTTGGGATAAGTTGTCCAGAAAAACGAAAAATTCTGGTTGGCAACACTGGAAGGCAGTGCTCATACAGGTACACAGAGCTCCACATATGTACCTCTTACATCCAGTGACAACTCCTCTCTGATGTAGATGTTCTCTTTCCTCATCTCCTGTCAGACCAGACCGCCATGATGATTTCTTTCAGCAATCTCTTCTCTCTGCAGAGTTTGACAAACAGACATTTTAGTTTCCTACTTTTCCATCATCCTCACTTTCTGAAAATTCCATTTTGCCACCTCTAATACTGTGCCCGCTGTGCCCCCCAAAACTATACTGTAGAAACAGTCCCCATAAAAATACTGGTACCACACAGATAGTGTGCCAGTACAAAAAATACCCCCTTACCTTTCAGATCAGACCCATATCAAACCTCAGATGAGACCCCCATCTCAGACCAGACCTTCATTAGACGTCTGTCAGACCCCATATCAGACCTCAGATCAGACCCCCATTAGACCTTCATGTCAGAACCCCCACCATCTCAGACCAACTCCCCCATGTATAAAACCTCAGACCAGACCCCCATATCAGACCTCAGACCAGACCTCCAGACCCCAATATCAAACCCCCATTAGACCTCCAGGCCCCCATTAGACTTACTGACCCCCATATCAGACCTCCAGACTCCCCACTGGACCTAAGACCCCAATATCAGACCTTTAGACCCCCAATCAGACCTTCAGACCCACAATCAGACCTTCAGAACCCCATATCAGGCTTTAGACCCTCAATCAGACCTCAGACCCACCATATCAGACCTCCCATATCAGACCTCACACCCCCCATATCAGAACTCCAGATGTCCCATATCAGGCCGCAGACCCACAATCAGACCTCCTGTCCCCCTTATCAGACCTCGGACCCCTCTTAGCAGACCTCAGACCCCCCTTATCAGCCCTTCAGATCCCCCCTTATCAAACCTCAGATCAGCCCTTCCAACCCCCCTTATCAGCCTTTCAGTCCCCCTTATCAGACCTCAGATGAGCCACTCAGACCCCCTATCAGCCTTTCTGACCCCCTTTATCAGACCTCAGACCCCCTTTATCAGCCCTTTAGTCCCCCTTTATCAGCCCTTCAGACCCCCTTATCAGCCTTTCAGACCCCCCTTATCAGACCCCCTTATCAGCCTTTCATACCCCCCTTATCAGACCCCCTTATCAGCCCATCAGACCCCCTTATCAGCCCTTCAGACCCCCAACCAGTCCTTCAGACCCCTTATCAGCCATTCAGACCCCCTTATCAGACCTCAGATCAGACTTAAAAAAAATAAATTAACTTACCTCTCCTGCTCCGCCGCTCGTCTCCTCTTCTGGTGGTCTCCAGTTCTCCTCTCTTCTCAGGGCCCGTGCTGCAGTCACCTGAGTGTGCTCTGTACGTCCTGACGCTGCAGGCAGCCAGGACACAGCAGCGCAGGACCTGTGAGCCGGAGGAGGGGTAAGTATAGCGCTTTGCCCCCCCCCTTCCCCCGCCTCCTGCATATGCGCGCATCTCAAGGAAGAAGAGGGGGCGCCGTGGTATATTTCGAATATACCACGGCACCCCCCCTCTTCTTTCTTGAAACGCGCGCCCTGTGCGGTCGCACCCCGCGCCCGGTTGTAGAAACGGCGCTGTTCACAGCAAACATGTGGAAGAAGGTGCTCTGGTCAGATAAGACCAAAGTTGAACTTTTTTACCTAAATGCAAAATGCTAACTGTGGTAGAAATCTAACTCTAAACATCACCCTGAACACACCATTCCCACCGTGAAACATGGTGGTGGCAGCCTCATGCTGTGGGGATAATTTTCCTCAGCAGGGACAGGGAAGCTGGTCAGAGTTGATGGGAAGATGGATGGAGATAAATACAGTATAGGGAAATCCTAGAGGAGAACATGGTAGAGGCTGCAACAGACTTGAGACTGGAGAAGCGGTTCACCTTCCAGCAGGACAAATCTAAACATACAGCCTGAGCTTCAATAGAATGGTTTAGATCACAGTATATTCATGTCTTAGAATGGCTCAGTCAAAGTCCAGACCTAAATCCCACTGAGAAAGTGTCAAGACTTGAACATTGCTGTTTAGACTTCCAATCCAATCTGATTAAGCTTGAGGTATTTTACAAAGAAGAATGAGCAAACATTTCAGCCTCTAGATGAGCAAAGCTGGTAGAGATGAATCAAATCTGACAGCCAATCTGACAGTTGATTCAACCAAGTTAGACCCAAAATGAAGTCTGGGAAATTTGCTCATCGTTAGCGTGTAGTATAGCTATTACAGACATCAGGGATACACTGATTTTCCCCCCGCCTCCACAGGAAACAATTAGAACCATGCTATAAAATGCCTCCTCCAACATCCTGCTCCATGCTCCGCACAGCCTTTAGTTTTGTTGGCCCAGTATGTTGCTGGAGGGCTGTGCAGGGAGTAGTGTTCCGGGACGTACCTTGCGCTGTCCCTTCTACTCTTTGCAGTCCGGCGGATTGCTGGTGGCCCTGGGCTTCCTTCTTCCTACCCAGGTGTTTGAGGTATGGCATGTGGGAGGCGGAGGATCGCAGCCTGCTTGCATTCCACAGGCCGCATGCATGGGAGTGCGGGGTCGTGCCGGAAGTGACGTTACGGCGCTCTGACGTCACGTGACCGGCACTTTTTCTGGTGTTTCAAAAGAGCTGGAGCACATGGAGATGGCGCTCGTACAGGCTACAGAGGCCTCTGCACTGAGGACAAGTGTGGAATCCAGTCTGCTTGCTACCCTCCTTTCCAGGATGTCGCTAGTCTCTGAGGGAGATGCTTGCCCAAATCTATTGATCCTCCCAGGCCCTCCAGCCCAGTAAGCCTCCTCCAGGAGGGCTTATTTGTGTCTGTATAGCCCTATGTCACTGGATGATTCTGCTGTTCTGATCTTAGGTGATGGCTCCCCCTTTTTTTTCTATAAAGGGTTTTTTTTAAGGCTTTATAGGGCAAAGAGAGTTCAAAAACCAGTGGAGAGTCATCACAGAAGAAACGATGTGCCATTTGCAAATAATTCATGCCAGCTGATAGTAAAAAGTGGCTTTTACAAAATTGCACAAGTAAAGTCGTCTCTGAGGAATCTCCTTCTTTGATTGAGAGCATGAGGACCAAGTTGGGGCAGTCGTAGATGCAAAGTCAGCCGCAGCCATTCCGGGTCCCTCTACTAAATCACTTTCTCAGATGGTTAAAGACAGTGATTCAGAATTGGACGAAGGCGAAATTTCTTTTGATGCCGGTTCAAGTGTTCTTGAAGACTCAGCAGGATGCCCACTATGTTCTATTGATGAGACTGAGTCTTTCCTAAAAATGCATCAGAGCTACCATCAATCTAAAGGAGTCCAGGGAGCCCCTTTCGGTTCAAAAAAGGAGAGTCTTCCCAGTGCATAATAATATCAAAAACATAATATCTAATGAATGGAAAGAGCCCGACAAAAGGCAAATAGTGTCTAAAATGTTTAAAAGGAAATATCCCTTTACGGAAGAGGACTCTGCCCTGTTGGTTAAAGCCCCAAGAGTCGATGCTCCCATTGCAAAAATATCGAAAAAATCTTCCCTGCCTTTTGAGGACATTGGTCTATTAAAAGACCTGATACACAAAAATGTGAAGCCTTTCTTAAAAAGGCATGGGAGTCTTGGAAACCCCAAACAATCTTCCAAATGACGCCAGAACCCCTGTAGGGGGGAGATTCAAGGATTTCTCCCTAGCCTAAGAAAATATTCATGCTTCTCCCTGGGTAGTTTCAGTTATCAGAGACGGCTACTATTTAGAAGTTCTGGACTTACCCCCTGACAGGTATCTAGAAAACAAAAGACTGACGGGGGAAATCAAGAGACTATGGAGAGACAGATTGCTCTTTTACTGGAAAAGGCGGCTATAATTCCGGTCCCTGGAGAACAAACGGGGCTGGGATTTTACTTGCCAATTTTTTTGATAAAAAAAAACAAATGGAACTTACAGAGCAATTATAAACTTAACCCTAGTATGCATAACCCGGGCCTTTTAGGCCCGCTAGCTTACTTGTTTGCTATTTTCTGCAAGATTACTTTAGTTAGAATTTTGAAACTCCAGGTATTCCTCAAGTTTGTAGTTGAGAGTAATTTCCAGTTGTTTATAAAGTTTTATGTGATAGGCATTTTGATATAAGAATACTTTTTTGGAAAACCACATATTTACATAACATGGGCCTTTTAGGCCCATATAATGTTTATTATATACTCATCAGTTTATGTGTCACAATTTACTGTGTTATTGTAATCAGGGTTGCTGGGTAGGGGGGTGGATCACGCCTGTGTGTAGATAGACCTGTGATAATGTCATGGCCATGTGATCTTGGGAGGGAGACTGACTCCTCCTTCCCAATGTCACATAGCCATGACATCATCGCAGGTCTTTCTGAATATAGTAATGAGCATCAGGAGGACAGCATACACTGTGCTTTCCTTTGAGTTTACTGACATCTAAGGGCCCGTTCACAAGACGTTGTGAATGGGTCCCCATCTATTCCACAATTTTGCGGAATAGATGCGGCCCCATTCATTTCAATGGGCATCATTAGATCGTGGACAGCTGGGGCTCCGTGAAAAAAGATAGAACATGCCCTATTCTTGTCCACAATTGGTGACAAGAATAGGCATTTTGTATGGGGTGCCGGCCATGTGTGTTCCGCAAATTGGCACACTGGCCAGCATCCGCGTTTTTGCAGATCCGCAAAAACACGGGCGTCTAAACGGCCCCTAAGTCAACAATGGCACATTCTTCAACCAAGGGTTTGACTGATGAAGAGATTGAAGCAATAATTTTTGAAAGTGATGATGAAGGTGAACTTTCTTTGTCTGATGAAGACTACCTGCCAGCAGCTAATAACTCTGCTTCCCAGTCCAGTGATTCTTCTGATGCTGAAGAAGTGGGTCCAGTAGAATTGATAAATAGAACATCCAAAAATAATGTATTTTGGGACAGTACTCCTTCAGTACTTGGACGTACCCCATTACATAATATTCTGAGAAAAGCTCAAGGAGCTGTAGGAAGTCCCCAATGCTTGTCCACGCTTGTCCATGTTTTTTGTACTTTTTTTCTAATGATATTGCAGATGAGGTGGTTTTTGTACAAACTTATAAGGATGAAGCATTGCATGAAAAAATATCTCAAAAGAGGAACTTTATGCTTATATTGGACTTACACCTCTGGCAGGGTCAAAAATCTTGTGATGTTCCTATCAGAGAATGAATTCTGGACTCACATTCTGATCCATACTACAAAGCAACAATGTCAGTGAATAGATATGAGGATATTCGGAGAAGCCTTCGATCTGATAAGCGAACTCGTCCTTCGAGGTTGGAAACGGATCAGCTAGAACCTATTAGTTACATGTGGAATATTTTTTATAAAGAATTGTAACGTGCTCTACAATCCTATTGATAATGTAAACTTGTAAAAGCTATTTATTTGAGTTCCTCCATATGATTTGCATACGGGCCTAAAAGGCCCATGTTATGTGAAAGTGTAGATTTTTAAAGTCATGCATAATAGGGTTAAAGGCCCTCAACAAATACATCTGTTACAAAAAATTCAAGATGGAGACAATAAGATCCGCAATAAATTTGCTGCAAAAGGACTACTTTATGGTAACACTGGACCTTATGGATGCATATTATCACATCCAAATACATCCAAAAGATCAGAGGTTCCTGAGATTAGCAGTATGGATGGGGGAAGAAGTAAAAACATTTTCAATTTCAGGTGCTCCCATTTAGTCTGTGCTCAGCCCCCAGTATTTTTACGAAAGTGATGGCAGAAGTGTCAAGCTTTCTTCATCGATCCGAAGTGTTATTAATCCCTTATCTCGATGATCTGCTGATTGTGGCTCCTTCAAAAAAAAATTAAAGACAGATCTGCAGTTCACGATAAACTCCCTGTCAGAATTGGGGTGGATAATAAACTTTCAGAAATCAAATCTGGTGCCAAGTCATAAATGTGTATTCCTGGGAGTGCTGTTAGAATTAAATCTAATGACCTATTTCCTTCCATCAATAAAACAAGAGGAACTCACTCTCAGGGTATCAGAGTTTTATCTAAAAAACAAGGCATCGATCACAGACATCATGACTGTTTTAGGTCTGTTGACGTCAACAACTCCGTCTGTAAGATGGGCCCAAGCTCACTCGTGGGTGCTTTAATCCTTTCTCCTAAACAGTTTGAACAGAAAGCAGACATCCCTGAATGTGAAAATAACCCTTCCAACAAGTGTGAAAGCCTCTCTGAAATGGTGGCTAACCCCGAAAAATCTCTCCACAGGGGTAGAATGGAGTCAGACAAACCAGCTAGTTTTAACTACAGATGCAAGCAGTCAAGGATGGGGGGCCCACCTGGACCAACAGACGGGACAAGGGTTATGGAGCTCTTTTCTGGCCCAATCGTCCTCAAACATGAGGAAAGTATAGGCGGTATGGGAAGCATTAAAGGCCTTCTCACCAGTCTTAAGACTCAGACATGTGAAAATATTGTCGGACAATACGACTACTGTTGCTTATTTGAACAAGCAAGGAGGAAAGAGAAGCCGTTCTCTCTCCTTGATCTCTGCAAGGATCTTCAGGTAGGCGGAGCTAAGCTTGAAGTCTCTTTCGGCAGTACATATAAAAGGGGCACAGAATGAGCTGGCGGATTTTCTGAGCAGAAGAGTTCTAAAAGAAGGAGAATGGAGCCTCAACCAGAGAGTCTTCGAGGACATTTGTCTAAGGTGGGGTTGGCCTGATATAGACCTCTTTGCCTCGAGAGAAAACAAAAAAGTTCAAAAATTCTTCTCTCTGTCCCATCTGGATCAACCAGCTCAAGTGGATGCTCTGGCAGGTTGGTGGCCGCAGGGTCTGCTGTATGCTTTTCCACTGTTTGCACTGATCCCCAGGATTCTATCGAAGGTTATAGAGGAGAAAGTTGAATTAATCCTCATTGCCCCCTTTTGGCCTAGGAGAGCAAAACAGGCTCTAGCAAAACAGGAGTTTTGGCATCTTCCACAGATACCAGACCTCCTTCAACAGGGCCGGGAACTCATCTGGACGTTCCTCGTCTCAACTTGACGGCCTGGAGATTGAGCGGGAAATCTTGAAAAATAAAGGATTATCTAATGCCGTTATAGAGACCTAGATGCACAGTAAAAAACCGGTAACATCAAAAATTTATCTTCAAACCTGGAATTCCTTTTTATTATCAGTATCTCAAGTCTGGAATCCCTCCATGGCTCCTGATGTCTGTTTAATACTGGATTTCCTACAAGCAGGTCTTGATAAAGGCTTTAGAGTGAGTACTCTGAAAGTACAAGTGGCTGCCCTAAGTGCTTTTATGGGTACCAAGCTGGCAGATCTAGAGTTAATCAAAAGGTTATTTAAGGGGCAAATAGAATCCGTCCCTCTTTCAGATCAAATGTTCCTCCCTGGGACTTAAATTTGGTACTAGTAGGTCTAACAGTGTCTCCTTTTGAGTCCATTCCAGACAAATGGCTCTCTCTAAAAACTGCTTTTCTTTTAGCAATTACAACCGCCAAGGGAGACATAAAAGCTTTCTCTATAGCTCCTCCCTTTCTTACAATCCTGGATAATAGGATAGTTCTGCAACATTCCCCTAAATTTCTTCCCAAAGTGTTTTCAAAATTCTCTTCCGTCCTTTTGTCCGCAGGCTTTTTCAGAGAAGGAAAGAGCATTTTCAAACCTCGACGTTAAGAGATGTGTTCTGCAGTATCTCCAAAAAACAAAGGACTTCAGGAAAACTGACCAGTTGCTTGTACAGTTCCAAGGACAGAACAAGAGGAGAGAAGCAAGTAAAGCCACTATAGCCCGATGGATCAGACAATGTATCGGCTTATGTTATAAAGAAAAAGGCTTGCCTCCCCCACTCAATTTAAAAGCTCACTCAACCAGAGCGATGTCCACTTCCTGGGCGGAGCAGGCGCATGCTTCCTTGGAAGAAATCTGCCAAGCTGCCACTTGGTCTACCCTACCTAGTTTTTTCAGACATTATAAATTGCATGTAGTTGCTAACAGAGACTTATGCTTTGGGAGGAAGGTTTTGTCAGCACTTATCCCTCCCTAATTTTCGTTGTTGCTCTGTCTATCCTCCATGAAATGCTGTTGTGGAGGCGGGGGAAAAAAACATAAATTACTCTTACGGTAATTGGATTTTCCCTTTAGCCTCCGCAACGGCATGGAGATTCCTACCCTGAATAATTATACTAGTTTTTGCAGATGGTATATTTTGGTTTACTAAAATTGTTTAGTCCTGTTCTGTTTAAATGCGTTTTTTTCAATAAATGTGTGGCATCTACCTTTGAGTCCTAGGTTATTAACTGGAGCAGGATGTTGGAGGAAGCATTTTATTGCATGTTCTAGTTGTTTCCTGCTCCTAAGGAGGCAGAGTATCCTCCATGTAATGCCGTTGTGGAGGCTAAAGGGAAAATCCAATTAACAGAGTGATTTAGAGTGATAATGTGTCATTCTGTTCAGGGGAATAGGGTCCCACAGCAAAATAAGTTGGGTTCCCCCACCTAGTGTTAGGATATTAAAAAAATAACATAGTAGCAATAACTAAAGTGAATAATAGCACCACATATCAGAAACCCATATCATAATGAAATATAGTATAAAAGCCACCAACTTGTTATTCCCTACAAAAAGATACAATGTACTTACACCTAATTGCCCTCCCCTCGAATGTGTGGGCCTCATAGCAAGTGCTATGGCTGCTATTGCTTGGGTTACGCCCATGGTACTGTTACTCCTTCTCCCCCTCCTCTTATAATCCTGATTGTATGTGTTGTCAAGATTATATCTGTGTCTGGTTGGGTAAAGGTAAAGGTAAAGGTAAAGCTGTTCTATTATAATCTGGCATACAGCAGGATGTGGTATTTTTGCAATACATCACAGAAACCTATTGTAAATCTTAACACTGGTCTTCTTACAGTGGGGAAGAAAAGTATTTAGTCAGCCACCAATTGTGCAAGTTCTCCCACTTTAAAAGATGAGAGAGACCTGTAATTGACATCATAAGTAGACCTCAACTATGAGAGACAAAATGAGAAAACAAATCCAGAAAATCACATTGTCTGATTTTTAAACAATTTATCTGCAAATTATGATGGAAAATAAGTATTTGGTCACCTACAAACAAGCAAGATTTCTGGCTCTAACAGACCTGTAACTTCTTTAAGAGGCTCCTCTGTCCTCCACTCATTACCTGTAATAATGGCACCTGCTTGAACTTATCAGTATAAAAGACACCTGTCCACAACCTCAAACAGTCACACTCCAAACTCCACTATGCTGAAGACCAAAGTGCAGTCGAAGGTCACCAGAAACAAAATTGTAGACCTGCACCAGACTGGGAAGACTGAATCTGCAATAGGCAAGCAGCTTGGTGTGAAGAAATCAACTGTGGGAGCAATAATTAGAAAATGGAAGACATACAAGACCACTGATAATCTCCCTCGATCAGGGGCTCCACGCATGATCTCACCCTGATCTCACCCAGAACCAGATGGGGGGACCTAGTGAATGACCTGCAGAAAGCTGGGATCAACGTAACAAAGGCTACCGTCAGTAACACACTACGCCGCCAGGGACTCAGATCCTGCAGTGCCAGACGTGTCCCCCTGCTTAAGCCAGTACATATTCGGGCCCGTCTGAAGTTTGCTAGAGAGCATTTGGATGTTCCAGGAGAGTATTGGGAGAATGTCATATGGTCAGATGAAACCAAAGTAGAACTGTTTGGTAGAAACACAACTCGTCGCGTTTGGAGGAGAGTGAATGCTGAGTTGCATCCAAAGAACACCATACCTACTGTGAAGCATGGGGGTGGTAACATCATGCTTTGGGGCTGTTTCTCTTCAAAGGGACCAGGACGACTGATCCGTGTACATGAAAGAATGAATGGGGCCATGTATCGTGAGATTTTGAGTGCAAACCAGCTTCCATCAGCAAGGGCATTGAAGATGAAACATAGCTGGGTCTTTCAGCATGACAATGATCCAAAGCACACCGCCAGGGCCGCGAAGAAGTGGCTTCGTAAGAAGTATTTCAAGGTCCTGGAGTGGCCTATCCAGTCTCCAGATCTCAACACCATAGAAAACCTTTGGAGGGACTTGAAAGTCTGTGTTGCCCAGCGACAGCCCCAAAACATCACTGCTCTAGAGGAGATCTGCATGGAGGAATGGGCCAACATACCAGCAACAGTGTGTGCCAACCTTGTGAAGACTTACAGAAAAAGTTTGACCTCTGTCATTGCCAACAAAGGATATATAACAAAGTATTGAGATGAGCTTTTGTTATTGACCAAATACTTATTTTCCACCATAATTTGCAAATAAATTCTTTAAAAATCAGACAATGTGATTTTCTGGATTTGTTTTCTCATTTTGCCTCTCATAGTTGAGGTCTACCTATGATGTCAATTATAGGCCTTTCTCATCTTTTTAAGTGGGAGAACGTGCACAATTGGTGGCTGACTAAATACTTTTTTTCCCCACTGTACATCCTGAATGAATTGGCTATAGTAGATCAGTATAGATATTTTTCTCTGTAAAACTTAATAGTCACTTATTTTGCAGCTTAAACTGGCTTAGAAAATAATTTATCAGTTATTGTTTTTTGATGGTATATAATTGATAATTTAATATTTTGTTTTAGTTAATAAAATATATCTGAGGACCTATATTCCATGGATGGTTACATTTCTTCTCATTATTAGTATGTTCATTTAAAGTTCTGGTATTGGTTTTGCTTTGTTAGACCACCATCTAGTGGCTGATAAAGCAAATTATACTCTTGGTGTTTGGACGTACTATAATTTACATGTCTTCCTTCTCAGCAATGACACCCGAGCTACATGAACGTTTTGATCTGAGGGCTTTTTTTTGCAGTATGAACGGTATTTTGCAATGGCACAACTTTGAGGTAAATATAGTTTATTGATTAGTTTTCTTTTTTTTTAAGGAAAATATAGTAATCGCATCAATTTATTGTGGTTTTTAGGCTATTTTCACTTCTACGTTTTCAATTCCATTTTGAGATCCTTATAAGTATGCATCGGTTCTGTTTTGTTATAGTATGGTGCCAGACACAAAACTGGTGCAAGCTGTGGATTTGTGTCTGGTTTGTGAAATGGAACAAACAGAACCCGGCATGAAAATCAATGTAAGTCAATAGTGCCAGATCCGATGCCCATTGACTTACAATGATTTTCATACCAGATCTGGTTTGTACAGGTTTGATTTAATGCAACCTGATCCGGCCAAAATGGATGCATCCGGATGTATTAAATGACACTGATCCGTTTAATATCAGTTTCGAGATCCTCAGAACCGGAATTAACAACGTAAATGTGAAAGTAAGCTGTTTAGCGTAATTTAATATAACAATTTAGTATTTTCAGTGCTTCCATATGAATGAATGGAGGGTGCCCGTGCATGAGCAATGCGCCCTCTGGGACTTTGCTGGCTCTGTTCTAAGGGTAGAGGTGGGACCTGAACCTATCAGACTTTGGGGGTATATCCTAGCCCCCAATGTCTGAAGAGTTCCCAGAGCAGCTGCCATAGAAAAAATAAAAACACTTTTCAGCAGTTATTAAAGAGTGAACACAAAGGGTTGGTGGCATTTATTATAAGGTTGACATTTGAAGTCAATTTTGCTTTTGAGTCTGTGCTGGTGTACTTTGCTCCAAATGTATCACATGCCATATGCTTTGGTTTAATCTGGAGCATCTTTAAGAAAGAACAAATGAAAAAAGTTGGCACAGCTCACCCAAAGTCCACGGTGTCCTGGTGTGGTAAGCATGGATCACTCCCCAGATCTAGGGTGGGAAATACTTTTGAAACACTTTGCAAGATCCAGCACCTTCAGATAAAACACAACTTTTAAAACATGAAGGTTAAAGCATTACAAGCTATACAACGCGTTATCATGGCCCAAGGAGGACTCAAAGAGCGAGGATTTAAATGCACAAGATAGTCAATGAGGCGTGAAGTTAGAAATCGAAATCAAAACGGAAAAAAAACAGCAACTAAATACATTGAGAGTCAGTGGGTGAGGGATCCGACTTATTAGGGTTTTAAAAAAACGGATTCATCACCATTGACTTTGTTCTTATGACCGGACACGAAACTGCAGCTTGCAGCAGTTTTGTGTCCGGTTATAAAATGGAATGCTGCCAGATTGGAAGACATCCTGATGCATCGTGAACAGATCTCTTTCCATTCAGAATGCATGGGGACCAAATGGAAACCTTTTCCGGTATTGAGATCCTCTGCCAAATCTCAATACCGGAAAACAACACCGCAAGAGTGAAAGTAACCTTAGACAAGATTTTTCACTGCAACTTTAGTGGGGGGGGGGAGTTGGAAACAAAAATCTCAAACTCACTACAGTAATGGTTGGTATAAAAATAAAAAAAAAACTGGAGTAGCTTTTCTAGACAAAAGCATTCCTTTTTAAAGCACACCAAAAATTAAATACACAGTTCTTCAATAAACATATTATTCTTTATTAATTTCACAACAGAGTATTAAAATGTTAAAAAAACAGCAGTAGCAGCATATACAAAAGACAAAAGCCACAACTAACAGGATTAGCAGGATAACAGGCTGAACTGGATGGACAGATGTCTTTTTTCGGCCTTATAAACTATGTTACTATGTAAGTAATGTCGTCTAATAATAATGATAATCAGAGAGACATCCCATAATAACCACTACACAATAGAATGCAACAAGAAGCCACTCTAAAGAAAGTTATGCTGCAGTAATCTTAGTTCATGTATAGTGCAAAATCCAACAATCTAATTTTCAATGTGGAGGAGGCAGAAAAGTGCTAAATATAATACACTGCATATAAGGTTAATCAGGAAAAAACTCATATAAGGTCAATACTGACCACTGTGGCTAGGACCCCAACGCACGTTTCGCAGATTGCTTCCTCAGCTCCCTTCTATATCCGTAACCGTCGGATGTATCTATGTAACCAGTGCATCACAGCATGTGCCTCATCATAAATTAGGCGTATCTGTGGCAGTCTGTGCGTGTAAATGAATGAGAGAATAGCTATAAACCTGGATTCTTTAATAAAATATGGCAGCTTTGTGGTATTAGGAACTTTTGTTATAAACAACAGAATTTAGGTAATTTTCATATACTGTACTTGCATCAACCTTGCTGTCGAAATAATGGGCTGCTGGGAATGTCTTATTCCTTGTTTGACTTCTCCTCAGCTCCCAGTCACTGGTCTTTCCTTTTTAGCTAACTACTTATTTTCTTCAGCTATTAATTTTAATAAACATGAACAGCTCTGGAGCTGTCCTCAGTCACTCTCCTCAGCTGCTCTCTCTGACCGAAAAAGAAACTAACTCCTCAGTCACATGTAGCTCCTCCCCCTAAAGCCCCATTCACACGTCAGTGTTTCACAGACGTGTCCTGTACGTGTTCTCCATGGACAGCACACGTCCCCATTCATTTGAATGTGTGTGTTCAGACATCAGTGTTTCATCACAGTCTGCGGTTCCGTTTTTTTAGCACAGATGCATGTCCTATCTTGATCCGTGTTCCCGGATCCCTCACGCCCATTATAGTCTATGGGTCCGTGAAAACCACGGATCATTAAGAATAGATGCTTTGAAAATTATTTTTCAGCTGTTCAGTGTCAGTGAAACACGGATGCAACACGGACAGCAAAAAACGGATCCTTCACGGACAGCTTCACGGATGCCTCACTGACCACCTGTTCATGGATTTGAGCATGGACACGGACGTGTGAATGAGGCTTTAGGGCCCATTCACACGATCGTGTGAATGGGTCCGCATTTATTCCACAATATTGCGGAATAGACGCGGCCCCATTCACCTTTATGAGAGCGGGTAGCCGCCGCACGGAGCCAGCTCTGTGCCGCGGCTCCGCATAAAAAAATAAAACATGTCCTATACTTGTCTGCAACAGCGGACAAGTATAGGCATTTTCAATGGGGCACCCGGCCCCGCAACGCGCGGAACACACGCCGGGCGGCACCCGTAGTATTGCCGGTCCGCATTATTGCGGACCCGCAATAATACGGTCGTCTGAATGAGCCCCTTAGTCTCAATCTGAACCACCATCAGGTGTTAGACCCAGCACCTGTGTCTTACTGTCTCCTCTGCTGGCTTCTGTACAGCGCCACAGCCAGATATAAGGACTCCTCCATCTTCATCTATAAGAGACCCCCCCTGTGGCAGGTACAAAACAGAGGCTGCCCTGGACAGTAGTCTGTCTCTATTCTTCAGCCTGCTAGGCCTGAGACGGCCATCTCTCCCTTTCCTCAGGCACTGGCTATGAAGAAATTATCAGCATGTCAGCATTGTAACATTTACCCTCCTATAAAGTCGCTTTCACTTGAGCGAGCTGCAACATCCGGACTCGGTGCGCGAGTATAACAGAGCACCCGGCCTGACCTTCTAGCACTGCAGGGTCACATAGCATTATATTGATTTATGATGCTATGTAACCCTTACAGTTCTGAAATGTATAGGATAATACTGACGGCATTATGTCACAACAAATAGATCAATATTCAGTTAGTATAATAACTGCAGTGTGTTCTTTTGACAGATAAACCTTTTACATGCCCCTGGCTGGCTTAATTTTTAGTTAACATTTGCGTCTGATTCCCCTACACGCCCCCGCCTCTGTCATACCCAACTGGAGTACAAGGCGCAAAACCAGCCGTGGGCCAAAATTGTGTTGCATGGGCAGACAGAAAAGGGGACTTGCAATTTTTTTTATGTCTAAAAGTGTTGCAAGTCCATTAGTAAAAGTGTCCAGTTGTGTTCAGTTTGATTGCCACACAGCCCAACCGCACATTTAACGAGGTAGTCAGTCAATGTGTGGACATGGTAGACATAGATTTGATGCAATTTAAATACAGTAAATTAGATCACAGTTATCTAGAAGTCATATGGGAAATCAAATACAAAGAACACGATTGTGGTAATAGATATAACCATGAAAAAGCAGTACTAGTTGCAGTATAAATCATCATAACAAAATATTGAAAAATTAACTTATATGCTGCCAAATACCAAATAAACCCATAAATAAAATAGGAATACAAAGCAATAGTATATGTAAAGAATAAATGGTATGACACCATTTCAAATAAGGATCCGCATAAAATACGGATGACGTCCGTGTGCATTCCAAATTTTGCGGAACGGAACAGCTGGCCCCTAACAGAACAGTCGTATCCTTGTCCATAATGCGGACAATAATAAGACATGTTCTATTTTTTTGCAGAACGGACATACAGAAACGGAATGCACATAGTAACATCCGTGCTAAAAACACAGACCCACGGACCATGCTAAAACACTGACATGTGAATACACACATTAAAATGAATGTGGAGAACACGTACAGCACGCGTCCGTTGAACACTGACATGTGAATGAGTCTTTACGTATCAGAATATTGTGATTATGTCATAATTATTATTTGTACTATCATTATTATTTTCGTATTACTTCTAGCTAAAGGTCCTTTTACACGGGCCGATTATCGGCCGAAAAATCGTTCCTAGGAACGCTAGTGCCGATAATCGGCCCGTGTAAAAGTGGCCCTAATCAGCCGACGAACGAGCAAAACGCTCGTTCGTCGGCTGATTGGATCTTTTGGTTTCTACAAAAGATCCAATCTGTCGGGCGCACATCGGCCTGTGTAAACAGGCGATGTGCGCCTGACAGTATGGAGCTTCCCGGCCGCACGAGTGATACAGCGATCACTCGTGCGGCCCGGCGCTCGATTCATCGGGCCGTGTAAAGGCTCCCTGCCCGAGGGCCGATATCGCTGATCGGCGCTCGGGCAGGGAGACACATCGGCCCGTCTAAAAAGGCCTTAACTCTGTGACCTAATTTATTGCATTCAGATAAGGCACAATGCACATTATGCAGCTTCATTCCCTTGCACTGTTATTGCCTTGTGTTTTTTTTTTATATCACATGGAATCTACATGAATCTGAGTCTACCATGTCCACACATTGACTGACTACCTTGTTAAAGAGGACCTTTCAACCTTTTAACTTAGTGTAGCTAAATACCTTTACTGGGAGGGTACCCCCCGCTGATGCTGCCACCCTGCCAAGTTTTTCAAAATAGCGCTCCTGCGCCCAGCTGTGCCCCCTGTATTTTTCGCGCTCAGTATGCTAATACTGAGCATCGGAACAGGGAGGAGGAGACGCCAGGGTTTCTCAATGGGCGTCTCCTTCTCCCTGGCTGTAGCGCTGTCCAATCACAGTGGAGAGCGTCACAGCCAGGGAGAAAAAAACTCCTTGGCTGTGACGCTCTTTGCTGTGATTGGATCGCGGCCAAACATGTGGCTGGGCTGTGTGGCAATTAAACTGAACATGATGTCTGTTGTATAGTATGTAAGGTTTTATTCACTTTGTAACCATCTGGCTTGGTGTGAGTCTGGTTCCTCAGTGATGTTTTTTCTTTTAGGGCCACATTACACCCGCAGATTCAGCAGCAGATTGTCAGGAGGAAAGCGTTCCTTACCGGCAATTGCCTGCTCGCTTCATCAGTACTGTGTCTGTTGACACGCATTCACACGTGTATGAGACATTTGTCGCTAATACAACTATTTCATGAGATATTCCTGTTTGTACTCTATAGATATTGTGTCTCAAGCATTAAATTAGCATCTGAACTATGACCTATTTACAGATTCCACACTGAGGGTTTTTATCTCACTGACACACATATTCTCCATACCAAGGTTTTTACCTCATCGACACAGACATACCCATGCAGGCAATGGAAAATAGGTGTTCCCCTGTTAGATTTATTTCACTTCACACCTCATTGATTATCTTATGCTTTTAAATCCCTGCTCTTCGAGTACTCCTTGGGCTAGGATGTATAGCGCGAAAAGCATAGCCTGGAGGACGCCGTGAGGAGGGTTTTAACCTTCATGTATTCAAAATTATATCTTACCTAAAGGCGCTGGCTTTTTTTTGTTTTTTTAAAGGAACACTTCTTGTCTAGAAATGCTAGTCCAGTTGACCTTTCCATTTGGTCCTCATGTATTCTGAATGAAAGAGATCCGTCCAAAATGCATTAGGATGTCTGCCATTTGAACAGAATTCCGTTTTGTGACCGGACACAAAACCGCTGCAAGCTATCATAAAAAAGGGAAAAAATACAATGTAAGTCAATGGTAATGAATCCGTTTTTTAAGAGCCTAAAAATCCGGATTGGTCACCCATTGACTTTCAATGTATTTATTGACGGATCCATTTTGATTTCACTGCATCCTACCTGAACGGATGCATCCTGATGTGCAAAATCAAAACGGATCTGTTTAATTCCAGTATTGAGATCCTCTGCCAAATCTCAATACCGGAAGTGTGAAAGTAGCCTAAGGGTATTGTCTGCTTCTTCTCCCTGTAAGGGTAATGGCACACGGTGCAGTTTTGACATGCAGTTAGGATGCAGTTTTCAATATAGCCAGTTTAGCAGCCTCGTTAACCCCTGGTGTTCTGCATTGTGGGAATGATTTAATTCATTTCAGCTTGCTACAATAAAAAACTGCATCCTAACTGCATGTCAAAACTGCACCATGTGCCATCACCGTTATTACTCACCCTGGTCATTTTCCACTTCCTAACAATGACGCACAATTAAGTGGAATTAATTGGCCATAGCAGGCACTTTATTAAACAAAACAACATAAATAATACAAATAACACCCCAAAAGGCCTCAACCCATGAAGGCCCTTCCCTAAATCCCCAAACACGGGATAATATTCCCTGAGTGTATCAATTAAACAAGGGGAGGGTCCTTGGAGCCCTAAAAACCTGAAGGAGATCTGCCTCGCCCCTCTGCTAAATTACCTCTAGCCAACAAGCACCAGTTCAGATGTAGAACAATATGTGACCTTTTTTTAAAAAAAAAAAATACTGCCCAGTCACTACTCCACTTAATGCAAAACAGTTCCGGAGAAAAACAGAAAGGACAAAATAGGGGCAGGTGGATTCTCCAGTCCATGTGGTGGTTAAACAAAATGGCCAAAGTTAAACATGGTTATCACCATATAATCTCAAATGTTGAGATTAAGGGATTCTCTGGGTTCAGGGTTGAACCTGGATATAAACTGTTCTTGATGGCTTGACTACATATCAGTGGAGCTTTGGATCATTTATTTGCTCTAATTCTCCCCCTTCTCACACTGCATCACAAGGCTGTGTTTGTTTTGTGCCGGCACAGATGGTTGGTCTATAGCACTGCTGGAGGCAGATACTATGCTACTTTGCATAGTACCCGCTATGCAATCCCCCTCCTCCCAATATGTGATGACATTTACTTACCAGCAACAGCAGCTGCTGCAGATGAAAAATGGTGGCCACTGAGGTCTTTACTCACTCTAGCCCTGCACTAGGCTTCACAGGAAGTGAGCAGGTCCTGCTTGTGAGGGAGTCTGAAGGTCAGATCCTGACCATGCAGCAAGCCCCTAAGGATCAGGTGCAGAGGATGTAGTGGCTCTGATGAGATGTCACGTGAACTTGTTCAGGCCATTGCTCCCTGGAAATCAGTGCAGTGGAAAGATTTGAAGAATCAAGCCCAAAGTAAACATAACTTAGAGAAGAACAATGTTGACGACTTCTGGCCATTCCTTAATATTTGTACATTAAAAAAATGTATATAATTTTCTTCCTTGGTTAAAGAAAATTCCAATAATTCATGTTGACTATTTAGATACTGTACAACTGTAACAGTAACAGTATTGTGCCCCTCCACAATAAGAAGATATCATCCACATACCTCAACCACAAAGCAATGTGGGAGCAATGTAGACCATAAAACACAAAGGAGGACTCAGATGCAGAAATAAAAATATTAGCAAATATTGGAGCTATTGGAGACCCCATCAAAGTCCCATGCAGCTGCAAATAGAACTCAGACCCAAACTGGAAATAATTTTTGGTCAATATTAAATTTTGAAAAGTCATAAACAAGGCAATAAATTGATAGATAAACAAAAAACATATGTAGTTGTTCACGAACCACAGTCATCCCTTCCCTGTGAGGAATATTAGCGTTCAAACTCTTGAAGTCTAAAGTGCATTAAAAGGTGACATCCGCCATATCTACGTATGTAATGCTACGTAAGAAATCACCCTGTATTTTTAAGGCAATTGGGTAATCTTTAGAGAATCTTCTGGCTGGAATAGAGAATTAACCAGAATTAACAATAGCACATTCTCTATACTTTTGTGTACTACTCTAATAGATACAGGACAGGGACCCTTAGCAATTGGTCTATCTTGGCTCTACAATGAGACCCGATGATAATCTTCTCTGTATATGCATCTAGAAGTAACTGATCTAGCTTTCTTAACCCTTTCAGTCCCGGAGGTTTTTTCGGCTTTGCATATTCGTTTTGCGCTCCCTGCCTTCAAACAGCCATAACTGTTTTATTTTCTGTTCACATAGCTGTATGAGGGCTTGTTTTTTGCGGGACAAGTTGTACTTTCCAACGCCACCATTTAATATTGCATATGGTGTAGTGGGAAGCGGGAAAAAAAATTCCAAATCGGGTGAAATTGCAAAAGAAACGCTATTCCGCTACAGTTCTACAGGTTTTTTATTTACAGCGTTCGATGTTCATTAAAACTGACCAGTTACTTTCATTCTACTGGTCAGTACGAATCCGGCGATACCTAATATGTATAGTTTATCGTGCGTTTTGATAGTGATAAAATAATTATAAAGTTGGCCTTTTTTTTTTCTTTTTTGTCATAACTTGACCCCTATAACTTTTTGGTATTTATGTGTACGGAGCTGTATGGGGGCTCATTTTTTGTGGGGCAATCTGAAGTTTATATTGATACCATTCTGGGGTGTGTATGACTTTTTGATCACTTTTTATTTAATTTGTTTTTAGAAAAAAAAGGAACAAAAAACAGCGAATCGCCATTTGGACGCATTTTTTTTTGTATTTTAAAAGTATGGGTGTTTTCGGTCACGGTGACACCCATGATGTCTATATTTATTGTTATTTAGGTATTTATTTTTTAATTATACGGAAAGGGGGGTGATTTAAACTTTTATATTTTTTTTATTTTTTATATATTTTTTAACATTTTTTTAATTTTTTTGTGATTATTTTAAAGATCAAATATGAGCAAATACATTGTGTTTTTTATTTTTTCTTTATGAGCAATGAGGGTTTTTTAATTTTGAATTAATGACCGAATTTGCTCATTTCTTATCCTGGCCTGCCATCTAGTGGCCAGAATAAGAATTGCACTTTGAAAGCTGTAAACCTCATCAGCGAGGTTTACAGCTTTCAGATCGTGTACAGACACCCCGATTGGCCACAAGGGGTGTCTGTACACCACCGTTTAGACGCAACTAGATGCTGTGATCACGTGTGATCACGGCATCTAAAGGCCTATGAAGACGCCGCCGATGGCGGTAAGTACCCGCGAGTCTCTGCTGTTGGAAACAGCAGAGACTTGCTGGCCATGACGCCCACCGCACGTGCGAGCGGGCGCCATGTGTCCGCATCGCCCCAGTGCCGTACATGTACGGCACTGGGGCTAAGGGTTAAAAGGTTAAATATTGTGGGGTTGTCCTGAATTTTACTATGCGCTTTTTCATCTGACAGCTGGGCGAGAGCTTCCGTTAAAGGGGTTCTCCAAGTTAAATTTATTGATGACCTATCCTCAGAATAGGGTGTCGGACCCCCACCAATCAGCTGTTTGAAGAGAAGGTGCGCGCCGTACCACATTACACCTAACTGCCCCATTCATTTCAATAGGAAGGCTCGTTCCCATACAAGTGTATGGGAGCGATCCTTCCCATAGAAATGAATGGGGCGGTTAGTTGTGATTACACCTGCTCACCGCTACCCATGTTACAGCGAGCAGGTAAACAATGAAGAGGAAGCAACGCTGGTATGGCACGCGCCTCCTCTTCAAACAGCTGATCGGCGGGGGTCCGATCTGATATTGTATGTTTTATGTTGTGTAATTATTTTTTTCATGGTTTTTTATGGATAAAAATACTAAAAAAAAAAGAAAAAGAGGGTTAAAGGTAACTAAGGGGATGAGAGTTCCCAGAAACATAGGTTCATGCAGTTTGCTAATCCCCTCCAGATTCTGTGATGTGAGTCTTTATTACGGTACATTGTTTTCTATGAAGTGAACACTCGCAAGGAAATGGTTGCCGTTTGGGTGCATCATTTTTGTACATTAGACACATTGTGCCTCTCACAGTATCAGTGCCCACATTGTGCGGGATCCGGGACAGTTGGGAGATATGCAATATATGCCCAGTAATCTACTTGTGCGTAAAATGAACTCTCACCTAGCTGCCAAGTTGCCGACAGTGCAGTCGCTGTGTACCACTTAGTGGGGAACTGATGGAGTACACTCAGTCTTGATGGAGGATTCCTAGCCGCTATTATTTGTAAAAAAAAAAAAAAAAAAAAAAGGCTAACCTTGCCTTGAACTTTCACCCCTTGGAGAAAGCTTTTATGGCCAGGAACAGTACATTTATTTTACAACTCTCTGTGTCAATGTTTTACCCAGCAGTTGTGACACCACAGCAGCAAGGCCAATTTGTGAAAGTATGCTGAGCCCAACATCTTTTTAGCCTCCTTAAAACTAGATTTGTAGTTTTAAGGCATTTTTGTGATAATGGTGTAATTTTATAACAAGCTGTAACAATATGTGTGGTAAAGTGCTGGAAGGGGTATATATTTTACCCACTGTCCTCATCCATGTGAGACAAAAGAATACAGAAAGCTGTAATCAAGGTGTAGTTTGCTGCAGCTATTTTATTCAGACTTTGTTTATGGGCTGGATTTATTTATTTTTGGAATGGTAGGTAGGTTTGGTAGTGGTACTTACCAGTCCACACCCCTCATTCCAGTACAGAACTTTCCCCTAACTTGAGGCAGACCCAGGTATAGCTGCTGGGATCGTTACTTGGGAAAAATGGAGGCCTCAAAGCCTCCACATCAGTGTCAGAGCATGGAGGCGTCCAGAAAAGCAGGGGTTTCTTTGATGTTTTGTGATGCTTTATGTGCCGTGGCCTCATCCAAGTGATGGTTTAATTTTGGGAGCCCTGTATTGGGCTGGATACCTGTTGTGTTTACTTTTTTTTATTGTTTGGACTTTTAACGAAATCTATGAGTCTGTCATTGATGACTCCGCCACAAGCGCAAGAACCTGTGATAATACTCTTTTATAATATTCTGAGTTATTGCTCTGAGGAAAGATATAATGCAAGGCCATGAAAAAATATGGAGAAAGGATACATTTATGTATATCTCATGTTTGCATTATACTTTATGTACATATATGGGTATGCCTCTGCTATTTATATCAGGGCTCCTCTTCCTCCCTCATGCACTAGTAAGGGGTGGAGTCTCCCAAAATGTCACATGGCGAGGGAGAAGGCCACGAAGATGTTGAGCTTGCATCCTTCACTAATTGCAATCTATCTATGTAGCCAGTGAATTTGTATGAAATAAAAAATAAATGAAGATGTTTCATCTCTGGGTCATGAGTATGACATAATAACTCACTAAAAACCAGTATGACTTTGAAGTCGCATGGTTGAATTGCTGTGACTAGGAGGAAAGTTGAGTTCCTCTTGTGGACTCATTGAAAGGTGTGCCAGCCTCCCCATAAAAGCTAAAGATGGGAAAAGAGCAAACAACATATTTAAGAAGCATACCAGAGGCAAGAGGAGGTGTATGTAGAAGCTCTGTGGAGACAACATGGCTAAAGAGAAACTTCTCTACAGCAAACATGTTCATGAGATTTAAGTCTTATGGTGACTGGACATACTTTATAAGAACATTGTGGAAGTTACTAAAAGATCCACATCCCACCAAAGACATTGTTGAAATAATTATTATGAATACAGCAACCTGTGAAAAAAGTGCAGAACTTAATCTGACATTGGATTTTACCCCATGTTTGCACTGAGACAGTGAAAAAAAATCACTGCCTCTGGAGTCTCCAGAGGTATCAAAGCTTCTTTACCGAAGAACTGTAAATCTGTGGAATACTCTGCCCCAGAAGGTGGTCACAGCAGGAACAGTGGGCAGTTTTAAAAAAGGCTTTGAAGAATTCTTTAAATAAAATACACATTAATGCTTCTGATAATGTATAAAAGTTGCAGCTCATAGATAAGGAGCCAGTCCCTACTATACAGGAATATTTTGATATAAATTTGGATCTATGTCTAACCTTCAAGTTTGGGAAGCTATGAAGGCCTTTGTTAGGGACATTTTTATACAGCAGATTAGTAGACATAAAACTGAAAGTAGATCCTTTCGGACCTGTTTAACAGGTGAAGGGGCTTATGTTACCTGTCCCACTCCTTACTCAGAATGTGGCTAGAGGCCCAGGATCACTTAAGGGATCATTTTCTACACTTAGCTGATTATACTCTAAATGATTCTTTGTAAAACAGCAGTACATACTTGCGGAGGAGGAATCTGACGGACATCTTTTGGCCACGGGCACAGAAAAGCCCTTCCCATGTAGTGGAACTAGAGGTTTGTAGGGGTCAGGTGAGTACAATGAAGGTCAGGTGAGTACAGATGAAGGTATTTCAGCTGTATTCCATTCATATACAGTACAGACCAAAAGTTTGGACACACCTTCTCATTCAAAGAGTTTTCTGTATTTTCATGACTATGAAAATTGTAGATTCACACTGAAGGCATCAAAACTATGAATTAACACATGTGGAATTATATACTTAACAAAAAAGTGTGAAACAACTGAAAATATATCTTATATGCTAGGTTCTTCAAAGTAGCCACCTTTTGCTTTGATTACTGCTTTGCACACTCTTGGCATTCTCTTGATGGTAGTCGCCTGAAATGGTATTCCAACAGTCTTGAAGGAGTTCCCAGAGATGCTTAGCACTTGTTGGCCCTTTTTCCTTCACTGTGCGGTCCAGCTCACCCCAAACCATCTCGATTGGGTTCAGGTCTGGTGACTGTGGAGGCCAGGTCATCTGGCGTAGCACCCCATCACTCTCCTTCTTGGTCAAATAGCCCTTACACAGCCTGGAGGTGTGTTTGGGGTCATTGTCCTGTTGATAAATAAATGATGGTCCAACTAAACGCAAACCGGATGGAATAGCATGCCACTGCAAGATGCTGTGGTAGCCATGCTGGTTCAGTATGCCTTCAATTTTGAATAAATCCCCAACAGTGTCACCAGCAAAGCACCCCCACACCATCACACCTCTTCCTCCATGCTTCACGGTGGGAACCAGGCATGTAGAGTCCATCCGTTCACCTTTTCTGCATCACACAAAGACACGGTGGTTGGAACCAAAGATCTCAAATTTGGACTCATCAGACCAAAGCATAGATTTCCACTGGTCTAATGTCCATTCCTTGTGTTCTTTAGCCCAAACAAGTCTCTTCTGCTTGTTGCCTGTCCTTAGCAGTGGTTTCCTAGCAGCTATTTTACCATGAAGGCCTGCTGCACACAGTCTCCTCTTAACAGTTGTTGTAGAGATGTGTCTGCTGCTAGAACTTTGTGTGGCATTGACCTGGTCTCTAATCTGAGCTGCTGTTAACCTGCGATTTCTGAGGCTGGTGACTTGGATGAACTTATCCTCCGCAGCAGAGGTGACTCTTGGTCTTCCTTTCCTGGAGTGGTCTTCATGTGAGCCAGTTTCTTTGTAGCGCTTGATGGTTTTTGCGACTGCACTTGGGGACACTTTCAAAGTTTTCCCAATTTTGTGGACTGACTGACCTTAATTTCTTAAAGTAATGATGGCCACTCGTTTTTCTTTACTTAGCTGCTTTTTCCTTGCCATAATACAAATTCTAACAGTCTATTTAGTAGGACTATCAGCTGTGTATCCACCTGACTTCTGCCCAACACAACTCATGGTCCCAACCCCATTTATAAGGCAAGAAATCACACTTAAACCTGACAGGGCACACCTGTGAAGTTAAAACTATTTCAGGTGACTACCTCTTGAAGCTCATCAAGAGAATGCCAAGAGTGTGCAAAGCAGTAATCAAAGCAAAAGGTTGCTACTTTGAAGAACCTAGAATATAAGACATATTTTCAGTTGTTTCACCCTTTTTTGTTAAGTATTTAATTCCACATGTGTTAATTCATAGTTTTGAAGTCTTCAGTGTGAATCTACAATTTTCATAGTCATGAAAATACAGAAAACTCTTTGAATGAGAAGGTGTGTCCAAACTTTTGGTCTGTACTATATATATATATATATATATATATATATATATATACTAATGGTTGAAGTCACTGAGTGCCTGCTGGATTCTTATCTTTGCCATCTCTTTGTTGACAGTGAATATAAAGACTCTAGCTGCCAGCCTGAATAAAGTAGTGTCTAGCATGGTTCATGAGGGCCAGTCGGGTTATATACCAAGGAAGTCTACTTATTTGAACATTTATATCTTAATGTACACTCCCAAGGAGGGGAGGAAGGGTGTCAGGCAGTGATCTCACTCGAAGCTGTTAAAGCTTTTGACTGCATTGAGTGGGAGTACCTTTGGGCAGTGTTAGACCATATGAAATTTGGCCCGGTATATACTTAATGGGTACAACTACTGTACAGCAGCCCTAGGGTGAGAGTTAGGGGGAATAGGGGACTATCCAACAATTTAACATTTGGAACGAGGCAGGGCTGCTGGTTGCACAGAACCTTTGGCATGTCTGCTGCATGCATCTGCAGACCTTGTAGGTCTGATGGGAGGGAGTGGGAAGGAAATTATATCCTTATACGCAGATGACATGCTTTTGTACATGGAGATGTAGAGGGCTTCATTGGGTCAATTATGGATATCCTCCTAAACTTTGGGAAAAGATCGGGGCTAACCATCAACTGGGAGAAATTTCTTCTTCCCCCCTTACACCCCTTGCCCTCCACACGTAATTGCATAATACCCAATCGCAAGTAGTACAGATGTTCAAGTATCAGTGTCGGTCCAACCAAAGGATTAGTGATATTTAGTCATAAAGCGACTGCCTCGTTTAAAGTTCCCTTGGTAGAAGGGACCTACTTAAAGAGGACCTGTCACCACTCATAATATGCCTGTTTTAATAGGTACATGCATTCCCCATGTAATAACAATTCTGGAGCATATATTCTTATGGCTCTATGTTGTGCCATATATATATATATATATATATATATATATATATATATATGCCTTTATTATTTGTACTAGAAGTTATGAACGAATTGCTAGCAGTCTGCAGTAAGGGTACAGAGGGGTGGTATCCAGTTGGGGGTGTGCACCTTCATGAGACTATGAAGGTACAAACCCCCAACTTGTTACCTCCCCTCTGTACCCTTACTGCAGACTGCTAGCAATTCATTCATAACTTCTAGTACAAATAATAGAAGAATAGCACAACATACAGACATAAGAATAGATGCTCTGGAATTGTCATTACAATGATATTCTGAACAGTAGATGTTAATCCAACATGTGCAAATCATTGCTGAGGAACAGTTTATTAACAAGTAAAGTAGTGTACTAAGTTGCATTCTTCCTGACTAATGTACATGGATGATTTCTACAAGGAAAACAAACTTAGAAAAACACTGTGTCAGTACAAATTTCAATGGTTGTGCCATTTGTACTGTAGACTAAAATGGTAGTGCATGATATGTAATGTACCCTGAACGCCATCATTAATAGTACGATTTCTAAACAAAAGGACGCAATAGAAATACACTGTAGGCATGAAAAGAGTATGTCTGTGTCAGTACAAACTGCAGTAGTAGTTCTATTTATGAAGTATGATGTTATGTGCTCTGCCTCTAAGATGTTAGTTACATTGTTCAGGAAGAATGCAACTTAGTATCCTTTACTTGTTAAGAAGCTGTTCCTCAGCAATGATTTGCACATGTTGGATTAACCACCACCGTTCATAATCAGGTACATGTTTATTTCTATGATTAAAAGCCTCTGCATATATTTATATTCCCCATGCCACTATCTAATGATCTTAGGTTAGAATGTTATATTGCTGTTTATGTAGATTTCATGTTACTGTTATGTTTACCACATGACATGAAGCATGTGATCTCCTGTAGTCTAGTCACATGTTATAGAACCAATCGCCCCATATGTAACACCCCAGAGTAGTGTTACAACTCTGCGTAACCATCTTCTATATGTGTGCTACTCTGGAAATGTAATTCTGTACATTAATATGTATTATATGCAATGTTATGCATGTAAGGCGCGGGCACCGACGCCGTGCACGCGCGCGCTTGCAGCCTAATTACGACACTGTCGCTTTAAGACACTGTGTTTTGGTTCAGACACAGGAAGTGGTCATAAGCTCTGACCTTGATCCTGCCTGTGATGTCACTTCCGCCAGGAAGTGATCATGTGCCCATACTTCGAGGCTACAGGTGAGGTCACATCCGCCAGTCCTGCACAGGAAGCACCGCCCTGTTAATTTGTTTGCTTCACTATAAAAACCCCTCAGTATTGGCAGCAGGCGCCGGTGCCTTGTTGTTGCTTTGCTAAGCTAGAGACCCGGTCGCTCTGCTTCGTGACTAGGACCTTGGTTGCACACTAGGTGTAGTCTGTGGTCTAGGCAGGAGTTGTGTGGGTTCCAGTCTTTGTTCCACTATCCTAGTGTACGCCAGTGTGTGTGTTTGGAGGCCACATTGTGTGTTGGGCTGCAACCTCCTTTGGGAGGCGTGGAACTCGGCACACGTGGTCCGATTGAGAGCTGGGTATCCTGCGCTCAGGTCCCAGACTCGAGCGCATCGAGTGCTTGTGCACACGTGCCCTTCGGGCATTGGGGCTCATCCCCTGTCCTCCTTCGGGAGCTTGCCTTTCTGGCTGCTTGGTTCCTGGGTTGCCCTGCTCGGGTGACTCAGGATCCGGGTCCAGTGATCCCCGGTGGCTCTGCCTTAGGGCAGAGTCACTTTATTATTTAAAAAGAGGCTCCTTGGCCTAACAGTAGGCACCGGCCAGGGATCCGCCAGTGCCATGTCTCTGACTCCCTCCATGCAGGCATACATCAAACTATGGGAACAACGCATGCAGGAGATGGAGCAACGTGCGGCCGCCCTCTTGGCGCCTAGCACGGAATTGCTGTCCACCTTAGACGGTCGGTTGCAGGCCTTGGAGCAGCAGGCTGCCGCTACTTCCAACTCCGCTGCTGCTTCGGTATGTCCACAGGTTCCCGTGGCTATTCACCGACCGCCTAAGTTACCTCTGCCCGTACGATTCAGTGGGGAACAGCAGGAGTGTCGGGGATTCTTAAGTCAGTGCCTGATCCACTTTCAATTGAACCCGGACAGTTTTTTGAATGATCACACCAAAGTGGCATTCATAATATCCCTCTTATCCGGGCAGGCACTGGCTTGGGCTACCCCTCTATGGGAGAGAGTTGATCCATGTGTGGTTTCCCCACCTCTCTTTTTGTCCTGCTTTAGAGAGGTGTTCCAGGGGCCTGATCCTCTGGTTACCGCCAGCTCCTGCCTTCGGGAGCTACGCCAGGGAACGAACTCGGTTTCACAATACGCCATCCGTTTCCGAACCCTGGCGTCCGAGTTGGCATGGCCAGATGCTCCTTTGCTAGCGATTTTCTCCGCCGGCTAAAGTCCGTCCATCAAGGACGAGCTGGCAGGTAGAGAGAGACCAGGTACTCTTCGTGGTCTCATCGATCTGGCCATAAGGATTGACCGCCGTCTGTCCGAACGCCGTCTCGAGCTAGCTACTGAGCGGAGACGGGGTCGGCTGGCTCCGGTGTTTTCCAGGCCTATGGTTCCTCCTGAGGAACCTATGGAGATAGACAGACTCGGTCCCCGCAGGCCTGGGGTGGTTTGCTATTTTTGTAGGAAACCAGGCCACATTGCTCCCCATTGTCCTCAGAAGTCGGGAAACGGGCGCACCTAGGGTCAGTGGGAGGTATGCCCCTAGGTGAGATCGTACAAACCTCCACAAAGTGCACATTTCCCGTCTTAATCAGGTTAAATGGGAAGATCACGCCAACCAGAGCCTTTATTGATTCCGGTGCTTCTGGTAATTTTATTTCACGTGAATGGACCCAGAAGCTCGGAATTCCTATCAAACCTCTGGCCACCAGTATGAACATCACTGTGGTGGACGGTTCCAAATTAGGCAGGTGCATCACACACCGCACAGTTCCTGTCGAGATCCAGATAGGAGCCTTACATAAGGAGATCATTTCACTCCTAGTATTACCTCAGTCTATGGACCCAATCCTCTTGGGCCTTCCATGGCTGAGACTACACGCTCCCACACTGGATTGGACCACCGGTGAGGTCAAGCAGTGGGGTCCTTACTGTCAAGACAAGTGCATGACGAGGGTGATCTCTGTAGAGACACCGCCCCTCCCAGCTGAGCTTCAGGGGTTACCTGCTCAATACGCGGCTTTTGCTGACGTCTTCTGTAAGAAGGGGGCTGACACTCTACCCATACATCGTCCCTACGACTGTGCCATCGAGTTGGTACCAGGGTCTACTCCGCCCCGTGGTAGAGTGTACCCTCTGTCTGTACCGGAGACCGAAGCTATGTCAGCTTATATTAAAGAGAACCTTGAGAAGGGGTTCATACGAAAATCCAGTTCCCCTGCTGGGGCTGGTTTCTTTTTCGTTTCTAAAAAAGATGGGTCCTTGCGACCGTGTATTGACTATAGGGGTCTTAACGACATTACCGTAAAAAATAAATATCCGCTTCCCCTCATCTCCGAATTATTTGATCGGTTTCTGGGCATAACGGTCTTTTCCAAACTAGACCTGCGCGGGGCATATAACCTGATCCGTATTCGGGAGGGTGATGAGTGGAAAACCGCATTTAACACCAGAGACGGTCATTATGAATACCTGGTTATGCCCTTTGGCCTCTGTAATGCTCCAGCGGTGTTTCAGGACTTCCTGAACGACATATTCAGGGATCTCTTGGCTACCGCTGTGGTGGTCTATTTGGACGACATTCTGGTGTTTTCTCGCGACTTATCTACCCACAGGCGCATGGTGAAGGAGGTGTTGCACCGCCTTCGGAGTAACCATTTGTACGCCAAATTAGAGAAGTGCGAGTTCGAGAAGACCCAGGTGGCCTTTCTTGGCTACATAGTTTCAGCACAGGGGCTTCAAATGGATCCCAGAAAATTCAGGTCCATCATGGCTTGGCCCAAACCGCAGTCTTTAAAGGCGGTCCAGAGGTTTCTGGGGTTTGCCAATTATTATAGGAGGTTCATTCCCCATTTCTCTTCTCTGGTGGCTCCTCTCACTGCATTGACTCGCAAAGGGGCTAATCCTAGTAAATGGTCGTCGGAGGCGGAGCATGCCTTCATTGCGCTGAAGGAGGCCTTCCTGTCGGCCACAGTGATTCATCGCCCAGACCCCCAACGCCCCTTCTTCATGGCGGTGGATGCGTCATCTGTAGGGGCTGGAGCTCTTCTCTACCAAAAGGATGGCAAAGGGACTAAACTGTCCTGTGGCTTTTTCTCCAAGGCCTTTAATCCGGCTAAGCGGAATTATTGCATAGGAGATCGGGAACTACTGGTCTGCGCCAGCTGCCTCCGGGTAAGACGTATGTGCCACCCGCTCGCAGAGAGGAGATCCTCTCTTGGGACCATAATTCTCGTCTGGCTGGACATCCAGGTCCCAAAAGAACGATGGAGTTAATTTCTTGGCACTATTGGTGGCCAGGTCTCAGTCGGGATGTTCGGGCTTTTACCCGGGGGTGCATCTCCTGTGCCCGTAATAAGCCGGTCCGCCAGAGACCCTCGGGCTTGTTGATGCCTCTGCAAGTCCCTGAGAGTCCCTGGCAGGACATCGCCATGGACTTCTTGACGGGGCTTCCTTCCTCGGAAGGAAATACCATGGTCTGGATCGTTACTGATCTATTTTCCCACGTATGCCACTTTGTTGCGCTGCCAGGGTTGCCCTCTGCGCCTCACTTGGCGGAATTATTTTTTCGCCATATCTTTCATTTGCATGGGTTACCGAGGCGAATTATTTCCGACAGACGTCCACAGTTTGCAGCTAGGTTTTGGAGGGAGCTGTGCCAGCTACTGGGGGTTGATGTGGATCTTTCTTCGGCTTTTCACCCTCAAACTAATGGCTTGGCAGAAAGACTCAACCAATCCCTCCAAATTTACTTGCGACATTTTATTTCCGCAAGGCACGACAACTGGTCTGAGCTGTTGGCCTGGGCAGAATTTGCAGTAAATAATTCTGTGTCCGACGCTGTGGGGAAAACCCCCTTCTTTGTCCAGAATGGACAACATCCCCGCCTTCCTCTTCCTTTGCCCGCTGTTGCGGATTTTGCCGCACATCTGCGGGATGTCTGGCAACAGACCCAGTCCTCCTTGGCTGCTTCCAAGACCAAAATGAAGCGTCATGCTGATCGCAGACGTTCCAGCGGCCCGGAATTCGCGCCTGGAGATCTGGTCTGGCTTTCCTCAAAATACATTCGGCTCCGAGTGGCGTCTTTGAAATTTGCGCCCCGTTTTCTCGGTCCTTTTCGGGTACTGTCCCGAATTAACCCAGTCACCTATCGTATTAAACTGCCTCTGTCATGGAGAGTCGTAAATTCCTTTCATGTCTCCCTTCTCAAACCTGTACGGCTGAATAGGTTCTCTCCTCCTTTACAAGAGGAGCTCGAAACCGTTGAGGCTGAGTACGAGGTACGGGAGATCCTTGACTCTAGGACTATACGAGGTGTCACGTCCTATCTGGTGGACTGGGTGGGATTTGGCCCTGAAGAACGGACCTGGGAGCCAGAGGATAATTTGAATGCCCCAGATCTGATTGCGGCCTTTTGGAGGAGGAGGGGGGGCCTGAGGGGGGGGGGTACTGTAAGGCGCGGGCACCGACGCCGTGCACGCGCGCGCTTGCAG
Source organism: Rhinella marina (assembly GCA_900303285.1). NCBI lineage: Eukaryota > Metazoa > Chordata > Amphibia > Anura > Bufonidae > Rhinella > Rhinella marina. The sequence continues at coordinate 169,656 of ONZH01030256.1, forward strand.
CCTAATTACGACACTGTCGCTTTAAGACACTGTGTTTTGGTTCAGACACAGGAAGTGGTCATAAGCTCTGACCTTGATCCTGCCTGTGATGTCACTTCCGCCAGGAAGTGATCATGTGCCCATACTTCGAGGCTACAGGTGAGGTCACATCCGCCAGTCCTGCACAGGAAGCACCGCCCTGTTAATTGGTTTGCTTCACTATAAAAAACCCTCAGTATTGGCAGCAGGCGCCGGTGCCTTGTTGTTGCTTTGCTAAGCTAGAGACCCGGTCGCTCTGCTTCGTGACTAGGACCTTGGTTGCACACTAGGTGTAGTCTGTGGTCTAGGCAGGAGTTGTGTGGGTTCCAGTCTTTGTTCCACTATCCTAGTGTATGCCAGTGTGTGTGTTTGGAGGCCACATTGTGTGTTGGGCTGCAACCTCCTTCGGGAGGCGCGGAACTCGGCACACGTGGTCCGATTGAGAGCTGGGTATCCTGCGCTCAGGTCCCAGACTCGAGTGCATCGAGTGCTTGTGCACACGTGCCCTTCGGGCATTGGGGCTCATCCCCTGTCCTCCTTCGGGAGCTTGCCTTTCCGGCTGCTTGGTTCCTGGGTTGCCCTGCTCAGGTGACTCAGGATCCGGGTCCAGTGATCCCCGGTGGCTCTGCCTTAGGGCAGAGTCACTTTATTATTTAAAAAGAGGCTCCTTGGCCTAACAATGCAACTGTTTCCCATGTAATGTACCTGGTGTACCAACAGGTGTCAGTAAATACTATGGCAGATTCAGATGCAGTTTTACCAGAATGGTACAGTCCTTAGTCCATTCTGACCCCCTCTGCTGGAGAGAAGTTAAGTTCTTCCAACTTCCTGCAGTGAGGAGGAAATGACAGTTTTAGTCAGGTTGTTGTCCCCTGATTGGGGAGGACATGTGCAGGACAGCAGAGCACCTTCAGCTCTAATGTACCCTAAAGACTGAGTAATATAGCATGCAATAAGGCACAACAATACTCTCAAGGGAAGCCAGACTTAAGAGGTAACCTCAGCTTAGAACAGGAAGTCTGAAACCTGAATTTCCAAGCATCTGCCAAGTATAAGCAATAAGCTACACTTGCTGGACACCAAGCTGAAGGATGAACTGAGTTATTTGCATTCAAAGTTAAGTTAATAAAACTGCATTGGACCATTCATACAAGTCTGTGCATCACTCCCATCCGACAACCCTCTATTACTACTAATAATAATTTTCTGCAGCCGGAGCCACCGCCTGGGGCCTGTTCGTCTCACGAGGTAGGAACACCGTGACAATCCCACCAAAGACTTGAGTGGCCTAAATACCCCTTGGCACTCCTACCACTGGGACATAAAGGAAAATCACCTTAGAGGCTCTGGAGGGGGAAAGGGTCGCCCCCCGTAGCAACCACGGCACCTCGGTCACTGCAATTGGCGTCACGAAACAGGATCTAATTTTTGTGCTCAGGAAGCCCCCTGTATCTGTAAAACCCCCTACAAGAGACTTTATTGCATTTACTTACTGCTGGAAAGTGTGGATCTATATCAGTTGCAGCACTGTGGCAAAAAAGGGGTTAATCAACCATCTTGGATGTGGGCATCAGCTCTGGAGAAGGAAGACATCCACCAAGCAGAGGGGAGGACCCCAAACAGCCCGCCTCCACAGAGGAACCAATCTTCCAGCAGGAGGAACAGAAGTACAGAGTACAAGTTCCCAGGAGGACAAAGAAATCAACTGCAACCCTTACAGGAAGTGAATTGGCGGCCATTTTGGAAAAGGGAAAATGCTGCTTTTTCTTCCCTGGATCCTAAGAAGCGATGTCCAGAGGTCTAAGTGAGTACCACTGGGAAAATAATCTTGCTAAAGACTGTTATGGTCTATAATCTGCTTGCTAGAGCATCATACTCTACAAAATTGAGAAGTTGCAGCGACTCTTAAAGGAGCCACGCACCAATTTTGTTGCTGTTACCCATAGCAACGTGTACTCAAATTGCATTCTAACTGGCACTGAACCCTCTAGTCTGATATAAGGTAGCAAAAGCCATGTCTGACAGCGAAGATAGCACCCACTTGGACTGCGGTGATACACCAGCAGCTGCTGCAGCCACATGCATCATGCCTCTGACTATGCCATATTACTTTGGAGCACCTTGGCTCCCACGTTATTCAGGAGAACCCCATTCACTCAGGGAATTCCATGATAAAATGTTAGCTACCTTTAAGCTATATCCAGTATCTCAGGACCAGAAAGTGGAGATCCTGATTGGCCAGTTACAGGGAGCTGCACTCCAGGAGGTCAAGTCCTGGCCTTGGCCAAGCGAAAAACAGCTGAGCAGATCCTAGACAGACTCAGTACCACCTTTGAAACTAGGACCGCCTCTGAGCTAAAGATGCGCTTCTTTGGAAAGCGACAGCAGTCAAAGGAGACTTTAAGAGACTTTGCCCTGTCCCTGCAAGAAGCTCTGCGTGCAGTTATCCACATAGACCCCCGTGAAGCTGAGGGACAAGATCAAACCCTCAGAGAACAGGTTATTGAAGGTGTCTTAGACGAATCCCTCAAACATCAGCTAAAGATGCTGTCAGCTCAACACCCAGATACCCCGTTCTTAGATTTTAAGGAGCTTGCTATTGGCATTTTGGGAGAAGGTCAGCAGTCTGAACCTCCTGAAGTCAAGAAGAAATCGCCTGTCATGCGACCTACTGTCTATGGCCAGATAGCTGAACATGGGTCCCAGGCACCTGTCCCAGATGCTGTCGCGGCCCTGACTGCTCAAGTCTCCCTCCTAGCTGAGAATGTGGAGAGAATGAGGAAGCAGCTGGAGCGATTGGAACATCAGCCCAAGACTGAGAAGGGGAATTCCACTTCACAAGGTCATCTTACACCCGGTCCATGGGATGAGCGACGTCGGCTGACCAGTAGAGTGTCAAATCCTGGATATCGTGGCTCTGGAAAATGCATATGCCAGCATTGTCAGAAGCCTGGACACACTGAAAGGGAGTGTTGGCAGTTAAGAGTAACCCCTGAGGCCAAGGACCGCCCCTCAGGAGGAAGAATACTAGGTCCCAACGATCCAGCCTTTATGCCTAAGTATGTGGGCGCTCGTCCCATGATTGAAGTTGGCATCAATGGAGTGAAGTTTCCTGCTTTAATTGATACCGGATCTCAAGTAACTACCATCCGGCAAGTAGCGTTCAAAAAATGCCAGAATGGAGCCCAGCTGACACAACCTCCAGAATCCTGGCTCCACATCATAGCCACTAATGGCCAAACAGTACCTATCTTAAGTTATTGGGAACCTACCTTACAGATTGAAGGTACCAAACTCCCAAATCAAGGGGTAGTCGTGATTCAGGTTCCAGAAGATGACAATTGCCCTGCTGTCCTGGGGATGAATGTACTTGGCAACTGCTACACTGAAGTGCTGGAAGCTCTGAAGAAAGCTCTAGTAACTGCACCCTCTGTGACGCAACATGCCATAACCCAGACCATCCAGGTGCTAGCTGCCCAACAAAAATTTGGCAACCGCCAGGGTGAAATATGTCGTGTTTGCATCAAGGATGCTCAACCTATCAAACTCCAACCTGCAGCAGAGACTCTGATATGATGCAAGGCCTGCATCGGTGTCCGAGGTCAGGATTACCCAGCCCTCGTGGAACCCTTGCATCTACGAGATCATCCTCTAGACCTAGGCGCTAGGAGCTTGGTCACTGTGTCAAATGGGAATGTACCCATACGCTTGGTCAATCTAAGTGACGAAATCATAGAATTAAAAAATTTCTATTCAGTGGCAAGTCTGTATCACGTCCGTCTACAAGACATCCTGGATCCCCCTACTGCTGCTGCACAACAATCGCTTCAAACAGCGGAGGCAGCCAAAGATCCACTTGAGAACCCCTGGTGGACCGAACTACATATTGGAGATTCCACAACCTCTTCTGAACAGATCAAAGGTGTACTGGACTTAGTCAAAGAAAACCACCAAGTCTTCAGTAAGCACCCCCTGGACTATGGTCAAACCAGCCTCATACAGCACAGTATTCCAACCGGCACTCATCCTCCAATCAAAGAGAGAAACAGGCCAGTGCCTCCTGCCATGTACCAGCAGGTGAAGATGGTTCAGGATATGAAGATGGCTAACGTCATCCAAGATAGTCACAGCCCCTGGGCTGCCCCTTTGGTCCTTGTAAAAAAGAAAGACGGAACCATTAGTTTCTGTGTGGACTACTGCAAGATCAACAACATTACGCACAAGGATGCGTACCCACTGCCACGAATTGAGGAGTCTTTAGCAGCCCTGGGATCTGCTGCTTATTTTTCAACCCTGGATCTAACCAGTGGATACTGGCAAGTTCCCATGGCGCCAGAAGATAAAGAAAAAACAGCTTTCACTACCCCAATGGGTCTGTCAGAGTTCAACTACATGCCATTCGGATTGTGCAACACCCCTGGAACATTTAAGAGACTCATGGAGAGATGTCTTGGACACAAAAACTTTGAGACTGTATTGCTGTACTTGGATGATGTGATTGTCTACTCCAAGACCTATGAAGAACATTTACAGCATTTGGCAGAGGTGTTCCAGACTCTGGCCCATTGTGGATTGAAAGTAAAGCCTTCAAAATGCCATTTACTGAAGCCCCAAGTGAAATATCTGGGACATGTTGTGAGTGCGAAGGGTGTGAAACCAGACCCCGACAAGATAGCTGCAGTGCAAAGCTGGCCATCTCCTAAGACAGTCAAAGAAGTCAAGAGCTTTCTTGGATTTGCAAGTTACTACCAGAGATTTATCCCTCACTTCGCTCAGATTGCGGAGCCTATCCAGGAGCTCTTGAAGGGTAATCCTAAAGGCTCTCAGAATGCTAAGATACCGGTAGAGTGGAATGAAGAACGAGAAGCCGCTTTCCAATTGTTAAAAGAAAAACTCACAGAGCCACCTATCCTGGGCTACCCTGACTATAGCCTGCCATTCTGCCTCTATACTGACGTAAGAAAGGTTTAGGAGCTGTACTATCTCAGACACAAGCCAGAACTGAAAGAGTCATTGCCTATGCCAGTAGGTCTTTATGAGAACCAGAGCGGAATGACCAGAATTATAGCTCTTTCAAGTTGGAATTCTTAGCCTTGGTATGGGCTATAACCGAGAAATTTAAGGATGATCTGGTAGCCACTCCTTTCACTGTCTACACCGATAATAATCCACTGGCTCACTTAAACACTGCACGTCTAGGAGCTCTAGAGCAAAGATGGGCCTCTAGATTGGCAAACTTCAACTTCACCATCAAATATCGGACTGGCAAAGCTAATGATAATGCTGACGCCTTATCCAGACTACCTGCTCAAAAAGAACTAATTTGCAAAGATGAGCAATGGAAAGATGTGGAAATGCCCATATTCTACTCCCGATTTGCCAGGCAGGAAGCCCTGCACACTGGACACAAAGCCTCCAAAGCCACTAATTCTCCAAAGACCGGTGATTCCTCACCTCCAGTTGAGAAAGAGCTCTGGCTCAAACTACAAGCCGAGAGTAGAGTCATCGGAGAACTGTTGGATTACTTTTCCAGTGGGCGCATACTGGAGAGAATCCGGCAGCGGAGAGTTGATCCGGAGCTAGTTCGCCTCTGGCGACAACGGAAACTACTCTTCCTACAAAGAGATCTGCTCCTCAGGAGAACACTTGATCCAGTCACCTGTGAGTGCCTCCATCAGATAGTAGTGCTTCGAAGAGACGCTAAGATGGTAATGGACATGTACCATAACAGGTCTGGTCATTTTGGAACCCAAAAGACAGAAGCCACCTTCAGATGGCATTTCTACTGGACTGGCATGAGAAGTGATATTGAAGCCTGGTGCCAGGATTGTCCCACCTGTGCTGTAGCCCGAGGAGAAAGGCATGACCAGCGAGTACCCCTTCATCCAATAGTGAGTAGGAGTCCTCTGGAAATTGTGGCTATCGACCACGTGAAACTGGAACCCAGCAGATCTGGATATACCTACGCAATGACAATCATCGATCACTACACCAAGTTCGTCGTGGCCATACCTATAAAGGACTTAACTGCTAAAACTACAGCAGCTGCCATGTGGAAAAGCTTCATTCTACCTTATGGGTCTCCAGACAAAATACTCACTGATCAAGGATCTGCATTTGAGTCTCAATTGTTCTATGAACTTTGTGCCTATTACAACTGCAAAAAGCTAAGGACCACTGCGTATCACCCACAATGAAATGGTCTGTGCGAAAAGATGAACCAGACATTAATCAATATGCTCAAGGCTGTGCCACCTCACAAGAGGGCAGAGTGGCCGTTACTTCTACCTGAACTAGTGTACCTGTACAATAACACAATTCATTGCTCCACCGGGTACACCCCATACTATCTCATGTTTGGAAGACAGGGTCGTTTACCTGCCGACCACGCCCTCGATGTCCCCGTGCCAGACTCTGAACCACTCCTTCCTCAATCTGAGTGGGTAAAAGAGCATCAAAGACGTCTAGAAGATGCCAGAGAAATAGTGGAATCCAAAATAGAGAAGGCTCAGTAGAAACAAAAACAGGATTTTGATCTACATGCTCATGCTGAACCTTTACAACCAGGAGACCAGGTCTGGCTCAAAAACAATCACCCAGTAAGCAAGCTGGATAGTCGCTGGGAACGCGAGCCATATACAGTAGTTGCTGTCCCCTCGTCGGAAGTCTTTGAAATCCAGAGAGAGGGTAAAGGTATTCAGCGAGTACATCGCAACAGACTCAAGAAATGCCTCCAGGAACCTGTTCAGGATCAACCAGAAGTGGATGAGTCACCAGAGCTACCTTTACATCTAGAAACCGAGCCGGAAACAGAATGGCCTTCTATGCTTGACCCCCTTCAGTGGTTTCTTCAACCTCAAATCCATGTCCTAATGCCAGTTTCGGAGACCACTGCACCTACAGAGCCAAGGCTGGTTACTGATCTTTCCTCAAAAGTTCCGGACTCTACCTCCGTCCCCGGAGACTCTGAACTTTCTCTGCGGAGATCTCAACGGACTACTAGAGGTCAGTTGCCTGTTCGTTATAGGGACTTTCAGCTACAGCAGCGACCAAGACGAAGACTCCCAGCCATTCCTGTAGAAGACCTCAGATTATGAGGAATACAACCTGTTTGAGTTATCTTCTACCTCATTTGGATTGCAAATGACTTTTTCTTCAATTGTTCCAGTTTTGCAACGTTACAAGCCAGCACCCAAAGAATAGGCTCAAAAGTATACCTGAGCTCTTTGTGATTTCTACTGTTATGTTTTTGCACTAATGTTTTATATTTCAGCAGCATTCATAATTGTTTTGCCCATTTTATGGACTCTTTTTGAATACAACAATGTGACCTCATATGCACTTTTTGAATGGACTTAGAATTTTATATTGTTAGCCAGATAATTAGCACCTGTCACGACAGGGAAACAAGGGATAGTGTGCCCTGTCTGAACCCCACCTCTTTCCCTGCCTACTTACAGTAGATGCCCTAGGCGACAAAACCGTAACTTGGAGACGGTCCCTATGCTGAGTACGTGCACAGGGTAGGGAAGGGAACACAGGGAAAGACGAACACAGACAGAAACAAACACAATAGCAGAATCGTCAGCAAGCCAAGTCAAGAACAGGAGGTCACGTCAAATACCGAGGGGAATCACAAAAGCGTAGTCTAAGTCCAAAGTCAAAATCCAATATACCAATAATCCAAAAGCAAAGTCCAACACACAGCACTGATCTCAGAAGACTAATCACAGGCATCTGAGTGAGGCAGTTGCCATCTTTAAATAGCCCGCCCAGGATCATGTGATGTGGCCATGTGGTGTGATCAGCACCACATGGCTAAACCCAAACAGAGAATTAACTCATGAAGTGCTGGCTGACAAGACCAGCACTTCAATTCCCTATTGCTCGTCTCTAGGGGGGCGGAGAGGTCCGGCGACGTCGTGCAGAGGGAGCGCGACGCCGACCTCGCGTGACAGTACCCCCCCCTTCACGAGGGGCCACCGGACCCTTACCAGCGGGAGCAGGCTTATCGGGATGCTGCAGATGGAACTTTCGGATGAGCGAGTCTGCATGCATCCTGGTCAACGGTACCCAAGACCTGTCCTCAGGACCGAACCCCTTCCAATGTACGAGGTACTGGAAGGAATTCCGGACCCTTCTCACATCCACAATTCTGGCAATCTCATGCTCCATTTGTCCTGCTACCTCAACCGGAGGCGGAGACTGTTCCTCAGGACCAACGGGAGCAACATAACGTTTGAGCAAAGACACATGAAAAACATTATGAACACGAAGGGAGTCGGGTAAACATAACCTAAAAGAAACCGGATTGATCACCTTGGTGATCCTGTAAGGACCAATGAAGCGAGGTGCAAACTTATAGGATGGTACCCTCATGTTGAGATTTTTAGTCGATAACCATACCTTATCCCCAACCTTAAAATTCACACCCTTAGAACGTTTTCTATCAGCCTTAGCTTTTTGAACTCCTTGGGCCTTTTCCAGGTTTGACTGAACCTGTGCCCAAACTGTGCACAGTTCTTGAGAAAAATCATTGACCTCTGGGACAACCGACGCAGATGGGGAAAAGGAGCTAAAGCGTGGATGAAAACCCATATTGCAGAAAAAACGGCGACATCCCAGAGGATGAATTAACACGATTATTAATTGCAAATTCAGCCAGAGACAGGAATCTGGCCCACACATGTTGGTTATCAGAAACATAACATCTGAGATATTGCTCAACGGATTGGTTAAGACGTTCAGTCTGACCATTGGTCTCCGGATGAAAGGCTGATGAAAAGGACAAAGAGATACCAATCTTATTACAGAACGCCCTCCAGAACCTAGACACAAACTGTACTCCCCTATCAGAAACGATATTCTCAGGAACACCATGTAGTTTGACAATATTATCAATGAACACGGACGCCAAGACCTTCGCAGAGGGTAATTTACACAAAGGAATAAAATGACACATTTTGCTGAATCTGTCAACCACCACAAATATCACGGTTTTACCCTCAGAGCACGGCAAGTCCGTGATAAAGTCCATGGACAGATGTGACCAAGGTCTACTAGGTATGGGTAAAGGATGTAACTCACCCATAGGTCGTGTCTTGGAATTCTTGGACCTGGCACAAGTGTTACACGCAGTTACAAAAGCCTGAACATCTCTGGAGATTGACGGCCACCAATACTGCCTAGAGACCAACTCCTTGGTGGCATTGATGCCAGGATGTCCACACAAAACAGAATTATGGCACTCACCCAGCAGACGCAACCACAAATGAGCCGGCACAAACAATTTGTCATTGGGGGTACCAATGGGAGCAAGATGTTGTCCTGCCGAGATTTCAGAAGCGAGGTCAGATGAGGTAGCGGCCACGATGATATCAGCTGGCAGGATGGGCTCAGGAGGGACGTCAGAAGGCTGATACGCCTGGAAACTTCGGGATAAGGCATCGGCCTTAACGTTCTTGCTCCCGGGTCTGAAGGTAACACAAAAATCAAAACGAGTAAAGAACAAAGCCCACCTCGCCTGTCTAGGATTCAATCGCTTAGCCGATTCTAGAAACATTAAATTCTTATGATCCGTGAGGACCGTAATGCGGTGAAATGCCCCTTCTAAAAAATGACGCCATTCCTCAAATGCCCACTTGATTGCAAGTAACTCCCTATTCCCAATATCATAATTCCTCTCGGCAGGAGAGAACTTGCGGGAGAAGAAGGCGCATGGCATAAGATTAGTTAAGGTGGAAGACCCCTGGGACAGTACAGCCCCCACACCATCCTCAGACGCATCCACCTCAACTACAAAAGGCTTACTTTGATCAGGCTGGACCAACACAGGAGCATTAATAAAACACTGCTTTAACCTTTCAAAGGCCTCAATTGCTGCAGGGGGCCAATTGACCAGATCAGCCCCCTTGCGAGTCAAATCCGTAATGGGTTTGGCTACCACTGAAAAATTTTTGACAAATTTACGATAAAAATTAGCAAACCCCAGAAATCGCTGGAGCGCCTTCAAAGAGGAAGGTCGCACCCAATCCACAATGGCCTGTACTTTAACTGGGTCCATTTTGAAAGAAAAAGGGGTGAGAATGTATCCCAAAAAGGCCACTTCCTGAACACCAAAGGTACACTTTTCCCCTTTAACAAACAACTTGTTTTCACGCAACACCTCCAGCACTTGCCTGGTGTGAGATACGTGACTCTCCCAGTCTGCAGAAAAAATCAGGATGTCATCAATATAGACAATTACAAATTTCCCAATAAATGGTCTAAAAATGTCATTGACAAAGTTTTGGAAAATTGGCGGAGCGTTACTTAACCCAAAAGGCATTACCAAGTACTCATAATGACCCTCCAGGGTATTAAACGCAGTTTTCCATTCGTCCCCCTCACGAATCCTGATTAGGT
>ONZH01030257.1:0-177908 GCA_900303285.1 Rhinella marina
AAGTTCCCAGATAGCTTGTGAAAAGGGGAACAAATATGTTATCAGTCCATAGTTGAGAAATACTAACTAGCCCTCCAGATCTCCAATTCCCAGCGTTAGGTTTGGAATGGCGATTTCGCATATATTGAGTGGAGAATCGGCGAGACTATTAGGTAATAACAATGCACTACTAGGAAGACCACCCCAGGTTTTAAACATTGCCCCTACAGTTAGGAAGGGTAGCTGTAAAATTGGTTTAAAAAAGGAAAACGACCCCAGGTAGTGTATTAATATATGGGGCTTCAATAAATGGGACTCTATATGAACCCATTTTTTTGTATAATCTCCCATAAGCAGAGCCCTCATCTGGTCTAGAATGATAGCTTGATGGTAATGATGCAGGGAGGGAGTATTTAATCCACCTTGTGAGGGGTGGAGAATCATAACTGATGTTTTCACTCTCGGCTTTTTCTTACCCCAAATAAAACGCGAAAGTAGGGTCTGAAGTTTGTTTAAGTAAGTTTTGGGAAGGAAGATTGGGATATTTCTCATTAGGTATATTATCTTAGGTAATATTATCATCTTAATGGCAGCCTGTTTACCTAGCCAAGACAAAATTTTGAAGTTTCAGTGCTGATAGACTATGTTTAATAGATTGCAATAAAGGGATAAAGTTCCTGCTGAATAAATTGGTGGGGGGAAATGTTAGGTTGATACCCAGATATGGTAGGGAATCTTTAGAAATAGAGAAGCTATATAAGTTCTTAATGAGGGTCATGGTTTTTTTGGGAAAGCCCAGGTTTAAGATCTGCGACTTGGAGACATTTACTTTATAATAGGATGCCCTGCTGAAAGCATCAATTATATCCTTTATTGCATTTAATGAGGATAATGGGTTAGAAGTAATAATAATCACATCGTCTGCGAATAGGCCTATGCGATGTTCAACATCTCCTACAGTCACGCCTGAGATTAATGGAGATGAGCGAATGTGTTGGGCAAAAGGCTCCATGATTAGAGCAAAAATAAGAGGCGATAGAGGACATCCCTGGCGGGTGCCATTTAGAATGCTGAAGGGTTCAGAAAGAAAACCTGATGAGTATACTCTGGCTGAGGGAGTGGAATAGAGAGCCATTACTGCTTCCAGAAAGGAACCCGCAATGCCAAACTTCAGGAGAACCTCCCTAATAAAGCCCCAGTGCACCCTATCAAACGCCTTCTCCCGCATCAAGGGAAAGAAGCAGAGAAGGCGTCCGAGAGGAGTGCACCACATCCAGAAGGTCGATAAAGCGCCTTGTTCCATCCGAGGATTGGCGGTTTTTCACAAATCCAATTTGGTCATTATTAATAATACAGGGAAGTATGTCTATCAATCTAGAGGCCAGGATTTTTGAATATATTTTTAGGTCAGTATTGAGTAAAGAAATTGGCCTGAAGTTTGAAGGTCTATCCGGAGTTTTCCCGGGCTTGGGAAGGGTTATGACCAACGCCTGGAGCATCTCAGAAGGAATGTGACCTGTCTCTGTAATTTGGGAAAAGGTGCGGAGAAGGTAAGGGGATAGTACGGCTGCAAAATGTTTGTAGTATTCATTGGTCAGACCATCTGGACCGGGAGTTTTGTTGAGTTTCAGGGAATTGATAGTTTGTTCTATTTCTGAGATAGTGATTTTTGAGTTTAATAAGTCATATTGTTGGGGACTGATATTTGGTAGGGAAATGGAGGATAAAAACTGTTTATGGTTTCTACAGTAGGATGGGTGCATATAGAGGAGTTTTGGAGACCATATAAATCTCTGTAGTAGGCCGCAAATTCCTCAGAGATTAATTTGGGGTTTAGGATCTTCCGGTTATTACTGTCATAGAGGAAAGGAATTTTCGATTTAATTTCTCTAGCCTTAACTCTTCTAGCTAATTGTTTATTGGCTTTGTTGCCCTGACTGTAGTGGAGAGATTTGGTTCTACGGAGGTGGAAATCATAATTACTTTGAAGATGTAAGTAGAGTGATAACGGGCTTTCTTAAGTTTAGTTAAGGTGTCTTTGTTTAAGGTTTTTTGGTGTTCTTGTTCAAGGACGTGGATATTGTTTACAAGTATATCTGTATGTTTTGATTTGGCCTTTTTTGGATCGCTGCTAGTTTTAAGAAGTGCCCTCTAAGTACTGATTTATGAGCACACCAAAGGGTAGTTTCAGAGACTTGTTTATTGTCATTCATCTCAAAATATTCCTTGAGTGCGACTGTAGTCAGGTTTTTAGTGACACTAGTGGACAATAACGAGTTATTGAGGCGCCATGGGGATGTGAATGGCGAACTGAACTGTTCTTTGATAACCAGGGTGATGGGCGCATGGTCAGACCATCCAATATCATGAATGGATACCTGGGATACCCTTTGTAGGAGCCATTTATCTGAGATAAAAAGGTCGATCCTAGAATAGGAATTATGTGGATTTGAGAAGAATGTAAAGTCCCTCTCGTTTACATGGAGCGTTCTCCAAATATCAAAGAGACCTTCTTTATGTAGGAGAGATAGTAGTTTGAACGTATTTTTTCCCGATTGGGAGGGATTTTTGTCCATCATAAGATCAGGCGGCATGTTGAAGTCCCCACATAAAAGAAGAGAACCCTGTTTGATCTCTGACACTTTGTTGAGGACCACATTAAGGAATCTCATTTGGTGTTTGTTTGGCGCATATAAGTTAACTATGGTATAAAGTATATTGTTAATGGAACATACTAATATGATAAATCTTCCATCAGAGTCTACAATCTGTTTATGTAGGTGAAAGGACACTGAGTTTTTGACTCCCACAAACACACCCCCTTTTTTGTGAGATGCATGTGAATAAAACATGTGAGGGAACAGGGGATTATGCAATCTATGTGCATCACCTTCGTTGAGGTGAGTTTCCTGGAGACATATGATATCGCATTTATGTTTCTTAACTTCAGCCCAAGTCACAGATCTCTTAAATGGGGAATTCAATCCCTTTACATTAAGGGAGAGAATTTTTAAACCCATAGTGTGGGAAAAAAAACAAGACCTTTGGCAATCCCAATGAAATCAATTAAGAACATTGAATGCATACGTAAAGAGTGTAAAAGGAAATACAATGACTGAACCTCCATTGCTTGAAGTTTCAAAGTCCGGTACTCAAACAGTGGGGTAAGGTAAATGTGTAGATATTTCTCAAGGTTGACATCCAGGCAGGTGAGTATTATATCTTCGGTTGTGACACAAGCTGTAATGAAAAGACAAAAAAAGACAAACCAGAACAACATGCATAAAAACATAACAAAAAAGTCCATATATGAAATTATCAATTTCCTGATGGGGGAAGGATAATATGGACAGAAAGCAGAGGACAATGTGGATGTAATCGTCACAATGTCAGGGAGGCTTTCAGGTGGTGTTTCGAACCATCAGGCACCAAAAGCATTATTAAAAGTTCGCAGATCTGGAGCGATGATAAAAATAAAAATAAAATCAGCAGAGTAGATTAATGAAGAATGATAGAACAGATGGAATACTAAATAAAAGATAGCAAACAAGGTCTATGCTTTGGGAGAAGCTCCAACTTTCGTCCATTCCTGCGCGAGGGTGGGCGGTTTTTTCTTGGGTGGAGATTTTGGAGGTGCTTCAGCGCTGTCCTCTGGGTCAAGAAGTGCCCATTTCTTCAGGGCTGATTCTGTGTCCTTAGGAGTGTTGAGGGTGTAGGTGGTACCATTTCTCCGGACAATCAATTTAACAGGGAAGCCCCATTTATATGGGATGTTATTCTGGCGTAGTATTCTTGTATATTGTATGAATTCCCTGCGTCTTGAGAGCGTTGCAGGGGATAGATCTGTAAATAGAGCTATCTGTTGGAACCGCTCCGGGATAGATGGTTTTTGGCTTGCTGCCTTTAGAAGAGCTTCTTTAACCCGGTAAAAGTGAATGCGGGCTAAAACATCCCTGGGTATTTGGGGTGACAGAGATTTGGGTTTAGGCAGTCTGTGTGCCCTATCAATGATAAGGTCATTTTCTGACGATTCAGGTAGATAGGACACTATTAAATCTTTTAAGAAATCATGCAGCTGTGAATCAGAGATTGATTCAGGAATATTTCTGAAGCGAATATTATTCCTTCGTGATCGATCCTCTAAGTCAGCGAGCTTCAGCTTCATTGCTGCTATGTCATCTTCCATGGCGTTATTAGTGTCCACCAGACTGTTGTGAGCCACAACTATCTCCTCCATCTTATCTTCTAAGTGAGCTGTCCTCTCACCTATTGCCACTAGATCAACATGAATAGTAGAGATAGCCTCTTTAATGTCCATATGTATGGAATCTTTCAATTCTTGGAGCATGGCTTTGATCTCTTGTAATGGCGTCTGTGACGCTGAGTGTGAGCCCTGTGAGGCAGTGTGTGAAGAGAGGAGAGGAGCTGATAAATTACTCACATCTCGGTTTGCAGTCCCAGCCATGTTAGGAGAGCCGTGGTGTAGATGAACTGGAGAGGTTTTTGCAGACACAGTTCCCGGGGAGCCGCTGTCCGATGAGGCAGGTGAGGAGTGTGCTGTGTGGCGGGAATCGGCGCCATCTTGTGAGCGCGTCTGGGTCGGCTGAAAGAAGGCCGTGAGTTTTGGAGGACTGGTACCCCTCTTTCTTCCTCTGGTCATTCTGTCAGGTTCCCAAAGGGATCCGGAGATATATTTCTTGCTGCAGGTAAGAAAAGAAAACGATCTGCTGCGTTATGAGTGTGCCGCTGTGGTGCCTGGCATGGAGCTCCTCACTTAAGCGTCTGCTCTGCTCGGCATCCGGCCACGCCCCCCAGCACACTTTCTGTACGTCACAAAATTAAACCAGACTGAACAAGTTTGTGGGTTTCAGTACACCAGGCCCATTTATTTTTTTTATAGAATACAATTATATACAGAAAATGTTGAACCCCAGGGCTAAGGGTCGAGGACGAGGGTGTGGGCATTCAATTACTGCAGGGGGCAGAGGCCGTGGTCCTGGGCAGGGTGAGACAGTACCTGCTGATGAGGGAGCTGTGGAACGCCGCAGAGCTACACTCCCTAGCTTCATGTCTCAACTTACAGGGACACGAGGTAGAGGACTGTTGAAACCACAACAGTGCGAACAGCTGATCTCGTGGATTGCGGATAATGCTTCAAGTAATTTGTCCGCCAGTCAGTCTTCCACGCAGTCCACCCACGTTACCCAAGGGAGCACTCCTCTGGCTCCTCCACCTCAACCTCCTTCCCCCCAGTCTGCCCCCTCCCAGGAAAATTTGGAATGTGATCCGGCATACTCTCAGGAACTGTTTTCTGGACCCTTCCCAGAGTCACAAACCACTTCAGGTTGCTGATGACCTCTTTCCCGATGCCCAAGTGTTCCAACTGTCGCAGTCTGTGGGTGATGATGACAATGTTGACTTAGTGGAAGAAGTTTGTAAAGAGGTGTCGGACGATGAGGAGACACGGTTGTCAGACAGTGGTGAAGTTGTTGTAAGGGGAGGAATTCCGAGGGGGGAGCAGACTGAGGAATCGGAGGATGACGAGGTGACTGACCCGAGCTGGGTTGATATGCCGAGTGAAGACAGTGCTTCTGAGGCGGAGGCGAGTGCTGCACCAGAACAGGTTGTAAGAGGCAGTGGTGTGGCCAGAGCTGGTGCATCAGCAGCAACTGTTTCACGTAGTGAAGCTCCCGTGGCGAGGCCTAGATGTTCGCAAGTCTGGAGGTTCTTTAAAGAAAGTGAGGATGACCGACGGACTGTGGTGTGCAACCTGTGCCACACCAGGATCAGCAGGGGTGCCACCACTACTAGCCTAACCACCACCAGCATGCGCAGGCATATGAGTGCTAAACACCCCACTCAATGGAACCAAGGCCGTTCACCACCTCCTGCGGGTCACACCACTGCTCCTTCCCCTGTGTCACTCGCTGCCTCTGCTAGTCAACCCCCTGCGTCACTTGCTGCCTCTGCTAGTCAACCCCCTGCCCAGGACCCCAGCACGAGCGCCTCCCGCTGGAAAACCACACCTTCGCCTCCACGATCCTCCACAGTGTCCACCAATGTGTCCCAGCACAGCGTTAAGCTGTCTTTACAGCAGACGCTGGAGCGCAAGAGGAAATACAGTTCCACCCACCCACATGCCCAAGCCCTCAACGTCCACATCTCCAAATTGCTTAGCCTGGAGATGCTGCCCTATAGGCTGGTAGAGACCGAGGCCTTTCGCAATCTCATGGCGGTGGCTGCCCCTCGGTATTCGTCCCCAGCCGCCACTATTTTTCCCGATGTGCCGTCCCAGCCTTACACCAGCACGTGTCAGAGAACATCATCCGTGCCCTGACCAACGCTGTTTCTGAGAAGGTCCACCTAACCACGGACACGTGGACAAGTGCTGCCGGGCAGGGACACTATATCTCACTGACGGCACATTGGGTTAACTTGGTGGAGGCTGGGACCGAGAATGACCCTGGGGCCGCTCATGTACTGCCCACACCGAGGATTGCGGGGCCTACCTCGGTCACGGTCTCTCAGACGTACTATGCCTCCTCCGACCCCTCCTCCTCCACCGAATTACCATCCGTGGGCACGGCGCCTTCAGTCGGTAGTTCTAGGCGCAGCAGCAGTGCCGTGGGTAAGCGCCAGCAGGCGGTGCTCAAACTGCTGAACTTAGGTGACAAAAGGCACACCGCCCAAGAGCTGTTACAGGGCATCACGGCGCAGACCGATCTGTGGCTGGCACCGCTGAACCTCAAGCCAGGCATGGTTGTGTGTGACAACGGGCGTAACCTGGTGGCGGCTCTGCAACTCGGCACACTGACACATGTGCCAAGCCTGGCCCACGTGTTCAATCTCATAGTTCAGCGGTTCCTCAAGACATACCCCAATCTGTCTGATTTGCTCACCAAGGTGCGCCGCATCTGTGCGCATTTCCGCAAGTCGACCACAGATGCTGCCACTCTCAGGGCAGCGCAGCGCCGCCTACAACTGCCCGCTCACCGACTGTTGTGCGACGTGCCCACGAGATGGAATTCCACATTAAACATGTTATTCAGAGTTTACCAGCAGCGCAGAGCGATTGTAGACTGCCAGATGTCAACTTCCACCAGAACTGGTAGTCAGGTCAGTCAGATTCCTCAAGTCTACAATGAGGAGTGGACGTGGATGTCTATCTGCCAGGTGTTGAGCAACTTTGAGGAGTCAACACAGATGGTCAGCGGCGATGCCGCCATTATCAGCCTCACCATCCTGCTGCTTTGCCTGTTGAAAAACTCACTGCTCAGCATCAAGTCGGATGCTTTGCGCTTGTCACAAGAGACAGTGGAGGAAGATACGTCGCTTGACAGCCAGAGCACCCTCCGGTCTGTTTCTCAGCGCGTATCGGAGGAGGGGGATGAGGAGGAAGAGGAGGAGAATGTCGGCGAGACAGTAGAGGGTACCAGTGCTCAGTCCTTAACTCTTGAGCGTGTATGGGCTGAAGAGGAGGAGGAGGAGGAAATGGAGAGTCAGGCCAGTGAGGAGAGGGAATTCTTGCGTGTTGGGACTCTGGCGCACATGGCAGACTTCATGTTAGGCTGCCTATCCCGTGACCCTCGCGTTAGAAGAATTTTTTCAAACACCGATTACTGGGTGTTCACTCTCCTGGACCCACGGTACAAGCAGAACCTTTCCACTCTCATCCCTGCAGAGGAAAGGAGTATGAGAGTGAATAGATATCAACAGGCCCTGGTGCACAAGCTGAAACAATTCTTCCCATCTGACGCCGCTAGCGGCAGAGGGCATGGTTCTGTGGGCCAAGTAACGGGGGAGAGGAGGTGAGCAGGCAGCTTGTCCAGCACTGGCAGGGGAACACTCTCCAAGGCCTTTGCCGCTTTTATGTCACCCCAGCAAAACAGTGTCACCTGTCCCCAGTCTAGGC
This sequence comes from Rhinella marina, assembly GCA_900303285.1. Lineage (NCBI taxonomy): Eukaryota > Metazoa > Chordata > Amphibia > Anura > Bufonidae > Rhinella > Rhinella marina. The sequence continues at coordinate 7,892 of ONZH01030257.1, forward strand.
AGAGTAGGGGGGAGCTGTACAGGAAGATGGTGAGGGAGTACCTAGCTGACCATACCAACGTCCGTAGCGATCACTCTGCTCCATACAACTACTGGGTTTCAAAGCTGGACACGTGGCCTGAACTGGCGCTGTATGCCTTGGAGGTGCTGGCCTGCCCTGCTGCTAGCGTGCTGTCAGAGCGGGTATTCGGTGCAGCTGGTGGCGTCATCACCGATAAGCGTACACGCCTGTCAACTGACAGCGCTGACAGGCTGACGCTTATTAAAATGAACAAAGCCTGGATTTCACCGGAATTCAAATCTCCTCCGGGGGAAAGCAGCTAAAGATTTAAATAACTTATGTATCCGATTCCTCTTCTCTACTCCTCCTACTCCTCCATATCGTCTTTGCCTAACGCTGACCCAAAAAACGCCATTTTTTAGAGGTCCAACTGGCACTCTTTTACCACAATTTTTCAAGAGGGCCCCCTACAGGCCCTCTCTCCAAACAATTTTTCCGGAGGTCCACCTACAGGCCCTCTGTCCAAACAATTTTTCCGGAGGTCCACCTACAGGCCCTCTCTCCAGTTCCAGTTTCCAGTTTTATTTGCGCAAACTGCATAAATTTTTATTTTTGGGAAAGGTGTGAAAAATAATATTACCTGCGTATCTATATTGCCCAACCATGGATACGGTAGCAAGTAGAAGACCAAACACCACATGCTGCCAACAGGGTTCTGCAAATTCCTGGTCCACCCGCAAATTCCTGGTCCACAATGTCAAGGAGGTCGAGGTTCTGTTGATGAGCAACAAGTCCTTCTGTGCTGAAATCGCCAACAAAGTCTCCATCTAAGAACCTAAAGACCATTGTGGAGAGAGCGGCACAGCTCGCCATCAAAGTGACGAACCCCTAAGCCAGACTGCGCAGAGAAGATAACGAATAAATATCTCTGGTTATTTTTGATAAATAAAAGTTAAACACAAAAAAAAAATTGATCTGTTCCTGTGCCTGATCCACCCAAGTTGAATCTGTCCCATCATGAGAAAGTCCCCCCAAGGAGTCCCCACTGTAACTTGCTTCCCATACAACTACCTCACCCCCCGACACCTGTGTCTCGCCATTGTCCACCACCTCCTCAGACAACACTGGTAAATCACCACTGTCAGCACACGGAAACAGCAAAAGGTCTTGCGATTGGGGCAGAGAATGTTCTGGGCTAGCACATCAGGGAAAAGGGTGACTATGGGGTTCCAGGGAGTACATGACCACATGCAATATCCATTTAAAAGTCATGCCACACTTGATCGAGCTCATAATTGACAATTGTACTGGTTGATGCTAAATTTTTAAGTTGGGGTCCTGCGTCGTCATTCTAACTACATCCGGCTGTTGTCACCACCACACACGCTAGCCCAGGGGGCACTCCTCTGGCTCTTCCAGCGAAACCTCCTTCCCCCCCAGCCTGCCCCCCACCTACAGGCCCTCTCTCCAAACAATTTACTTCTTTGTCCTATCTTTCTCTCTCTCTCCAAACTATTTTTCCGGATAGCTGCCATATACGGTATTAAACTGAGTAGTATACATAGAAGACATACCACACTTGATCAATCTCATAATTTACGACTGTACCAGTTGATGCTAAATTTTTAAGTTGGGGTCCTGCGTCGTCATTCTAACTACACCCGGCTGTTGTCACCACCACACACGCTAGCCCAGGGGGTACTCCTCTGGCTCTTCCAGCGAAACCTCCTTCCCCCCCAGCCTGCCCCCCACCTACAGGCCCTCTCTACAAACAATTTACCCGGATAGGGGACGTCTTAGATATTGTACAGATTTTTGTTTGGTTCTTCTTTTATTTCCCTTCTGACCTGTGATAGGCAGAGCATGGGCACGTCCCCTTAGCTACAGTGGGAAAGACACTCCCCTGGCCAGAGCAAGCTCTTTTTCCGTTTTCCGTGGTCGAAAAATCCATGAAATATAAGGTCCCAAGATAGGGGACGTATACGGTATTAAACTGAGAAGAATCGATACCATACCGGTTGATGCGACAGTTTTTCAAAATCCATTCCGGCTGTTGTCACCACCACACACGCTAGCCCAGGGGGCACTCCTCTGGCTCTTCCAGCAAAACCTACTTCCCCCCACCTACAGGACCTCTCTCTAAACAATTTACCCAGGTAGGGGACGTATTAGATATTGTACTGATTTTTTTTTAGATCTTCTTTAAATTGCCTCCTGCGATAGACAGGAATCGAACCCGGGTCAACTGCTTGGGAAGTACTAAACTTGATGTCAGCTGCAGTGCCAGCATGAGCAGTGGTGTCACCTGCAGGCGGTGATGGACCTTCGTTGCACCTAGTTGGGTGCTTCCCTAACATGTGATGGGTATTTGCATTGCCTTTTTTGGTCTGGGTGAGTACAATTGCCATGAGGGTAACCACCAGGCTGTTGCCTGAGAATTTGGGGTAATGGTGGGATTAAGCAGCCTCAGAGGCATCCATGCATGCTGCCCTGCTGTTTCCTGTCCATTTCCGTGGTGTTTCCATCATTTTCTGAGGTTTCCAGGTTTTCACCCAGCCTTCCCTAGGCAGAGCCTTGGTCCCCTGCAAAAAATGCTCGAGTCTCCCATTGACTTCAATGGGGTTCATTACTCAAAACGAGCACCCGAGCATCGGGAAAAGTTCGACTCGAATAACGAGCACCCGAGCATTTTAGTGCTCGCTCATCTCTATTCCATAACCCATGTGCATTGAATCCCAACATATTCTTACTATAGAAATAATCCAGATTACTCATCTAAAATATTTCACTGTACAAGCATCTGCAAATGGAGAGGGAAATACTGTAAAGTGACATTTAATTTGCTTTCTCCTATAAGAAATTTTAAACCCTGGAACCTAATAGACAATTCATCCTCCTATCACAAAAGCAAATATCTTCTCTTCTGCCTCCCTTTATTATTGTGGGATCGAAGGTTTAGGAAAAAAGTAGACTTAGCACGACTTAGGTGCATAAAGAGTTTATTAGGCTATGATAAAATACATATACATAAATATACAAAGATAACGTAAGTAACAGTCACCAAGAGTTGTCAAACAGTTAGGCTGGCTCCAGGTCGACCAGCTCCTGACATGGCACTCGGCTGAAGTCCATGTGATACAAAGAGTGGTGATGGCAGCAAAACCTCTTATCCTCATTGTACCTTCAATGGAGTTGAGCTCTTTGTTCCAAAACAAAGGGGGTCATTTTATAAACAGAAATACAGATTGCAGAGCAAAGGACTGCAACATTTCACCGCTCACGAAAGATCTAAAAAAACTGGGCAGGTAAGGGGACAGGCCCGCAGGCCCATCTCATTTACCATTTTCTATGCCTGGTTTAGGCCTAGAAAATGGTCTAAATGTAATAGATAGGAAGCGGTCTTACATTTAGAATCATTGGTGGATCCGCCAAAGTTATGTAGAGGCCGACACCTCTTCATAACTCTGACAGATCCACTGCCAGCTATAGGGAATATGAAGACCGGCATCTAAAACGTTGGTCTTAATAAATGACCCCCTAAGTGTTTTCTAGTCTCCTTGCCCTTCCTAGCACCACCTAAAGGTTAGTATGCATGTACCTCAAACTGCAGAAATGCGGCCAGGTATAGTCATCACTAAACAACTACATGAAATTGAAGGGGAAGAACTTATTAAAAACCTTGCTTTACACTCCCTGATAAGGACCCAGATGTCATTTAACAACAAAACCCCATGTTTTACACACACATTTAGATAATCTAAAAGAACAAAGTAATAGAAAAGTAATCTGGATATAAAAAGATAGAAAGTGAATAAAGTTTTAGGCAGACAGATTAGACAGTGTTAAAACAGCATAACAAAAACAAAAGAACAAAGAGTTAAAGGGGTTGTCCGAGTTATGAAAAAAAAAATATAGCACTGTAAATCTGATGGGCAGCAATATATAACTAAGTTAAGCAAGTTTTAGGCAAAAAAATCCATATTTCCTCATTTCCCTGGTTCTCTTCTAGTCTTTGTTTACATGCAATAACAATCTCAGCCCCTTCCCCTTCTCCCCCCCTCTGCAAAGGGAATGAATACAAGTGCTGAGTGACATGTCTGCCTGCTGGAATACTCAGCAGCATGTTGTATGTGTAGGACTACAAGTCCCAGCTGTACAATGACAATGCTGATACACACAGGATATTCTCCCTACCTGTTCTTGTACAATACAATTCCTCTATAGCTCCTTGCCCAGCATTTGTCTCCTCTCACTGCTGCAGCTACTGTTTGTTCTAAAGCCTTGAGCCCTCAGTGTGTTCTGGCTGAAGGGGTTAATGTTTTATCTGAAGGAATCCAGGGAGAGCAGATAGCAGGAGCCCGGCAAAGACAGGTGGCGTGGCCAGTGACGTCTCGTGTACAGACTGTTATCTGAACTCTGAGGCTTGTGAACGAAACATCACAGAGCAGAGAGATAAGGTGACATCACAGGTCATGTGACCCTGAGTCAACTCTGAGAAACCAGCAGCTTTGGAAACACAAAGTATATGGGAAAGTTGTTATACCTGACAAGTTAGAAACATATAAAGAACAAAAAAATTACTCGGACAACCCCTTTAAAAGTTAGACTACAGAATTAGGTTGATTTCACATGAGCGTATTAAGCCTATGAAACACGCTCTGTGTGTCAGAGGCATTTCCTGGGCTGAATACTGCTCCAGTGAAACAATCTCATGGCATTATAATGCTATGTGTCTCTGCCTGACCTGGCCTGTAATGAATTGTATTGATAACACTATGTCAGTCCATTTTGTTGCCACCAAAACAAACATATTCAGGTGAGTGGAACTGATTTTCAGTTGTCTACCATGTCTAAAGGCAACTTTACTAGACCCATGTCCATTACTGTGGCTAACAGGACAGATTTATAAACCAAACTTTACATTTTTAACTGCAGAAAATGTCTAACTGTTTAGACTAACCTTTTAAGGTGAAAATGAAATGGCTTTGTACAAGCGCCAGGTTCATATCTACAGAAGCCTATAACACCCTTTTCTATCTGATTCATATGGAATAAAACTTAAAAATGGCATATTCTTTAAGTCCATATTTATTATATAACTATATCTTGAATAGGTTTTTTTAAACAGCTAAAATGGCAAAACTTCTCACTGTCCTAATACAGTATTTCTGGACATATTTGTAGTAGCTGTCATTACCACCTCTTTGGGGAAAGGCATTCCAAAGTTTAACTACTCTAACTGTAAAGAATCATTCACAGTATAAAGACCCATTCACACAACCATACTTTTGGTCCGCAACTGATCCGCATTTTTACGGATTGGATGAAGACCCCATTCATTTCAACGGGCCCACACATTGTGTGCTGTCCACGTCCGTATGTCTATTCAACAGTCCTGCAAAAAGGATTGAACATGTCCTATTCTTGTCTATTGTGAGGACAAGAATTGGTATTTTTACAATGGATCCATAAAAAATAGATGCAACATGGACGTCATCCGTATTTTTTGTAGATCCGCAAGTTGCAGACTGAAAAATACATATTGTCGTGTGAATGCACCCTTAATGTCACCTTTCCTCCACAAATAAAGAATGTTCCCTGATCCTTTATAAAGTCTTGTCCCATGATTAATTTATTCCAGTTATTTGTACTGACCACATATATACATGAGTCACAGAAGCTGGTCAATAGGGCACCAGCAAATCCCAATACTCGATGAAAAGGACCAATTATAAACACATATCACAGAAAATGATCTCTCTCCAATATATGATGTAAAATTTAACCTTTAATAATACATATTAAAATCAAGCAAAAGGGCATCCACCAAAATAAAAAAAAAACCTATAGCAATTAATAATGAATCTCTCATCCGTGGTAGGTAGGTTGTTGTACGTATCGTAGGTGTCTAACCGGAAAGGAGTCACCCTAACTCTGGCCCTGCTAATAGAAGGCCCTACCTACAACGGAATAGCCGCCCCGATAGGGGCGATCCCGTATCTCGTACCTCCTGGTGCCCCTGTCAAGGCCCTAGGATAGTAAGACCGTCACCACATAAATCCTATATACACCACACCCCACATACTCCAGAATTGACCAAAATGAAAAAAAAAAAAATAAAATTATATATACAGATGTGGGTGCGGTATCAGATGGTACCAGTAGACACGGTCCCCTAAAGGCTATGATGTCACCTCCAAGTACCAGTATCTTACTGATAATCACCTAGATACCAATAATATTACATCCAGGGTTTATCCAAAGCATACATATATATGTGTGCCTTGGTAATATATACAAAAGAAACCTGCTAAGATTTGAATGTAGCAGCTATTTTTTAGGTCCCAGTCCCAACGCGTTTCGCCTTTAATTTTTGGCTCATCAGGGGACTTCTTACTTAAAACACCAGGGGCACAGTGACCCATTTCTCTAGCATAAGAATATCAAACAACATATAGTCCAAGCGTCATCTGTATGATGCACATCTAAATTGGTGACATCCCTTTGTCACCTAATCAATCAAAGCAGGTGTGCATCACAGATTTACAGTATATCTATATCTAGGATGTATGAAACAATTGTGAGGTATAAATATATCAACACTACTCTGGGATCACATATACTAACTTAGTCTGCGATAGACTTAGGTGCATGATCACCACACTATAGTATTGCATGAATCCAATTAATACATTAGTCTTTTTATACTTGCGTGTCCCATAGGATATATACATGTACGTAAATGAGATCATGTCTAGGGCATCTTTTTTCCAAACTCAATTGTTTAAGTTTTTCATTATATTTTCAACCAGTTTAATTATCTGGTCACCCTAGCTCTCCTATATACGGTGTGCAAACCAAAACTGAATCCAATTTTCAAGATGTGGCCTTACGAGGGTTTTTATAAAGGAGTAATATAACATTGGCATCTTACTTGCAGCTGCTGCCCCATATTGAGTACTGGTGCTTAGCTTACTTGTAAGCTACTTTTCTCAAGTATCTTACACAATTTTGTGTCATTGCCAAAAATTACCTTACTCTCAATCTCGTCCACTAGATCATTAATGGATATTAAAATTAGGCCTAACACAGATCCTTGTGGTACCCCACTACCGACTTTAGCCTATTTTGAGTATGTGCCATTTACAATGAGTCTGTTTTCTGTCCCTGCATTTGCAGCTTCAGTTGAAGGCTCGTGTATGATACAGTATCAAATCCATTCGCAAAATCCAGATATATCACATCTGCCACTTGACCAACATCCAGATTTTAATATACCTCCTCATAGAAAACAAACATGTTGATTAGGATAAACAAAAGAAACTTCAATTTACTATAGAATTTGGGAAAATTTAAATACTTTAAAATATTGATTGGACTTTGTATACGATGCACTAGAACTTTGACATAGACGTAACACACTAAAGATGAACATTTCAGAGCTTAGCTACATTTTGAACTATTGTCTGGCACAGCATAACTAGAAGAAAAGGTTTTGTACAGAAGTTTCAGGGTTCAGACCGTCCTTTAGATCTTCAGTTGGGCAGTGGAACATTAATTGGTTTTTATCTGCTCTAAATACTAGTCCTTTGGAATATGCATAGGAAGCCAATAGTAAACATATAACCTGGAAAAAACTTAGTGGAAATAACTTTAGCTAAGCATTATGTAGATATACAGGGTGGCCCACGAAAAAGTAGCCCACCTTCAATATTTCCAAATCAAACTGCCTAATAGTAAATCTGTCTTTATTGTCCATAGCGACCAATCAGAGCTCGGCTTTCATTTTTTCACAACCCTGTAGGAACTGAAAGCTGAGTTCTGCTATGGACAACAAAGACAGATATACTATTGTGCAGTTTGATTTGGAAATATTGGAGGCGGGCTACTTTTTCATGGGCCGTCCTGTACAATCTTTCTATTCTTGAACCTTAAGTCACTGTTCTCCATGATAAAGTATCGGTAATTAAAACAAAAATTAGATTCCATCATTTACACCCAAGACGCCGATTTTCATGGATCCAAGGAGATTTTGCTTCTTTTGGTATCCTACTTCCAAAATGTAAGAAATGGCAAAGAACAATAGTTTTCCACTCTGATGTTAAGAGAGTGAATCTTCAATGTTTGGATGTGACCAAAATGGAACAAAAACTTTGTTCCATTCCCAAGGCAAAATAATCTAAAACAGCACCCTAAACACTATAGCCTACTGACTATTACCTTAAAACCCTGAAAAATGTTATTATTTCTTCTGTGAGGTGGAAAGATGCTTTGTAGGCCAGATTCATTGGCTAGCCTGCACACCTTTTCTAAAGAGTATAGGCCAGATCTCTTATCCAGCTAGAAGTTAGCCTTTGGATAAAGTCCTATAGGCCACCTTCCATCCCTAAATATTGTTAATTTGGTATAGTATACCTCTTGATGTGCTGTTATGATGGGTGATTTAAAATTTGAATTTGTTCCTACCGATAAATACATGGTGGCAAGGCTCCAAATCACCTACATGGACATATATAATTAAAAAAAAAAAAATAACATGCTGGGTGTCTATAGGCAACAATTTCCCTGATTTCTGTTTACCTGCCCCAGCTCTATTTGCTCTTACAAAAAAAAATGTCTGTGCATGTTTCTAACAAACTGTACATTTACTAACCGGCATAATGAGATGTCACCAAGGCTCTGTATGGATTGCATTCAAGCCACTTGTCAGAGGCATATATAAGGAAGATTTCACAATCTATAGGTCCAACGGATGACTCTGACATATGCCATTGTAGACATACAGTCTGTTTTGCCTTCCTATATGGCTTAAAAAAGGTATAACTGTGTACCAGTGCGATAGAGGTCAAAAAGACACTCTTGTGGCCTCCATCGGGTGAATGGTGCCCTAAGGATGCATTTAATATATATGCCAGGAGCTTTTCCCAGCATAGAGCTCAGCTGCTCAGGCCCTTTTGTGTCAGAGTACAGAATATATGGGTAAAAAGTGTTTCCATTCTTTGCCATACACTGTAATTTGCTATGTTTTTTAATCTTAAAAGAGACAGAAGAACCTGAAGGATGAGCCTGATATTTGGTTAAGCAGGCAATGTTTATTATGCTTACTCTGTACAATATGCTATACAGGGGTTTCTGTTGAAAGAATAGGTTATTTTCCCTCGACGTCTTTCTGAAAGATTTTATCCTAATATAACATTACTTGTTAGGCTCTTCCTTTAAGAACATTATCTTGCTCTGACTTAAATCACCTTCACGTTCTTCATTAAATCTCCAAGAATCTTACTTTTTTGTATAAAATACAAAAGCCAGACAGACAAGGTCAGTGACTCTTCATGGATAGCAATTGAACGTACTAAGAAAAAAAAATCAGCTACAGAAATCTGGAAAGTGATGCACACTAGTAATACATCATTTAAGCTCCTTTTTTTTTTTTACAAGAACAATTCAAAGAAGCGCTGAGGTAGCTCATAGCTCATCATCTTCCTGCCCTCATCAGCTTTTGACTTTTCTGTCTCCTTCAACAATTTGAAAATTTCTAGTAAGAATCTCACTTGTAGTATAATATCAATGCTTGGGCAAAATTCAGTTTCTGAATGTGAAGCGTTTTACAAGAGTTAAAAAAGAAAATTAGAATTCACACCTGCCATTTCATACAAGACGCCACAGGCTGTAGAGACAAGAAGGTCAATGTAGGTAAATCACTGATACCTGTAATCTGAAGTCTAAAAATTGTACTTGAGGATAACATTTCATTCAATCCTGAAAAAAATTATCTACTCCAATGTTTTTATTCATATATAGCTATATAGATATAACTATAACATTACTTTTGATATGTGGACTGTTCTATAACGCTCCTTCCCATTATAAAATCAGTTTCTTCCAGAAGAAACATTGGGGCACATTTATTAAGACTGGAGTTTTAGACCAGGTATTAATAAGACCTATAGCTGGCGGTGGATCCTCCGGAGTTATGAAGAGGCGCCGGTGATTCTAAATGTAATACAGCTTCCTAGCGGTCTTACATTTTGACCATTTTCTATGCCTAAAACAGGCGTAGAAAATGGTAAATGAGAAAGGCCTGTCGACTCGTCCCCTTGCCAGCCCACGCTCACCTGGTGTGAGCGGGGGAAGTCACGGATTCCGATACAAAGGACCTTTGTGCCGCAATCTGCACCAGAAATACACCTTATTTAGACATGTTTCTGTTTAATAAATGACCTCCATTGTTTCTTGGGCCCAAAAAGCAGTAACTGGTTACAAAGTGTATGACAACTTTTTACATATTGCCTTACAATCCTAAAATTTAAGCTGGTCATAGATATTCAATAGCTGTTAATGGAACGATTGTTTGGCAGATAGCTATTAGAGTTGAGTGAACGTGCTCGTAACGAGCACTGTACTGCTCGGATCCCCTGCGCTTGAATGGCCGCAGGCATCCGGATCGTCGGGTGAGGAGGACGGATCCGAATGGCTGCGGCCATTCAAGCACAGGGGATCTGAGCAGTACAATGCTCGTTACGAGCACGTTCGCTCAACTCTACTAGCTATCTCTCCCTGCCAACTCCCCATACACATACATGGTAGGAGCTATTTTTTACGAAACAGTGATCCGTCTTTTGCTAGAGGACACTTTTGCTGCCCTTGTAACATTCTAGTGTCACACAACTAGTACTCACCCTAGTGCATTAATGATAACTGCTGCCCCTGCCTGTTATCCTACAATTAAGTTTATTTCTTACCAACATGTAGCTGAGCAAAATGCTGGGTCTTATCAGACATGTACGGGGCAATCGCTGTTCCCTGTCACTGCTCCCACTACATACAGAAAATGTGCTTCGTAATTAAGTAATTCGTCACATTGAATTTCCTTGTGCAATTCAGCAAGCCGCCGTTCATCTCTAGCTAATATGTCAGCCCCAGTTGGAGGAGAAGTCAGCAATAAATAAATTTAAAAAACAAAAAAAGTGTAATGTTAAATGTTCACAAAAAGTCTCGTATAACCTCATAGGAAGCACAAAGTGTAAAATAAAACAAAAAAAAATAGACAAAATAAAAAAAGTGATAATTAAAACACCATTAGAGTCTGCAATGTAGCTTCTAGCCCTGCCCACAGCGACCATAACACACACATCCCATATATCAAAATGACCTTTATAAAAGGGGACACAAAGACAAATTAGTTGCACATTGTGCTATTAACAAAATAATTTTAAGTGTGAAAAACACCTTATATTTTTCCTTTATATAAAAAATTTAAAAAATGCTAAAAAAAAAAATGACAAAAAGTGTATCACCCAAAAAGGGTGCAAAAATGATGACTTTTAAAAGACACATGTACTAAAAGAAACAGAAAATGTGTCTGGTCAGCAAAGGGATAAATGGCCCGGTCAAACTGCTTAAGTTGCTTATGTTTAGCACTGCGTTACCAATAAGTTGTTTACTCCCAGACAGTTGGACAATGATATGTGTACCATATAATATTCTGCACTCTATTGTGTATGATTATATCACCTACCAGTTTATGCATACTACCTGTGAAACTTCATCCATAAAGTATTCCATATGTCCTTGTATTTGCATTGAATAAACTGCAGTACTGTGAAGCTTTTTATGACAACCAAACTTGACCAATGAAACCTTAAAAACTGCAGAGGGGCATCACTGTGATGACAGCTCAAAGAGGAAGTATGTGATTTGATTATCACATGTTAAAGGAGCCAAAAATAAAAGGTAAAAGACTTTTTAAAAAGTTTCTAAAAATAAAAAAAATAAGTTGAAATACCCCCCTTCCCCTATTTTAGAAATAAAAAAATAAAGATCATTTGGATTGACACCTCTGAAAATGCCTGGCTTTAATATAAAACTACCTCACAACCACTTCTAGAAAAAAACAAAAAGGTATTCTGTATCCAACTTAATTCTAGGGAAGCAAGGGTGATTTTCTCCCAACAAGCAAAACTAGGATCCCAAAACATGCTTGGTTTGTTATTAAGCGGTTGTCTCCAAAGCATCCCCTGAAAGCACTATAAGGAAGAACTCAAGGTATGTTATTTTTTTACACTATTTTCCACATCCCTCAAGAAGGTTCTCTATGCACCACTTACTGCCACCTATTGAAGTGAAAACCACAGAACTCAACAAGTCCATGTATAAGAGCAACTTGACATTGTTGATCACCTAAGACTGGTGACAAGTGTAACTATTCTACCTTCAGACTATGATTTCACATCAGAGGCACATAGAGGTCATTTATGACCAGCATTTGTACACCAGTCTCGATACCTTCCTGTGGCACCAGAGAATGCATTTAATTCATGAGTTCCTACACCTAGACTAAGATCTATACCAGCTCATAGCTGGTAAAGATTTCAGTCATTTATGCCAGAAAAGTGTCATAAATGATGATGTCCATGCCGATACCCAGCAATCCCTCATTTCAGTTGTGGCAAGGGCAGAGCAGAAACCTAGATTTAGGCACACAACCTCCGACATCACCTCATTCACATGAAAATCTTTATTTATTCACCCATAAAAGTTAATGCAAAGTAATACTACAACATTTCAGGCCTAGGAAGTATGCGGGCCTTTATCAAGCATGTTGTGCACTTCAATAGCAAGCCACTGCTATTGAAGTGCACCCACATACTTGAAAAAGGGACACATACTTCCTAAGCCCAAAGCATTGCTCTATTACTGTGCACTAACTTTTTTGGCTGAATAAATAAAGATTTTCATGTGAATACCGCATAAGTGCTGTCTGAAGTTGTGTATCTACTAAAATATTGGTCCTGTGGTGGAGAAAGATTTAAAAGGGACATGCACCAGACAAACGGCTTATATAATTGATGAGTGCTAGAACTAGATTTAGGCACAATGGCATTTAAAAAAAAAAGTTGCAAACCTGTGACTGTTTTTATGTCAGAAGTAGTATAGGGGGAGGATAAACCCCCCTAAGTGATCCTGTCAGAAGTGAGTTTTGCCCCTCAGTTTGCAAGGAGCCACCAATGTGAATACACCAAGCCAATGGGACCATAGCAGACCATAGCAGATAAAAAAAAAAAAAAAAAAACGGTAAGGACTACACCTGATGCAACATCACCTTTTTAACCAAACAAAATCTCTAATCAACCCTAAAATGGTATTCCATGTATTGTGTCAATCTAGATACAGAGACAAACAAGTGACCAGCCCTCAGGTCTTCCCCTCCAACAACATACCATTGAAACACTGCATGTACGTAAACGGAACCCAATCTACAACATACAGTAGAAACCAAGTTGCCGAATGGTGCATTTGTGGGTGCCGAAGTGTATAGAAGCACTGGAAGTTCCCAGTATCCATTTCCAATGGTGAATGTTGGGACATTCTATCTTCTGCATGGTCTTAGCGATGTAGCAGTTACCACAGGGGAGTTTGATGAGGCAGATGGTGTGTTCAGTGTCACATCAAACAGTGGTTCATAATCTTGAAGGTTTTAGCTGTTCATGGGCATGCAAAAATCATTGTGAAGATTGTAAAATTGTGCAGTCAAGACTAGGGAAGCAGGTTCTGTGAACCCTTAGTGGATCGAGACGTCCCTTATGTGGCAGCTCCTTTTGTAGGACAGTAAAGGATAGTCTGAAGGATGATCCTCAATAGATGTCAGTGTTAAATAGGGTGTGATTCAGTTTAAAGAGTAGGTAGTAACAAACCCTGCAGATAGGATAAGCAGCAAATAACTAAAAGTAAGCTGTACATGAAAAAGATATGTTGGGGTATCAGGCAAGCCAAAGGCATTTGAAGATAAAACACCTCCACAAACCACATTGCGACTGAACTGCCAACATAGGTTATAAGAAATAGAGGTATTATAAACAGTATATGAATGTCCAAAATAATAAGAAAAGCTAGATATCTATAAAATACCAGTCACTGGGAGGCTGTAGATCTAAAATTACTATCAAGTTGGAACTTCACACTGCAACATTGGAAGTGTTCTTCTCTGGAGAATATGGTGTGCACCATATGGCAGATTATCTTGTGCCTACGGCTTTGTGATGTGCATGAGCCCCGATAATGGTATACATTTACTTCAGGATGTAATACACTAACCTGCTTTTTCAATAGATGATATTCTAATGAATTTAGGCTCTAAAGGCATAATTTTCCTGCTGCTGCTTTTCTTGAAAAGCTTTGGCATCAGACGGTGGTGGAGCAAGGATAATCACATTATGCTGTACTATATTTAATTTTTAAGTTTTCTTTTTATTTGGGCAGAGTATGTGAAAGACGTTAACACCACTATAGGATGAATGGATCAAATTTAATATCATAGTAACTTTTTAAAGTTTGAGAACTTGAGATTTCACATAACTGACTAGAAACAGCCTTCTTTTCTCTTTATTTTTATACTAAATTTACCAGCGGGAATTACCTCCCTCTTTATATCGCCTGCTCAGTGCTCAAAGACTCACAGCTAAATAATTCTCTTACGACTTCAATGTTTTTTTTACTACTCCCTATCTATGGTCTCAGTGAAGTACTTTCAGGGATCCAGGATCAATTGCTGCTTGATGTTCCAAAAAGCATTATCTCAACAAGCGTATGCTGTAGTCATTCACCATCGTTATTCTGACATTGAAAGAAACCTTTAGTTCTCTTAGCAGAGTGAAAGCTGACTATCCGTGATACATTCTCTGATGTTGTGTAATGCGACTTCTTATCAGCCATGCCGTACAGTAAGCTTTAGTCTACACTATACAAAGCATACAGCCCTCACTGGCCTATAAATGATACCATGGTTAATTGGAGAGCTATACATTATATCCAGAAACTGTTTACAGAACTACAGAACACCGGTGACATATCCAGTTCTTCTACTGCTATGCATTATCATCAATTGTAAAACCCAGAATAAAATAGCAATGGAAGTAGCCAGTGTAAATTTTCCCTTTCTCCATCCTTTTTGTCTGGTTATCCTTTTCTGTCATCACCATCCCTTCACTGGGGCAAGAGTGAGACAATTTTTTGACCTTTTAAATAAAAAGTGTAAAGCTACTTTCACACTAGCGGCACAGGTGTCCGGCAGGCTGTTCTGGCAGGTGAACAGCCTGCCCAATCCGTGCTGCCGCTAGTGCACATGTGCAGCCAAAACTACGCTCCAGCCCTATTCACTATGTAGTTCCGGCCGCAGCACAGCTAACATGCCGAGAGGTGACCGGACTAAAATTACAACATGTCATAATTTTAGTCCGGCTGCCGGAACAGCCTGCCGAACACTCCTGCCGCTAGTGTGAAAGTAGCCTAAGACGATGAATCTGGCCTAACCAGAGCCCGTCATGAAATGCAGTGCAAACTGGATCATATTGTTGAGGAGAAGGAGCCATGCAGTTTGATAACTGATTCAGGAAAACTTGTAAATTTCTGCTCTTTCTGAGCTCAATAGCAGATTGGGCCATCTTAATCATTGATAGAAAGGTCATACAAAGAGAAACACAGTAAGGGTTAATGCCGCTGGACCAAAGAGAAGCGAGCACCTGAATCCGTGTATCAACCTTTGTACAAGCACTTGACTCGGAAAAGGGTATGTAGAATAAGGCAACTCCCTGCTAAGGCCCAAGAGACAGAGTGTGATTGCTGCAAGCAGGGCAGATTCCAGCCTTTCTGCTGCCAGAGGCAAAAATTAAAAAGGTGACCCCCCCCCCCCCCTTTGCCAAAATCTCAATCCTACCTCTCCTCCCAGCCTTAATATTAGTTGCATGGACATTATATACAGTCCTACGAAACATACAGGAGAATACAGAGCACAATATACCTATTATGTCCAGTAATGCCTTCTCTAATGTAGATGTTCTTTCCTCAGATTTTTCAGCCACACCTCATCTCTCCAGAGTTTGACACAGACATCTTAGATTCCTCACTTTTCGAGCATCTCCCCCTTGCTTTAGTGCACCAAGTATTAAAATGCCCTTATGCAGTGGTAGTATATATAATGCCTCCTCTGTATTGGTACTGTTTATATAATGGCCACCTCTGTATTGATAGTGTATATATATCTAATGGCCCCTCTGCAGTGGTAGTATATATAATGGCTCCCTCTGCATTCTACACCAGCTGCCTAGCTGTTGTAGATTGCCATTTTGGCACACAAACCAGCAGAGATGCAAAACAATTATTAAGAGCTGTGCACCTCTTAATAATTGTGGATCATCTGATGCCAGAGGGGACAGATTAAGACCAGCATGCAATATGCTGCACTTAATGCCCCCCTTAATTTTTATTGAGGCCTTTTTTCGTCTTATGAAAATTGGCATGAAATTATGATGTTTTTTTTCAAGCTTTATTTTGGAGGGGTTCTTTTTAGTCACATATTTACTTGCATTTTTTTCCAGACTTTTTTTTTCTATTAGTCAATAGGAAAATGGCTGGAAAAAAAAATCACCACACCCAAAGCATGCTGCAATTTGAAAAAAATATGTTAAGGGAGAATATAAACACCAGGAAAAAAAATGCCACTAAAAACTGCTGTGTTTGTCAGGTGTTTTATCATTTCTATTGACCAACGTGTAACATTTGGCTACATTTTTTTTTGCTCTTAAAATGAAAATGGTGACAAACAAAAGCATAATTTTAAAAATAAAATAAAAAAATCTACATGTGCACCACATTTTAATAGAAACACTTTTAATAGAAAGGCCCTTCAAATAGCAAGTGTGAACATTGCAGAATACATAACGCTGTGAGATGCTGTGGCATAAATCTAAACAGGCCGTTTATGCCCGAAAACCCTCTAATGTGGCTGAATTAAAACAATTCTGCAAAGAAGAGTGAGCCAAAATTCCTGCACAGAGATGTGAAAGACTCATTGCCAGTTATCACAAATGCTTGATTGCAGTTGTTGCTGCCAAGGGTGGCACAACTAGTTATTAGGTTTAGGGGGCAATTACTTTTCTCATTGGACCAAGTTGGTTTGGATAGCTTTTTCCCCTCAATAAATAAAATCATCATTTAAAAACTGCATTTTTGCATTAACTCAGGTTATCTTTGTCTGATATTCAAATTTGTCTGATAATATGAAACATTTAAGTGTGCAAAAACAAAAGAAATTTTAAGGAGGCAAATTCACAGCACTGTAGATTGGTGTCAAGCACCATCTGATGAAGGACAACACATAGGACAATATATAACTGTCAGTTTGTAACAGAAAGACTTATAGGCCATACATACTCCTCTGGAATTCGGGGAAGAAAGGGATGCAAATGAGCTCTTAATAAGCTCTGGCTCTAATGCCACCAGATGTAAGCAGCTATCCTATAAGTCAGAGTTTTACCCTTTAAATAAGCCTTGAGACATGGCTCAGATATTAAATAAGCCAGCACCTCATCTGCAGACAGCTGTTTTGTGGTGACCTTCGTCAGTGCAGAGCACAGAGTACTGGCTTAACTGGGTGACGTCTCACCCAGTTAAGCCAGTACTCTGTGCTCTGCACTGATGAGGGACAATCACCCCAAAACAGCTGTCTGCAGATGAGGTGCTGCCTTATTTAATATCCTAGACATGTCTCAAGGCTTATTTAAAGGGTTGAACATTGACTTATAGGAGAGCTGCTTTAATCTGGTGGCATTAGAGGTAGAGCTTAAGAGCTCATTTGCATCCCTTTCTTCCCATCTTGAAGAGGAACACAGCCATCTCCATGCTGAAAGGTCCTAAGGTAGGGGTTTTCATCTCCTTTCTCTCTATCTCTAGAAGCTAAAGGACCTTTGATGTCATGACTGGGAGGTGCTAGACCCAGGAAGAGAATACTGTGATGTAAGTGTAGAAAATTTGATATTTTAATAAAAACAGTGTGTGTGAGGGATGCATATGTAGCAGGGCTGCATTTGTTAGGTGTGTATAGTAGGCATGTGTGTCATAGGGTGTATGTAAGCTGTGTAGCAAAGCTGCGTTTGCCAGGTGTGTATGTGCAGCAGTGCTGTGTGTGTAAGTAACTGATCTTGACCCCTCTACTACTTTAACCCACCAGGGATGGTTTAACTAGTAGAAAACATTTGATCTAATTTTTGTTGTGTCTTATAGTTCGGAAAATATGGTATATATGTGAGCCAATCGAGGGGGATTTAAAGGGAACCTGTCATCTCCGAAACACCCCCTGAACTACAGTAAGCGGTGTATAGTGTAAGTGATGCTGAATCCGAATATGTAAGTTTTATCTTCATACTCACTTCCATTCTGATGTTGTGCTCCCACAAACCTGCAGTAAAATGCACTCACTGGACTCCGGTGCTCACTCACATAATGGAGAGGACTCAAAGAAGAGTCCAGTGAGTGCATTTTACTGCTGGTTTGTGGGAGCACAGCGTCTGAATGGAAGTGAGTATGAAGATAAAAATTACATATTCGGATTCAGCATCACTTACACTATACACCACTTACTCTAGTTCAGGGGGTGTTTCGGAGATGACAGGTTCCCTTTAACACCTAATTGTTTACACTGTATAGGACATTGTGGCCTGTGCTCACCAGCTAGAGGGTGGGGGTTGAGGGAAAATGATGTCATGCCACCCATTCACCAGTGTAGTGGAGAGCAGCTCCTGCAACACCCAAAGTCAGCACCCACATCAAAGCACTGTACGGGAATGTATAGCATGATGTGTGCAGTACTAAGCTGGGGATGTGCCCTGTACTTAGCAGTGTAATGGTGAGCTGCTCCTGCTACAATAACCTGCACATACTTCAGTTGTAGCTTTGGGACCTTTTTGTGACTTTAAAAAAGTCCCAATGATATATCTGGAGTGAAAATAACTAACATACCAAAACATGTCCACTTTTTCACCTACTTTTTGGTGTAACAATCAAATGAAAGAGCAGTGGCTCTCCATACTGCTAATCTGCGGGGGTGATGGGTGTGAGACCCCCGCCAATCTGATATTGATGAATATGCTGAAGATAGGTCATCGATATCAAATTCCTGGAAAACCCCTTTAATACACCTTTGTTCCACTAGTTTTTCAACTTCTAACTTAACTTGAGGGATGGGATCACTAGGGAGTTTTAAAAGTAAATGTAACAGTCAGATATTAATAGGTTTTGACATTTATGCAATGCCTTATTCCCAGAGTGCTGAACCTTAATTAGTATGTATGTATTAGTATTAACATATACTGACTGGGTATATAAAGTAGTGAGTTCCTCCATCGGCTCCTGGAAACTAACCAGTGCCTGGAAACATGACTGTACTGGGTAGAAGGCATCATATATAACAAAAGTAAATCATATATAAGAATGGATATACTCCCAAGAATCAGATTCAGCCTGGAGATCAGATAACACCACCTGATCAACAAAGGTAACAACACTGGATACACCATTGAGCTGCTTTTCAACCACATCAGTTCCACTTCACTCAGTTTGTGTTGGAATGAAAACTGAAACACATTTACTCTTAACATTTAAGAAATTTTCTAGTCAGTATCCTGGCCGATAGACTTACAGTAGTTCTTGACATTGTCCTATGTCTTTTGGCATTGTGGTTAACAATGTTTGATACTTGTGCTTCTGTTAACTTTTTGAAGTTTATGGGGAGTTCTTTTTTTTTTAATTTACAATATCTTTTGGATACAAGACTGTCCCTTTTGAGGGACATGTGGGTTCCATCAACTGCATCTGCAGCCTCAGATTTGTTAATTGAGGAACACAATTCCATCAATCTAAAACTAACCCTAGTTTATCTGGGTCTGTACGTTTTGCTTTTAGACAGTTTCTTTAGAATGGACCATGAGGTATGAAGAACTAGTATCTGAAAGTGATCTTATTAAAAGGCACTGGTTAAAACAAAGTTCAACTGACCAGTCGTATCTCTAATTCACTTCATTCATCTGATAATCCTCATGCCTCCTTCCTCTGGTTTACCTTAAAAGATACTGCCCACTCCCACCAAACTGAAATGACGCAAAAAACATAGATTTAGTCTTACCGGTAAATAGCTTTCCAGGAGTCCTGACATGACAGCACCATGGAGGATGTCCTATTCATCTCTGTAGGGACAGGAAGCGAGAGAGGTTAAAAGGCCCCTCCCCACCCCCATACTCCAGTGTTTATAAATCACTACATCGGAATACTGCAACCTTTTTATTATCATCACAATGTTTACATCACATTGGAACAATAACACTTCAAAATAATATACAGCAAGCAAATAAGGGGGGGGGGGGAATACTCAGTGCGGTCATGTCAGGACTCCTGGAAAGCTATTTACCGGTAAGACTAAATCTATGTTTCCAGGACGTCCCTCCATGACAGACCCATGGAGAGCTATCAAAGAAGCTAGCTAGGGAGGGGCAACTGCTTGTAGACCTTGCTAAATCCTGATTAGCTAAAACATCCAACTTATAATGCTTCGTGAAGGTGTGGAAAGTGGACTACGTGGCAGCTCTGCAAATTTGGTCAATCGAGGCATCTGCTCTCTGAGCCCAAGAGGCAGCAACAGCTCTGGTTGAGTGAGCTTTCACAGTTAAAGGACAAGGAAGGTCCTCCAATCTATATGATTCTTTGATGACTTCCTTGATCCATCTTGCAATTGTTTAGACACTTTGCATCCTCTATTCTTCCCCCCGAACTGGATGAAGAGATTCAAGGATTTCCGCCAGGATTCAGTCCTCTTTAAGTAGGTTAGAATGGTTCGTCTAACATCCAGAGAGTGGTATCTGTGCTCTTGAACCTTCTGAGAAGAGGTACATAAAGAGGGTAGAATTATTTCTTGTTCTCTGTGGAATGAGGTAACCACCTTTGGTAGAAAGGAAGGATCTAATCTTAAAATAATGCGATCATCCAGGATCTTTAAGTACGGATCCGAAATGGAAAGGGCCTGAATCTCCCCTATCCTGCATGCTGATGTAATTGCAATCAGGAAAGCAGCCTTGAAGGAAAGAAGCTTCTCTGAAATCTCCTCTATAGGCTCAAAGGGAGGATCACAGAAAATATTTAAGACCAAATTTAAAGCCCAGGCAGGAATAGATGGTCTTAAAGTAGGCCGGAGTCTACCCACAGCATTCACAAACCTACGAATCCACCTATGCTCTGCAATTGGGGCGTCTAGAAAACATGAAAGGGCAGATATCTGTACCTTCAGGGTGCTAGGCTTTAGACCCATATTAAAGCCTAGTTGGAGAAAATCCAGAATCTGGCCAATAGAAGGAGAAGTAGAACCTGGATGATTAGCTTCTAACCAGGACCTAAACTTCTTCCACACTTTATAGTAAATAGCTGTGGTTACAGGCTTCCTACTGTGCTGTAAAGTAGAGATTACCTCTTCTGAGAGGCCCTTGTTTCTCAACATCTGCCTTTCAGGATCCAAGCAGTCAATTTGAGTCTGCTGACATCTGGATGATGGATGGGTCCCTGAAGAAGAAGGTCTTCCCTTTCTGGAAGCGTAATAGGATCCATGATGGACCTTGCAATGAGCTCCGGGAACCAGCCTCTTTTGGGCCAAGCTGGCACAATCAGAATTAAGATCGTGGAACTCGATCTCAGCTTCTTTAGCACTGCTGGAATCAGTGGAAGCGGGGGAAAAGCATAACTTAGAATCTTGTTCCAGACCTAAGATAAAGCGTCTACCCCTGTGGGATTGTCCTTTGGATCCAGAGAGAAGAACAGTTCTGTTTGAGTGTTCTTCCTTGTTGCGAATAGATCTATTAGTGGACCTCCCCACCTGATGCAAATCAGGTTGAAGACGTCCTTGTTCAAAGTCCATTCTCCAGGGTGGATGTTCTGATGGCTCAAGAAGTCCGCTGTCGTGTTGGCAGACCCTTTTAAATGGACTGCTGAGATGGACAATATTGATTTCTCTGCCCAGGAAAATATTGTGTCTGCCAGCTTCTGAAGTAGAGGGCTCCTCGTCCCACCTTGTCTTTTTAGGTAACATACAGTTGTCATGATGTCTGATAGTAGCTTTACATGATACCCTTTTATTAGTTGTTCGGCAGCTCTCAGGGCCTCCAGAACTGCCTTCAATTCCCTGTAGTTTGACGATCTCTGGTGGTCTTGGTTGGACCATACACCCTGAAGAAAGACATCTACATGAGCTCCCCAGCCTCTTATACTGGCATCTGTGGTCACCGTCTTTGCTGGAGCCAAATCCCAAGGAATGCCCACTTGTAATATTTGTGGGTTTAACCACCATGTTAGAGAGTCTCTCACTGTTGCTGAAAGATAGACTTTTGACTCCAGGGACTGATAGTCTCTGTCCCAAGCTGATAGAATTAATTTCTGAAGCCGCCTTGAGTGGAACTGAGCCCAAGGGATTACTGGTATGCAGGATGTCATAAGACCCAGAATCCTCATGGCTTCTCTGAGGGTGCAATGTCTGCGATCTTTGAAATCCGAGATCTTTTGAATCAGTCTGTCCTGCTTTTCTCTGGGAAGATAAGACCGCTGATCCACAGAATCCAACCTGGTTCCTAGAAACACTTTCTCTGTGTCCGGGAGGAGGTCGGACTTCGAATAGTTTAGGATCCAGCCTAGTCTCTTCATTAGGGACCGGGTTTGTGAGAGATGTTATATCAGAAGACCTTTGGTGTCTGCTATAAGCAAAATATCGTCCAGATATGGAACTACCGTAATGTGTCTCCTTCTGAGGAAGGCCATCATCTCTGCAACTACCTTTGTGAACAACCGAGAAGCAGAAGATATTCCGAAGGGTAGGCACCTGAACTGATAATGGAAGATCTTTCCTTCTGATCTGATCGCAAACCTGAGGTACTGTTGAAAGTGATGGTGAATTGGAATGTGATAGTATGCGTTCTTCATGTCTATTGTGCACATGAAGGCGCCTGGAGGGATCAGAGGCACTGTAGTTTTTAAGGATTCCATCTTGAATCTCCGGTATACTATACATCTGTTCACTCCTCTCAGATTGATTATGGTCCTGAATGAGTTGTCTGTTTTTTTTATCAGGAAAAGCCGAGAATAATAACCCTTGAACCTCTGGGATAAGGGTACTGGAGCAAACGCATTCTGCAGAATTAATTTCTGAATATCCGCCAGAAATTGAGACTGAAGGGAGGGAGACCTGAACTGAGTAGTCTGGAATTTCCTGGGGGGACGTCTCCAGAATTCTATTTTGAACCCCTCTTTTATAGAGTCCAGAATCCACTGATTCTCCGTTATCTGAGCCCATTCTTCCCAGAAAAATTTCCGTCTTCCTCCCACTGGTCTGGCGTCATTGCTTAGATGTGGTATTGTTAGGATTGGGGTTGAGGAGGAAGCCTCTCCCTCTGCCCCCTTTTGGGTAGCTCCATCTGCCCAACTTGCCTTTCCCTCTGGAAGGAGCATTTTGAAACGGCTTGGAGGTCTTACGAAAGGGCCCCTGTTTCCTGGGTCTCTCCTCCGGAAACCCTTTCTTCTTATCAGCTATTCTCTGTAATATAGTATCTAAAACTTGGCCAAACAAGTAAGAACCGGAAAAGGGAATTGAGCAAAGCTTATTCTTTGACACAATATCCCCTGACCATGGCTTTAGCCATAGGGCTCTCCTAGCTGAGTTTGATAAGGCTCCGCTCCTTGCCGCACCGCGAATGGACTCAGTAGAACAATCCACTAAGAAAGCAGTGGCCATTTTTAGGAGAGGAAGGGAATCTAAGATCTCCTTCCTTGAGGTCTTTATTTTTAGGTGGTTTTCTAGCTGATCCAGCCATAAACTCATTTCCCTAGCAACTGAAGTGGCAGCTATATTTGTGTTAATCCCAATCGCCGCAGTCTCCCAGAACTAGGAGCCTCCATGATGAGATAGCTTACACAAAAGGGCTTTTTGTACTCACCAGGCTCCCCCCTGCGTCCGCGCTGCTTCCCGCCTCTTCATGGGGGAGGGACTCTATTCCAAAAAAGAAGTCACCCCCCCCCCAGCGCGAGACCCACACCTGCAGGCCTCCAGCGCTGCCGCAGGCCGTCGCCATCTTGCTTGAGTTACGAGGCCGCCTTCCGGTCATGTGATTAGCCTGGCCTCCGAACATCCGGTCACATGACCCAGCACAGAAGGGCCCCAGCGCGTGGCTGCGCGTCTGAAGAGTAGGTGGAACGCTGCCGAGCCCAGAGCTCCGGAGAGAAGCGGCATCGGAGCCCCGATACCGCGAACCGAGAAATGGTATCGGGGAAGGCTAGGGGACCTCTTCCCAGAGAGGTGCTGGCCTCGGACTTCTTTGCAGGCGTGAGGAGACCGAACCCCCCCGACACAGCCAAGTCCCTCAGGTAACAAAACCCAAAAACCTCCTCATCCCAAGAAGGGACCTCCTTCCCATCATCCCTGTAGAGACAGGAAGAACACTGGAGTATGGGGGTGGGGAGGGGCCTTTTAATCTCTCTCGCTTCCTGTCCCTACAGAGATGAATAGGACATCCTCCATGGTGCTGTCATGGAGGGACATCCTGGAAATAATAATAATAATAATAAAACAACAAGATGGTGCGTAGGATTTCTAGAACATTTCTAACCCACAAAAATCTCACCTATGAGTGGTTAGCCATCTCCTCCTTCTGTGATGTTTTTAAAGGCTGGTTGCCCCTTAACATTTTTGCATACATCATAGATATGTTTGACACTTTTCTATTCCTTACGCCACCTCTTGATGGGTGTACTTTACACCACTATTTTCCTCATAAAAAGGGGCATTCATACCATTCATAAATATAACTCTTTTTACAGACATTTAAAAACTGTTTAGGGTGGTAAAATTGTCTAAACATTGAGCTCTACTTTTTTTGGTACAATATGCTTGAAAGATTTAGGTCAGTGCATCTAAGAATATCAAGTAATGGTTTGGCTAAACAACCACCAGACATCCAATCACAGCATCCACTAATTTTCATCTCTGAGCAGTTTCTGTAAAAAAACACTCCTTTTGTGAAAGCCAATTTTTTATTTTTTTTTAGACTGGATACAAACTATTTCCATAGTATATTACATGATATTACATGATTATTCACGGTACCCCTAGAAAGTGTTTTACTCATACTTGATATTAATAGTCTTTATACATATTTTCCAACATACTAAAGCCCAGACTTTAACCCTCTCGATCAAGGATCCCAAACTTGTGGCCCTCCAGCTGTTGCAAAACTACAACTCCCAGTATGCCCCAATGGCTGTAGGCTCTCCTGGCATGATGGAAGTTGTAGTTTTACAGCAGCTGGAGGGCCACGAGTTTGAGATCTCTGCTCTAGATAGTGTAAACTGTAGGCTGTCTAGGCATACTACAAAATTATCACAGGGGCTCAGGCTGGATTATACATTTGGTACAGGGATAGACACTAATGACGAGATTTATCAAAACTGATGTAAAGGAAAACTGGTTAAGTTTCCCCTAGAAACCAATTATATTCCACCTTTCATTTTCCAGAGCTCCTTGAGAAAATGAAAGTTGGAATCAGATTGATTGCAAGGGGCAACTAAACCAGTTGCCTTTACACTAGTTTTGATGAATCTCCTTGCTAGTGTCTATCCCGGTCTAGCTCTATACCAGCTATTGGTTGACTAACTTTGATACAGAATTTTATGCCAGAATTCTGAGCCAATTTTGGAGTAAGATGGCACATCTTGTTAAGTCATGAAAACGTGTGGAAAATGTAGTTCCTCCAAATTATGCCAATTTGCTCCACTCTTTAGGTGCAGACACGTTAGTAAAACCGAGCCTAAGTGCATTTGTTCTGCTAAGAAATGATCTATAGCAAATTTATCTTTTTATTTAGACCCTCTTGCTATTGTCCACAAAATTTTCTTTCAATGCTGTGATGTTACTCTCATGGGCTTAGGTGTCCCTACTTGTTATGCAAACAGCTTTATGACTTGTTTTGTTCAATTCTATTTTGTTGGCATTATTCTACTGATGATGCATTCTTCATATGGGAGTTGCGGATAGGTAGGGGCACACAAAAACCAGATCATCTGGGTGTAATGTCCATGAACATTACCTTGAATGCAAATTGTGTTCTCGTTGAATAAAATTCAACAATTAGAAAACAATGACCATTATTACATAAAGCAAATGCTAATGTTCTAGAATTTTTAAGCTGGCATTAAAGTCCAAAGAATATTAGTGACCAATATAGGCACATTCCCTATCATTCCCTAGCCTCTGTACCAATGTACCATATTTTTTTGACTATAGGATGCACCGGACCATAAGACACACCTAGGATATAGAAGAGAAAAATAGCAGAAAATGTTTTCTTTATCAGACCTCAGACCCCCATTCCTCTTCAGACCTCAGATTAGACTCCCCCAAGCTCCATCAGAGCTCAGATCAGTCCATCAAGCCCCATAAGACCTTAGATCAGACCCCCAAGCTCCATCAGACAAAATTAGCTTACCTCTCCTGTTCTCTGGTCTTCTTCTGGCCCCATGCTGAACTCTGACATGACCATACTGCATCAGGTCATAGTGCATGCACAGTGCCTTGCGAAAGTATTCGGCCCCCTGGAACTTTTCACCCTTTTGCCACATTTCAGGCTTCAAACAAAAAGATATAACATTTTAAATTTTTGGTGAAGAATCATCAACAAGTGGGTCACAATTGTGAAGTGGAACTAAATTTATTGGTTCATTTAAACTTTTTTTGTAATAATAAAACTGAAAAGTGGGGCGTGCAAAATTATTTGGCCCATTTACTTTCAGTTCAGAAAACTCACTCCAGAAGTTCATTGAGGATTTCTGAATGATCCAATGTTGTCCTAAATGACTGATGAAGATAAATAGAATCCACCTGTGTGTAATCAAGTCTCTGTATAAATGCACCTGCTCTGTGATAGTCTCAGGGTTCTGTTTAAACCCTTTCAGTACCGGAGGTTTTTTCGGTTTTGCGTTTTCATTTTTCTTCCCTATTTTCAGTGAGCCATAACTTTTTTTATATTTTTGTTCACATAGCTGTATGGGGGCTTTTTTTTGCGGGACAGTTGTACTTTCCAATGCCACCATTTAATATTGCATATGGTGTAGTGGGAAGTGGGAAAAAAAATTCCAGATTGGGTGAATTTTTTTTTAAAAAAACGCAATTCCGCTACAGTTTTACGGGTTTTTTTTTTTATTTACAGCGTTCGATGTTCATTAAAACTGACCAGTTATTTTCATTCTACTGGTCAGTATGAGTCCGGCGGTACCTAATATGTATAGTTTTTCCTTGTGTTTTGATAGTGATAAAATAATTATAAAGTTGGAATTTTTTATTTTTTTTTGTCGTCATATCTTGACCCCTATTACTTTTTAGTATTTATGTGTACAGAGCTGTATGGGGGCTCATTTTTTGCGGGGCGATCTGAAATTTTTATTGATACCATTCTGGGGTGTGTATGACTTTTTGATAGCTTTTTATTTAATTTTTTTTTTTAGAAAAAAAAAGAAAAAAAAGCTAATCAGCCATTTTGACACTTTTTTCTGTCACGCAATTAGCCGTATTGGAAAAAAAATTTATATTTTAAAAGTACGGGTGTTTTCGGTAGCGGTGATACCAATGATGTCTATATTTATTGTTATTTAGGTATTTATTTTTTAATTATACAGAAAGGAGGGTGATTTAAACCTTTATATTTTATATATATATATATATATATATATATAATATATATATATATATATTTATTTATTTATTTATTTATTTTTTGTGATTATTTTAAGGCTCACATATGAGCAAATAGATCCTGTTTTTTCTCTTTTCTTTTTGAGCAATTAGGGATTTTAAATCCTCCATTTAATATCCCTTTAGCTCATTTCTTAGCCTGGCCTGCCATCTAGTGGCCAAACTAAGAATTGCACATTGAAAGCTGTAAACCTCATCAGCGAGGTTTACAGCATTCAAACCCACTGCAGGTGCCCTGATTGGCAATAGGGGGGCTGTCGTGGGACACCCGGAAGCAAGCGCTTCTGGGTTTAGCGCTATTAGATGTCGTGATCACGGCATCTAATAGCTTTAGTTACTGATCGGGTATATCGGTAAGTAGAGGCAAGTCTCTGCTGTTTGAAACAGCAGAGACTTGCCGGCCAGGACGCTCGCAGCACGTGCGGGCGTCATGCTCCCGCATCGCCCCAGTGTCGTACATGTACGGCACTGGGAGTGTAAGGGTTAAAGCAAAGAGCATCATGAAGACCAAGGAACACACCAGACAGGTCCGTGATACTGTTGTGGAGAAGTTTAAAGCCGGATTTGGATACCAAAAGATTTCCCAAGCTTTAAACATCCCAAGGAAATGGAAGGAGTATCAGACCACTGCAAATCTACCAAGACCCGGCCGTCCCTCTAAACTTTCATCTCAAACAAGGAGAAGACTGATCAGAGATGCAGCCAAGAGGCCCATGATCACTCTGGATGAACTGCAGAGATCTACAGCTGAGGTGGGAGAGTCTGTCCATAGGGCAACAATCAGTCGAACACTTCACAAATCTGACCTTTGGAAGAGTGGCAAGAAGAAAGCCATTTCTCAAAGATATCCATAAAAAGTCTCGTTTACAGTTTTCCACAAGCCACCTGGGAGACACACTAAACATGTGGAAGAAGGTGCTCTGGTGAGATGAAACCAAAATCGAACTTTTTGGAAACAATGCAAAATGATATGTTTGGTGTAAAAGCAACACACCATCCCCACTATCAAACATGGTGGTGGCAGCATCATGGTTTGGGCCTGCTTTTCATCAGCAGGGAAAGGGAAGATGGTTAAAATTGATGGGAAGATGGATGGAGCCAAATACAGGACCATTCTGGATGAAAACCTGTTGGAGTCTGCAACATATATAATTTTTTTTTTTTTTTTATTTGTTCCCTAAAGGTAGAAGGTTAAGAAAGAGGTCATGATGGAAAGTATAATCCTTTTCATAGCACACTTTTCAATGACTTTAGACTTTCTCCTATAGGAATGGCTCCTAAAAATAAACCTAATACAAATAGAATTATTCCCTGTTGGTCAGCCCCGGATGACAGTATTTCTTACTCCACTTTTGATCAGACTGAAGATGTTATGTGGTTTGGGCCTGATGCATTAATGGTAAAAACTGACAACTGCTCCATTATCCACCCCTCATGTTTTAACTATTAAAGGGGTATTCCCATGATACAAACATATTTCCTATCCAAGAGATAAAGGATATGTATCTGATGGAGGTGTGACTGCTGAGACCACGACATCACTAGAAGGGGGGGTCCAATGTCCCTGTATGAATGGACAGGCAGGTCGAGCATGCACACTGCTGCTACATTCACTCTCTATGGGACTGCAGGAGATGCACAATGCTCGATTATTTTCCAGACCCAGAATCTGCGCTCTATATACATTTATTTCTAGCTGCTCTACATCTAATACACATCAGAGTGGCCTAATGAGCCATGTATTGAGTTGCTCTTTTCTCCACAGCATTCAGGGAGATTTCTTATATAGTCAAATCATTATTTGCTCCAATCAAAACTAATGGTCTGGAAATACCCATGAAGAGGTCCTCTGTACTTTGGGACTAGTGAAGATCAACCAAACAGGTCAAATTTAATAGGAATTTTGCATAAAGAATACCTCTGTAAAATGAGTGGATCTTGTAAGCCAAAAATTTGACTTCTGCTTTATGTAAAAGGAGATGCAGTACTAGGATCTTGCAAGTGTATGAAATATGTATATAGGCACAATGGGGGTAATTTATAATAGACGGGTGCAGGTAATTTCACCTGAATGGTAGAGTCAGCTGTAATCACGTCGCACTGCCGCTTCAAAGCGGACGATGTGCAGGTAAACATTTAAAGGGATACAAGGCTCGCATCCCAGGCACTGCAGCCTTTACTTATGTCATCAATATCATCAAACTGGTCAACCCCTTTCAGATAGGGCAAAAAACATGTCTAAAATGCTTTAGAAATTTGGTGCAAGGTATGCATGCCAATTTTTTTCCCAGAATCCTCAACCACGCTGTCTGAATGGGGTTTAACATTACAGTATCTGAAAAATACAATGGCAACAAAGTGCTAGAAACGTAATCAGATGAAGCTAAGTCTATTGGAGTATCACGCCACAACATGCTAGGCTATTTGTGTTGTGTTACATGTGGATTTTGTTGGGGATTTAGTTGTGAATTTCATCAAGTGCACTGGCTGAAATCCATGGCACAAATCCACAGCAGATGGAGAGTTCTGTGGTATTAAAAATCTGTACCATGTGTGGAATCCACTGTGGAATTTTTACACAATAAGTCAAGAAGATTTTTAAAATCCCATGGACTTACATTGTACTGTACTTTATTCAATTCCACAACTAAAGTTCTGCAACCAATAACCAATATGTGAACACAGCCTTAATCTTCAGATGTAATTTCAATATGCTGAATGTTTACGGACAGTTCCTTCTTAGTAATGTTTTTCCTGACAAGTTTATAATTTATTGCACGTGCTTATTGGCAGATTCACAGATACCCTGCACTCACCCGTATAGAGTTATTACTGTGTAATAATAATGCCTATTGATTGATAGGGACAAACACCATTGACAGTGCCTTGTGAAAGTATTCACCCCCTTGGTGTTTTTCCTGTTTTGTTGTATTACAGCCAAAATAAAAATGACTTGATTTATACAAAATGACTACTACTTTGAAGGGGGATAATATTTTGACTGTGCCACAAGCAATAATTAAAAGGGTTCTCCAGGCTTTTAATATTGATGACCTATGCTCGCGGCACCCCCACGATCAGCTGTAGGAAGGGGAGGCGCACGCAATGTGCACGTGCCATCTCCTGTCTCTCTTCCTGTTTGCTGTCGACATGGCAGAAGGGAGCACAAAGAGAGACAGGAGACGGCACGTGCACACTGCGGGCACCGCCCCTTCATACAGCTGATCGCCGGTTGTCAGACCCCCACCGATCTGATATTGATGATCTGTCCTGAGGATAGATATGGAATAGGCCCATAGAAGTCTCTTACACACTTTTGTGGTGCAGGTGGATTGTCTGTCTCTAACTAAAAGGATTCTAAAAGGTTGATGCATTATACGGCAGATTCACAAATGAAAGTGAGATTTACCTGCTTGTAGATTTTATCTGCAATGACATGTACACAATAAAAAGTAAGCATTGGAAGGAAATCTCCACAGGGAATTCTGCTTGTGTTAATAAAATACTGTATCTTCTATACATTATTCATATTTGGCTTTATGCACACAATTAGATGCTATGCAGTTCGGTATTCTGGTAACATGCTGGTATTTTAGTCTTATGTATGAGTTAAATGCAGCTATCGTTAAATCTCATTTTAATGTCCTGCTGTGACAAGCTCTTCACAGTTGAGGTCCACTTGATATATCACGTCTTAAAGAGGTCATGCCATGATTAATGTAAAAAAATGAAAATCAGACATCATATAGTACTTGACAATATCTTTCTAACAAATCTAGAACCAGCCCTGTATCACAAATGGGTCCAGAGATGTCCACATTCACTGCTCCAATTGATCTTCTAGATTTATTTATTTCTGGCAGCTTAGGGGGTGTGTCCTATCTGCTGCAGCTCTCTGCCTGTAACTGCCGCAGTTTCTTACAGAACATATGGCTGGTGGCAGTTGAAGATTTAAACTGAGCACATTCGACCAGCTCATTGAGACAGACAAAAAAAATAAGGAAAAGAACAAACAGCAGGTGGCTCTAAATATGAAATAGTTCACTGGCTATACTACAAGGATTCAGATCTAGGTGCTGGTTTGAAAAATTTAGAATATGCTCCGTGACATAACCTCTAAATTGAAATGTCAAATTAAATGTGTATAATTTTAAGAAATTAAAGGTCATTCCTAGTAAATATTGTTCAATTCTATGGCCATAAAATGTGCACAATGGCAGAATGACTTCTGACATATGGAGCAACAGCTGTCTACATGTCACTTGCAGACATTATATATAAGTATTTAATGAGCTGTGTCCTCTGGAATTGAAAGAGTTAAAAATTGCAAACTCTGAAACAGAAGAGCTGTTATTGGGCTTGTTAATCTTTGTTCCTCTTGTCCTTCAGGCAGTACTGAATGGGTATTGCAGTTCTGCTACTAATTAGGATGGAAGAAATCAATCTAGAATAGCCAATCCTGGTCTAGCTGCCCCAACATATATACCCCCGAGACAAGAGAGTGGCATGGTTTTATTTCTTCTGTTCTAATTCGGTTTACTGCTGCTAGCTAATGGCTCCTGTTGTTCCCTCTGGTCTGGGGAGAGGTGCTGCTACCCTAGGAAGTTTTTAGAAGCAGCGCTGTTTGTTTGGTCGGCTCTACCTGGTAGTGGTAGAGCCTGTACACGGCCATGGCTCCAGGGAGGAGTGGGTCTGCATTGTTATGCCTCGGTACTGCAGGCCATGCTCAAGCCTGTCTTTCCGCTCTTGCAAGATGTGGGAAGAGCCATCAAGACACTATGGCCCAAAATGTAAGTGCCACTTTCTAGGGGGCTGGCCGGTATCTGATGATGTCCTCTGAGCAGGCGCAGTATACTTCACGCCCTTCTGACTATTCAGCTGGCCTACTGCATTCACACGCTTGCACTTGCCAGGCAGCTGTTAAGGTATTCTTATCCTGCAGCAAAGGATTGATCACTGAGGGTCCTCTTTTTTTCCATTGTGCCTTATAAAACAGTAATATTTATTTCTGTTTCAGATGGACAGCGTTTCTCAGGGTGGAAAAAAAATAAAAAATCCAGACACAAGCTGTGTACCGAATGTCAACAGCCTCTGTCTAAAGATGTAATGAATGATATCTGCAGCCAATGTGCTAAGCATGTTTCAGCCAGTGAAGATCTCTCTGGTACCTCTGGGTTCTTGCACTGGTTTCAAGAAAAACAAAATAAGACTTGAAGAAATTCTGAAACAAACAAGATAAAAAGCAGTCTCCCGTTTCCATCTAGTGTTCAAGTACTTTCAGAAGGGGAGGTACTTTCTAGCGGCTCTGACCAAGATATATCAGAAGATTTCTTCCTGTTCCACAAGGACTGTGGATCAATGTTTCATGTCATATATAAAATTGGATCCGAAAGAGTCTGAAGATTGAAATCTCTGTCTAAAGTAGACATTTCTGTAGCTAAACTAGCTAAAAAAAATAATTTTTTTCTAGCTGATTAATCTTCCCTTCCAAAAGATCCTCTGGACAGAAAAGCAGATTCTCTTTTATGCAGAAATTATCAGCTCTCTGCTTTACTTTGTAAAGCATCGCTGGCCACAGTTCCAGTCACAAAAGTGCTTAGACTTTGGTTAAAGGGGTTGTCATCTCGAGTTAGGTAAACGGCATAGCTTGTTTTCGTAGCTCTCATGCACTGCAGGGCTCTGCTGTTTCCTGGCCGGCTGGTGGTTGGGACTGTCTTATTTCGCCTTAGTAACGGCGAGATGAGAACCCCTTTATGTCAAATAGGATGTGACCTTTTGGGTGGCACCTCTAGGGGAAAAAAATTTTGAAGACCTTTCATCCCTTAAACTAGCTAGTGAATTTTTCTTTGACTACCCCTCAGACATGCTAAGATTATCAGTGAAAAATATGATGCTTTCCAACACTGCAGTGTCTTGTGGATTAAATCTTGGGAAGGTAATGTGGCCTCTAAACATTACTTCTGTTCTTTAGCTTTTCATCCATCAAGGTTTTTGGGAAAGAATTTCTTTTCCACAACCTCCTAGTAAACAGAATACTCAAAATTTCCAGAATCAGACATGGAGAAAGGAGATTTTTTCATTCCAACAGAGAAAGAAGGCATTCCAGACCAGGAAGAGAAGACTTAAACTATTTCTCTTTTAAGAAAAATTAGCAAAAATAATTATCACGCTGGTCTGATCCCATCCGTAAAAGAAGGTTATTCTGTAGAATTTGTTTGGCAACCACCAGAAAAGTTTGCTGCTGTGTCACCTAAAAAAAACCTCACGTTATGGATGTCTTAAGAGTTTCTACAAAAGAAAGCTCTAGAAGTTCCAGAATTAGAAAAAGGAAGAGTATATTCACCAGTGTTCACAGTTCCAAAACCAGATGGAAAGTGGCGTCTGTTAATAGATCTTCGTTATATAAACAGTTTTTGCAGAGATAGAACTCTCAGATGCCTAATTTTATGTAATTTTATGTTGGATAAAGCAAAATTCTGTCACATTGGACCAAATCCCCAATGGTCCTCTCCTCCAATCTAAGGGTAATGAGACCCATCTATATAGCCCTTTAGTTTTTTTCTTCCACAATTACAGGGAAACCATGCAAAGATACAGTGGAACAATCTGGTCAGCATGTATTCTATAAACAATGGGGTACTAGATCCCTACCCCTAACAAACAAATGTCATAGGATAATTTCTTTAGCAGAGAAGAATATCCTGGATCTCCAGGCTATCCATATTAGGGGAGATCAGAATGTCAAAGTGGATCATCTGAGTCACAATCTCCTCAAACCAGGAGAATGGGCTCTCAACCCCCTGATTTTTTGGCATGTAACCAGTAGGTTTGCAGTGCCTCTTTACAAGACAGATCACACTTATGCAGTGTATGAAGTATGACTCCAATAGAGCAACCTATTCATCCACATCTTCCTTCCATTTCCTCTGATCTAGAGAATTCTATCCAAATTGAAAGTGGAGAATCCTGATGCGATCCTCATATTACCTTTTTGGCCTCACAGAGTGTGGTTTCCACTAATAATGAATCTGTCCAAAAGAGAATTCTGGAAGCTACCAACTTCACAAGATCTCCTGTGACAGGGGACTCCTCTTCATCCATGTCCTCAGAGGTTACAACTTACGGCATGGAGATTGATAAAAAAAAATGCTCTAGAAAATCTACAAAGACTACCTCCTAAAGTAGTTAACACATTATCATCAGCAAAAAGACCAGCTAGCATAAAATCATATAGCAGAGTGTGGAAAAATGTTTCTGCCTGGTGCAATGAGAGGTCTGTATCATCTCCTCAATAATCTGATATACTTTACTTCCAGCAAGAAGGATTTGATAAAGGACTTAAAGGCTATGTACACCTTTGGGGGCAATTTTTTCATTACTGCATTGTACTCATAATGAGCTACAAATCATTTTTTCAATTGGTTTTTATTAAAAATATGGAGCCCTTTTTCTGTACAGACCTGAGATGCTCTAGTAGCAGCCTGTGGATTTTCTCTCTTTTCTGTCAGTTGGGTTGTTGACGAGGCTCCTTATCTCTGCTCTCTGACTTTATAAACACTCATCAAAGCTGAATCCTTATCTTACTGATAAGAATGTGGCTTAAATATGTGTTTATGGCCTCTTAGTAATTTACAGATAAGGGTTGTTAGATGACTAGAAAAACAGTTAACCCTTTGTGACAGAACGGCTCAATATTTTTAATAAAGACCAGTTGAAAAAATGAAGTGCAATCATAAAAAAAATTAAAGGAGTTATCCGAGACTGACAAATGCTCCCCCATATGCTGGGCCCCTGATTCTACTTACCTGGCTCCCCATTCCCTGCACCTCTCCTGGTCCCTGCACCGCTGCAGCTGCTTTTCCCCATGTGCGGATGAAAACATCCAGTGTCGGGAAGGGAGCAGCCAATGGCAGGCGGTGACGGGTACGAGCCTCCCTAGCGTTACACGCTAGATGGAAGAGAGTGATCTCTGCGACCTACAAAGCTTCAGGTCTGCCATCACCTCCACAGATGTCTACATAATAAATGTCATTTTAACTCCAAGGTACCAGAATTTAATACTAGATAATATCATGCCACTGTGAGGTTACCGGAAATAGGTCTGTGATGCAGGTAAATATGATCATCAGATACTTATTCTGCCTTGTCCACAGTGACAGAATTGTTACCTGCAGAAACTCCTCTTTAGCTACGTTGGGTTCACTAATGTGTCAAAAGTTTTGCCAAGAAATTAATTTTTTTTCCTGTTCCACTTGGGAAAATTCAACATGAACTAAATTCTATAAAATGCTAGAATACTACTTCTACTATATAGATAGCTTTACAAGCCTAGAAGTGAATAAAGATAAAATTATCCGGCTATTTGACAGTAAGTCACGTATAATTGAATACCTTTACTGAATCAAGTGTGTAGTCTTCTTTGTTACTGTTATCGCACATTGTGCCTGTTACTGTTATCAAATCTGTATTTGAACTACTGCCAGATATACTGTACAGCAATCCACATTTATTCCAAAGTTCTCTGCTGCCATCAAGTGCTTAGATTGGATTATGCTGCTTTACTCCTGGAAATGGAACAAATTGATTTCTAAATGAAAGTGACAAAAATAAAGATAAAGAACTATTAAGTAATTACAAAGCTGACTATCACTGGGGACGCATTCTTAGAGATCCATCATTATGTACATAGTTAAGAGATATCAGTAGGATTACTTGTAGGCCGATTATTCACATTTCACATGGCTGTAAGACTCATGTATTTTGTGATATTAGGGTCAAATCTTATTAGAAGGAACTAGTAAAAAATTTCCAGTTTCTTTGTTCACACATCCCAGTTTTACAGCAATGCATTTCCACTAACTTATTTCTTTGTCTAAAATGGGAAGCAGATTTTTTTTTCTGTTTTATTAAATATAAAAGGCCAAACCAGAGTGAGCATAAAGAAAAGTCCACACCTGACAAGGAAAAGGCAATTGTAGTGGGAGTGTGCACATATATTATGCGCCCATAGCAAAACTTAGTAAGGACCCTCCAGTAAGATTTTTGAAAAATGTACTATTTTTTTTATTAATATATAATAATATATTATATTACAAATAATATTTTATTATTTATGAAGAATACTTTAATTAAAAAAGGCCTCACTTTCGCCCACTTTACTTGACGTCATCTTTCTGAACATCATGGGGGAAATTTATCAAGTCTTGAACTCCAGAATTCTGGCTTCAAAAAGCCACAATATAGATTTTGGGCTTCTTTGTGCAAAAATATTGTGACATTTTACATTTTTCCACCACACTAGATATAACCCTTTCACTTCACAAAAAAACCTATACATATAGGGTATCGTTGTAATAGTACTGACCCAGAGAATGAAGGGCACAGTTTTGTTGCAAAGGCAACAATGTAGGGACAAAACCCATAAAATGTTGGACGAATTATGTTTTTTTTCCCGCTTCCCACTACATTGTATGCCATATTAAATGGTGGCATTAGAAAGTGCAACTTGTCCCACAAAAAATAAGCCCTCATATGAATATGTAAATGGAAAAATAAAAACAGTTGTGGCTCAAGGAATAGAGGGAATAAAAGTGAAAAAACAAAACAACTTCTGGTATCCAAGGGGTTAAGCCTGGTTCTGTCCCACTCTCAATCCCCCAATAGACACCTTGCCCTGGCAGCAGACTCCCCCAACCCCCCCCCCCCCCCCCCATGGGCAGCAAACCTCTTAAAGGGGTTCTCCCATGTCTAATGGAAAAAATGAAAATCAGACATCATATAGGACAGGACAATCTCTTTCTAATAAAGCTAGAACCAGCCCTGTACCTCACATGGATCCAGAGATCTCCACATTCATTGCTCTGCTAGATTTATATCCAGTTGACAGCTCAAGGGAGTGTCTTTTCTACTGCAGATAAGGGGACATGTCTCAGATCTCCCTATCACAGCTCAGGAGGCAGTTGAAAGATGAAACTGAGCATGTACGGCCATTTCAGTGAGCAGGTCAAAGAAATAAAAAATAAAAAAACAGCAGGTGGCACTGTACAGATACATTTTATTGAATAGCTCACTGGCTATGCTAAATTTTTAATTAATGCAAAAAGTTTTCAGATCCAGAGGCTGGCTTGAAGATTGTAGAATATTTTTTATGGGACAACCCCTTTAACGAAAAAAAAAAATACTTCACCACAATAGCTCACTGAGCACTGCTGTTTAGTTTATTGAGATTGTGCCTTGTAGAATATATTCCCCCTGATATATATAATGACCCCCAGTGTCCAGGTGCCCCCCCCCCACATCCCCCTACAGGCGCATACCAGCGCGTCTGCAGGAGGGAGATGCCACCCTGAAGACTGGACAGTAATGTCCAGTCTCGGGCACAACAAGGAACAGAGGATCAATAAGATCCTCTGCCCTATGTTAAACACCTCCGGCAGCGCCGGAGATGTTGTCACGCTCTGGTGTGGAGGGTATAGCCACACCAAGCGTAAGAGGGAAGGGAAAAGGACCTAACAAGGGAAACGGTCACCTCCTACAGGAAACCCTGAAACTAGGCCCTGACTGACTACCAGTATGAACAGGCCTTAGTGGTAGGAGAGTTAATACACCGGAACCTAATAACACCTGACCCTAGAGAGCCCTGCCACTAGTGACAGGGGAAGGAGTCAACCCGTTCCTCCAAAAGGACGGATGCACAGGAGACTCCAGAAGGCAAAATCACAACAGGGAAAAGTAGGATAAACACAAAAGGGAAAATGACACTTATCTTAATGCAGATATTGCAGCAACCGGATCTCAGCCGAGATCCACACCACAAACAACAATGTCAGCAGAAAGCATAAACCGCAAGGGATACTGGAAGAGGAAGGGATAAATAGGGGAAAGACAATAACCACACCCGCAACAGCTGAGGGGACGGGGTGTGGTAAACAGCAACCAAACCAAGAGGAAAACATGTCAAATTATGTCACTTTTGAAAGTCTAGCCGAACGCCTACAACCTGATGCAGGCACGTTTGTGACAGATGTTTAACATAACAGGGAAACAAAAGTTTTCCCTGCCCGTGTGCCGCGCACCTCCAGCACTGTAATTACAGTGCCAGAGATACGTGGCAATTCACAGGTGGGAGGATCAAAGAGATCCTCCTCCTGGGAACAAGCGCCAGTGTGCGCGGGCACAGGCCGCTCGGGAGCGAGCGTGGCTGGACTTAAATAGCCCGGCCACACTACGCTCATCAGAATTGAGCCGGGCAGCCCCACCATGGGAAGCGAGAACCATCCCCTGCAAAACGGGCATTCAAGCGGGAAATAACCCCTGGACAATGAGCCTGTAAGCGAGGATTGTCCCTAGAAACCCCTGGATGGCTAAGTAAACCCTATACCACCAACAATCTCATTCGGCTATTAACCCCTGCAATATTTATATAATTAAACCCTTATATTAACTCCTTCAGTGCCTACCCTATACCACCAATGCCTTGCCCTGCAATATTACCCCGCCATAACCCACTATGCCACCAACGCATCCCCTTCAATATCATCAGAATTAACCATTTCCCCTGCAACCCCTTCCTGCCATTAACCCCTGTTAACCCTTTCCTTGCCAGTATTAGATTTAACCCCTAGGGACAGCTAGAGGTTAGGCTGGGGAGGGTGCTGCCTTTACGGTAATTATATGCATTTCTGTGTGAGTGTATGTGTAGTTAGTTTGTGGGTGGAACTTGTATGTGGGATTGTGTAGTGTAGTTAGGTTTTATACTGAGGTGTATTATTGTATTGTTGTGCGGCTATATACATATATATACTTATAAGAAGTTGCTAAAAATATATATAGATATAGTCTAAATAATTAGACTGTAGATGTGTAGTGTTATGTAATAAATCTTTTTATTAATATAATACTGTTTACAGTGTCTTTTCATAATGCGCCACCACAATACAGTATAGTCAAGTATACATAGTGCAGGGAATAGAGTGTAATAAAGGGAATAAATAGGCGGAGCTAGCAACAGCCGGTTTCGCCTATTTATGAATATTAATTATTGATATCACCTCAAATATCAATAATTAATATATCCTTTAACATGCCTCCTAGCTTGCTGCCCCTCACTGATACAGCTTCTTACTCCACACTGAAGTGGTCTGCAATGCCGTTTTTTTTTTTTATACCTGGAAGGGGAGCAGCACAGCCTACGAATGAGCCTGGCGTGTGGCCTCCAGACCTTCCCACTGTCAGTGGCATGGCCGCACTCATCCTGCCAGCGCCATTCAGCGAATGAATCACTGAATGGTAACGGCAGGATGCTCTCCCACAGTGCACTGCCTGTCATTAAGCAGGTGTTCAGTCTTTCTCCACTGTAAGTAAGCCACTAACTAGTAGCATGTTACAGACATATGAGGGCACATAGTCCCATAAACAGGATGTAACCTCTATAACAGGTCATGTGACACATCAAACTTATTGAGCATTTCACAAGAAAAACAATGGTGTGCTTGGTTTTAATGTAACTTTATTCTTTCATGAGTTATTTACAAGTTTCTGACCACTTCTAAAATGTGCTAAAATGTGTTCAAAGTGCTGCCCATTGTGTTGGATTGTCAATGCAACCCTCTTCTCCCACTCTTCACACACTGATAGCAACACCGCAGGCTAGCACAGGCTTCCAGTATCTGTAGTTTCAGGTGCTGCACATCTCGTATCTTCACAGCATAGACAATTGCCTTCAGATGACCCCAAAGATAAAAGTCTAAGGGGGTCAGATCGGGAGACCTTTGGGGCCATTCAACTGCTACATGATGTTGTTTATCCCTCTTTATGCATTCAAGCTGGCACGTTCCCTGAGTTTTTCCAGCAAGATGGTGCACCACCACATTATGGGTGTCAGGTCCGAGCATTCCTAGATGAGCAGTTTCCTGGAAAGTGGATTGGTCATCGTGGGCCAGTTGAATGGCCCCCAAGGTCTCCCGATCTGACCCCCTTAGACTTTTATCTTTGGGGTCATCTGAAGGCAATTGTCTATGCTGTGAAGATACGAGATGTGTAGCACCTGAAACTACGGATACTGGAAGCCTGTGCTAGCATTTCTTCTGTGGTGTTGCTATCAGTGTGTGAAGAGTGGGAGAAGAAGGTTGCATTGACAACACATTTTATAAGTGGTCAGAAACTTGTAAATAACTCATGAAAGAATAAAGTTACATTAAAACCAAGCACACCATTGTTTTTCTTGTGAAATTCTCAATAAGTTTGTGTCACATGAACCTCTTCCCATTGTAAAAACTAAAGTTGGATCCAGAAATGTCAGACTTCAAAATGGCCGCCATGGTCACCACCCATCTTGAAAAGTTTCCCCCCTCCCATATACTAATGTGCCACAAACAGGAAGTTAATATCGCCAACCATTCCCATTTTATTTAGGTGTATCCATATCCATATACTGTATATGGTTGGCAGTGGTTTGCCACC
This sequence comes from Rhinella marina, assembly GCA_900303285.1. Lineage (NCBI taxonomy): Eukaryota > Metazoa > Chordata > Amphibia > Anura > Bufonidae > Rhinella > Rhinella marina. Next base: position 48,954 of record ONZH01030257.1, read on the forward strand.
ATTCGCGAGAACAAGAAAAAAATCTAGTTATTGAGACCTGGAAGGAAGTGCCTTTTCACTTTATTCATAGGGTATATACTTTTAATATGCCCCTTGAAAAATATATTCCAGGGTATAAGAGAATAAGTGTAGCTATCCAGAGACCATATTATACCATGAGTGCCTGCAGATAATGTGCTTTTGGAAAGAGATTGCTTTGGTTCTTTTGGGTAGCAAAAGTGAACAAGCTCCTTTTACACCACGGCCACGTAAAATGACCTCTGTACGCGTCTTAGCGGAAAATGCTAATATACAAGTAGGGAGTGTCAAAGGGGAAATGGCGGTACCACCAGAAAATATTACATGCTAACAGCTATTAAAGTGCAAGTGCAATAATATTGTGAATCATACACCAATATGAAACATGATTAAATCCAATATGAAAAAAATCCATCATTACAAAACATAAATTACATATAATATTATAAAACACATTTATTGTTAATGGGTATTTTACTTTCACTGTTTTTTGTGCTTTTCAACTTTTTTTAATTATTTTAATTTTACTTATGGTGTAATTGTATAATTTTTGTTTTTCAATAAATAATATTTCCACATATTGTCACATGTAATCATGGTGTTATCATCACTGTTATTAATTCATGTTTTATAATATTATATGTAATTTATGTTTTGTATTCATGGATTTTATTAATATTGGATTTAATCATGTTCCATATTGGTGTATGATTCACAATATTATTGCACTTGCACTTAGCTGTTAGCATGTAATATTTTTATTTTCTGGTGGTACCATTATCTCCCCTTTGACACTCACTACTTGTATGTTAGCATTTTCTGCTGAGTTTATGTTTCCCAGTGACGTGTGTGGTCACGTGATCGCTGTACGCGTCTTGGTTGCCGGGCTATGTGGCGGGGGCGTGACTGGCCATCACATGACCGCTACGTTCGTCTTGGCTGCCGGGCGGTCAGGTGACTGGGTATCACGTTTATGCCGCGTATTTCCAGTTTGTCATGGGTGGCGCGGGAAGGATTTCAACCGCCCACATATATCCTTTATATCAGCTGATTTAATCAGCGGTAAATGCTTTATTTATAATTACATCTAGCTGTGGATTGGTCAGTCTGAAATTAAATAGGAGCACATTGCCAAGGAGCCGCACCCCTAGAAAAAGGTGTTGCCGAAACGCGTATCGGTGTGTGCGATACTCCTGAGGCGATCTTCCTTTTTTATGGGTATGATATTATTACTGTTTGTAATTGTTTTTTTCTCTTTGAGGGGGTGCTGTGTACTTCACTTTACATGTGTGGGTTACATTTTGTATTACAATTTTTATACCACCTTACTACAACTTTTTAGTTAGAGTGGTCTATAATCAGTACTTTTCCTTCTACATTGAGAATATTACTATTATATCCCTCAGGTGTGTACCACATTTTTATGTGATGTGTTTCATCTCTATCTTTCATACTATATATGTATTGAATAAAGATTATTGTTTTTAGCCATTTTGTTTATGCCCTGTAACCTATTTTTTCTAACTGTTTATTAGACTGTAGAGATAATAGGAACTACGCTCCTGCCCCATTCACTGTATCCATGGGGGTGGGCCATGGATACGGCTGCAGCACGGCAACCCCTGCCGAGAGGCGGCCGGAACAAAAGTACAGCATATTGTACTTTTGTTCCGGCCACCTCTCGGCAGGGTTTGCCATGCTGTGGCCGGATCCGTGGCCCGCCCCCATTACAGTGAATTGGGCAGGAGCGTAGTTCCAGCCCCACATGTGCACCTCCGGCAGCACGGATCCGGCGGGCTGTTCACCCACGGAACAGCCTGCCGTAGTCCCCTGCCCAGCGTTTTGGTGTCCACATGAAGAAACTGATCCAAACTGGCTATTTAAAAGATAATACAACCGGATCCGTTCAGAACGGATGCAGATGGTTGTATTATCATGATGGAAGCGTTTTTGCTGATCCATGACGGATCCAGCAAAAACGCTACTGTGAAAGTAGCCTTATTTACATGGGATTGTGGGGTGGAGTGATGTTATTTACACGGGACTGCATGTTGGAGGTGGATGTGGGAAGGAAGTGATGTTATTTACATGGGACTGTATGTTGATGATAGCTATGGGAGTGATGTTATTTACATGGGACTGTATGTTGATGATAGCTATGGGAGTGATGTTATTTACATGGGACTGTATTTGGAGGGGGCTGGAGAGATGGTGTGATGTTATTTACACAGGAGAGAAATAGCTTTATTTACATGGGACTGTACGGTGGAGGGGCTAAGGAATTAAAATTTCTGAGGACACTAAAGGGAGGAATATAACTACAGCGGGCACTTCAGGTTGAGCATTAAAAAAGTAGGGGAAGTGATATAAATACTGGGGGCACTGTAGGGGTATTATAAATCCAGGGGACATTAGGCGTTCTTATTACTACTGGGGGCTCTATAGGAGTGTCTTATAGATCTGCCTTATTTCTACTAAGAGCACTATGGGGGCCTTATTACTACTGAGGGCTCTGTACAGAGCTTTATTACCACTGGGGGAACAATAGGGAGCCTTATTACTACTGGGAGCTCTGTGAGGGCATTATTAATACTGGAGGACTCTTCTAGTAATGGGGACAATCTTGGGGAGCATTATCAGTGTTGGGGTCACTGTTGGGTGCAGTGTTACTAATAAGGGAATTACTATTGGTAGGACTATTACTATGGGGGGCACTGATATTTCTTCTGGATAGTATTTGGGGATATTGGGGGGCACAGCGAGCTGCAGGATAAGACTGTGGGGACTCTAGGTTGGGGATGATGATAGAAATGTCAGGAAGCTAAGATGTCTGTGTGTCACACTCTGCAGAGACGAGGCGGCTGAGAGAAGTTGTCCAGGCCGAATGGAGAAGATGACGACAGAGAAGATCTACATCACAGAAGACGTCACCTGGGAGGCACTGGATGTGAGAGGTATGTGTTGCTATATAGAAGGGTTGGAGCGAGGGTCGACATAGGGAATTGGGCCATATTCATTGGGGCTTGGGCCCCGGATCTTTTGAGTCCCTAGCAACGCCCCTGGCGGAGACAGATAAGCACAAAAGTTTGTAGGAAGCTTAGGAGCAGTAACTGGACTACAGATCGGACATATAATAATCTGACAAGGAGGAAGTGGCGAATTGGCCTGACTTAAATAGGAAGTCTAAGGCCCCTTTTCAGATGAGCGAGTGTCTCGCTACGGACTCGTAGCAAGGCACCCAGCACTCCCAGCACATGTCGTACTTTTGTTCCGGCCGCCTCTCGGCAAGTTTGCCGTACTGCGGCCGGATTAGGACAGGGGTTTTCTTGGATTATTGCTTTTAACAGATATGCTCATGTAGTTGCTTATCTCATATATATATATCTTTATTTTCACCATGTGAATAAATCACCGTGCGTGTGTTCACATCCTGTGTAGCCCTGTGTAGCCCTTCTTGTTGCTGTATGAAACCAAACCCATGATGCATTTCTCCTTTTTTTACCAGAACTCAAGCACCACCCTTAACAGCTAGCTAGTTTATAGCTCCTCCCACCAGCTAGTTACATAGACACTTCCCTATCACTGCTCCTAACACCCAGCTAGTTTATAGCTCCTCCCACTCAGCTAGTTACATAGACACTGCCCCTCACAACACCAAGTTAGTTTATAGCCCCTCCCACCAGCTAGTTACATAGACACTTTTTGGCCGTTTTCACTACCAGATGGACCCCACTGAAATCAATGGGACAATTTTTAACAGAAATTTAGACAGGAATACATCTGTCCATGGGGGCATTATTAATATTATTTTACCCTTTACTTATATTTGATTTTTACTTTTTAATACCATCAGCATCATGCTGCATCATCTAGATGTGGAGCGCCTCATCACCCTTGTTCATGAGCGTCCTGAAATTTGGGACCCAGGTTAAGTAGAATAGAAAGTGACACTACTTGTATTGGTGAATGAACAGTGAAGGAAAGAGCTGTGTAACATAGGACAAGTTCCTTCTTAAGATTCAAACACAAAAACAAAACAATGCACTCAAAAGCCAGATTTGCGTCAAACAAGGAAGGTGAGTGGGCAAAGTGTCCTCTGGCAATGGACTAATACAATGGGTCCAAATAATAATGACATAATGCAATATCAGTCATTATGAAGAGAGTCCATAACAAAATATTATAAGCAATAATGAAGACCAATAAAAAGTTAACGTGAAAATCCATTTAAGAGATGGAGCACCCAATTTTCCCTGAACTTCAGCTCTTCTGAAACTGAATAGTTGAATATTAGTATTACCCACAATGACCATCAATTTATTAGCTCCACCAATTTCAAGAAGGTTGACAGCAATAGCTATCTTCCTTTTACTAGCCACCATCATAATAAGCAAACAAACCTGTACTTTTGTCAAATTTAAAACAATTAGGAAGAACTGTACCTATGACAACGTGTTTCAGAAACAAGCAAAACTCTTAAAGGGATTATCCAACGCCAAAAATGCCCCCCCCCATGCCTGGGCCCCTCACACAGATTGTACTTAACTTGCTCCCTAGCACCCACGTAGTTTCTGATGCCTGGACGGCCACCACTGCATCTCCCTGTGGATCAAAACATCCGGCGACAGGGGGGGCTTTCACAGGTTGCCAATAACAGCCCGTGACGGTAGAGAGCCTAACGTCACCCACGTTGCCAGAGGGACTCGTTCCCATAGTGGCCTGGTGCGGGCATCAGAAGCGACGTGGGTGCCGGCGAGCAAGGCAACTACAATCTATGTTAGGGGCCTTGGCATTTGGGGAGGGGGCAGTTTTCGGGCTGGATAACCCCTTTAAAGCGGTTACCACCACACACATTATTGAAGATGTTTACAAGAAAACCAATTCATTGGATCAACTCCATTGTCTACAACGGTCCAAGGGAAGAGGAAAGGAACCAAAGAAGAAGAATTTTCAGACAATTCATCACAACATACTCCACCTTGCTTAGTCAAATCAAGAATATTTTACAGAAGCATTGGCCTCTACTAAGTAATGCTCCCCATCTGAGCAAAGTACTTTGTCTATAGCATCCACAATCACATAAAAACGTGCCCCTACCATAAGGACCATCCTGGCTCCCAGTAGGTTGAGCTAACATAAGGCAATACAGAATTCGGTGAACAATACAGTTAGAAGCAGTCAAAGTTTTCAGATTAAACATTTTCTTATTTGCAAAACAGAATTCAGGATCTACTTGATTGAATGTAAATTTGGATTGCAGTATGTAGGCCGCACCACCCAGGAACTGCGCGACAGACTTAGCGAACATCGTCACAATATAAAGGAGAAATATTTAAAGCATGAAGAAAGTAGGCTATAAGCTCTCAACAATGAAGAAGACTCAGACCCAATAAGAATTATACCAACCGATCACGCCCCTGAGGATACCTACCATAGGTTTGAAGTTCTGAAGAATAGAGAAATCTTTTGGATCTACAAATTGCGCTCTGAGATCACAGAGATCATCCTGTATGAATTAACACAGAAAAGAAAGTACATTAGCCATCATTTATATATTGCCTCTTTACTTCCTTTAATAAATAGGTTAGGTTGACTCTTAATTTTACAGTAGTATTCTATTACCAATAGAATTTTAATGGTCCTCTGTGATATTGATTATAGCAAACTATATCCTTGTACAATTTTCCTTCATTTCCACATTTCAGGGAAATATTGCCCCCTTGTGGTCTAACCTAGCAATTTAGCCTATGAATTCCTCAATAGATTACTAATAGATTTCTTCACAGGTGAGTAACTCCTTAGCTTGCACTAGTTACATTGTCTAGTTCCAGTGTGTACATTTGGATTGAGACCTTGTTTATATTACTTAACCCCTTTGATAGTGGAGGTTTTTTCATTTTTGCGTTTTCATTTTTCTTCCCTGTCCCCTTTCTTCACAGAGCCCTAACTTTTTTTTATTTTTCCTTTCACATACACATATGAGGGCTTTTTTTTTTTTGCAGGACAAGTTGTACTTTTTAATGTCATCATTCAATATGGCATACAATGTAGTGGGAAGTGGGAAAAATTCCAAATGGAATTGAAAAAAAAAACAATTCCTCCACAGTTTTATGGGTTTTGTCCCTACAGCATTGTCTATGCGGGAAAACTGACCTGTGCCCTTCATTCTCTGGGTCAGTAAGATTACAATGATACCAATATGTGCAGGTTGTGTTTTAATATTGAAAAAATAAAAACTTAAAAGAAAAACGTTTTCCATCGCCCCCATAACTTTTTGATAGTTGTCTACTGAGCTGTATGTGGGTCCATTTTTTCAGGACAATCTGTAGTTTTTACTGATACCATTTTGGAGTGTGTGTGACTTTTTGATCACATTTTATTCTATTTTTTGGGGGGTAAGAGAAGCGATGAAAAAATGGCAAATTGGCCATTTTGATTTTTTTTTTCCATTACGTCATTTACCATATGGGATAAACATTTTCATATTTTATGGGATGGTAATTTTCGGGCGCGGTAATGCCCATGATGTTAGTATTTTTTACTGTTTATGTATTTTTTTGTTCTAGGGAAAGGAGGGTGATTTAAATTTTTATATTTAACCTTTGTTTTACTTTTTTTTTATATAGCCCCCACAATATGCAGTACTCAGATTTATTCGAGTTTATACTGTATTCCCATAGAATGACAGTACAAGCTGAATTTGCTGCCCTGCCACCTGCTTGGTATTGAACGTCCCTTACAGTTTTTTTTTTTCTTATTTAATTTTTTGCATACTATTTTATGTGTATTGTCCTTAGAATTTTTGGGAATTTGTTCACTTTGCACCTATCTTTATTAGGTCTAAGAGGACTATTTAATTAATTATGCATTTTTATCTCTTGAATAAAAAAATACTGTAAAAATCCATTTTTCATTATGGTTTAAAATATTTGGTTAAAGACTTTCTTCATAATGACTGATATTGCATTATCTCCTCATTATACGTGCCCACTGTACTATCCCATTACCAAACGCCCCATTCCTGGTTTAGGTGCCTGGTTTTCAAACCAGTGCACTGTTTTGTTTGTATGAATCTGACAAAGGGACCAGTCCGATGCTTAAAAGTATTATTCTTTACCATATAAAATAGATTTACACAGCTCATTCCTTCACTGTTCATCCACCGATATGAGCAGCGTCATCTAGCCCCGGTGGCCGAGATACCATGTACAGCAGCCCATGGTGGTACATGCATGTGTTTCTGAGTGTTGTGCCTCCTGCACAACACATACAGGTGAGAACTTATTTGGCAGTCTCTGCCGATTTTCCAGGGGTTCTTCTTCTTATGTGCACTTCATTCTTTTACACACAGAAGTTAGGACAGCATTCTAGGCCAGTATCACGATTGGCACAGATGTGCCTGGCTGATTAATCCAAGGGCAAAAATTCCACAAAGCTGGTTGGCAAGTATAGCCATCCACAACTTTTGAACTAATGTACATATTGTGCTAGCATAATGTCTTTACTTTTTTTCCATAATGTTATGCCTTCTTTAATAATGTACTACCATTACATTTAGAGCCCTAAATGTGTGATGTGATTACTTTGGTATTTTTAACAAGAACTTTTTGTTCAATGCCGAGACCAGTATAATTAATATATGAAGAAACATGGGCGGAGTGGAGGCAGGCTTACTATGAAGAGGCCATATACATATGCCCAGCATTTACAGTTTCTAAAACATGTGATGGATGTGTGACAGTTAGTATATTTTTAAATTTTAAAAAGTAATTGGGGTGTGGGATAGCATATCATGTTAAAACAAGCCATTATGACACTACCAAAAGCCACTTTGGTGCGCAACATTGTCAGTACACTGTAGTGGTTAGGTAAAGGGGTACTAGCATCATTGCTTTAACCCTTTCATGCTGAAAGGTAGTTAAAACCTTCCTGCCCAGGCCATTTTTTGCTAATCTGACATGTGTCACTTCATGTGGTAATAACTTTAGAAAGCTTTTATTTATCCAGGCCATTCTAAGACTGTTTTCTCATCACATATTGTGCTTCACAATAGTAGTAAATTTGTGGCAAAATATTTTATTTTTATTTATAAAAAAAATACCAAATTTAGCAAAAGTTTAGAAAAATTAGCAAATTTCCAAATTTCAATTTTTCTACTTTCAAAATACATAGTAATACCTCCAAAAATAGTTATTATTTTACTTTCCCCATATGTGTACTTTATGTTGGCATCATTTTATAAATGTCATTTTACTTTTTTCAGACGTTAGAAGGCATAGAAGTTTAGAAGTATTTTTTCAAATTTTCAACAAAATTTCCAAAAACATTTTTAAGCACCAATTCAGATATAAAGTGATTTTGAAGGGCTTAAGTAATGGAAACCACCCATAAATGACTCCATTTTAGAAACTACACCCCTCAAATTATAAAAAACTGATGTTACAAACTTTATTAACCCCTGAGGTGTTCCACAAGAATTAAAGGAAAATAGAGGTGAAATTTCAAAATTTCACTTTTTTGGTAGATTATTCATGTTAATAATTTTTTTTCTTGCAACACAGCAAGGGTTAACAGCAAACTAAACCTCAATATACATTACGCTGATTCTGCAGTTTACAGAAATACCCCATATGTGGTGGTAAACGTCTCTATGGGTTTGTGGCAGTGGTCAGAAGGAAAGGAGTGCCATACGGATTTTGGAGGCAGATTTTGCTAGAATGGTTTTTAGGCACCATTTTGTAATTGAGAGACCCTGACGTACCCCTAGAGTGGAAACCCTCAAAAAGTGACCCCATTTTGGAAACTACACCCTTCAAAGAATATATTAAGGGGGGTACTGACCACTTTTACCCCCTAAGCGTTTTACGGAATTTGGAAACACTTGGCTGTGAAAATGAAAAGTTTCATTTCTTCTAATAAAATGTTGCTTTAACCCCAAATTTTTCATTTTCACAAGGGTTAACAGGAGAAAATCACCCCATAAGTTTTTCCCCATTTTCTCCTGAATATGGCAACACCCCATATGTGGTGGTAAACTGCTGTGGGGGCACATGGCAGGACTCAAAACAGAAGGAGTGCCATATGGATTTTGCAGAACAGATTTTTATGGATTGGTTTGCAGGAGCCATTGATTTTTATTTTTTTGAGTTATTGTCTTATGTGGGGGCTTATTTTTTGCGGGATGAGGTGATGTTTTCATTGGTACCATTTTGGGGTACATAAGACTTTTTGATTGCTTGGTATTACACTTTTTGTGAGTCAAGGTGAAAAAAATAGCTGTTTTGGCATAGTTTTTAAAAAATTTTTTTTACAGCATTCACCTGAGGGCGCAAATAATTTGATATTTTTATAGAGCAGGTTGTTACGGACGTGTTGATACCCAATATGTCTAACTTTTTTATTTTTGGAAAGTTTTACACATTAGATTTATTTTTGAACAGAATAAAATCTTTTTTTTGTGTTGCCATTTTCTGAGAGCCATATTTTTTTTATTTTTCGGGCAATTGTCTCAGGTAGGGTATCATTTTTGTGGGACAAGATGACGGTTTGATTGGTACCATTTTGGGTTAAATACGCCTTTTTGATCACCTGCTATTACACTTTTTGTGAGGGAAGGTGACCAAAAAATGGCTGTTTTAGCACGGTTTATTTTTGTTTTTTTACTGCGTTCACCTGGCGGGGTGGATGATGTGATATTTTTATAGAGCCGGTCGATACGGACGTGGCGATACCTAATATGCATACTTTTCTTTTTTTCCCCTTTTTTTTACTTTATTTTGGGAAAAGTGTGCTTTTTTTTTTTTACTTGAAACTTTTATTTTTTTGTAAAACTATTTTTTTACTTTTTTCACTTTTTTTTACTTTTTTTCACTTTATTTTTATTTTTTTACACTTTTTGACTCATACCCAGTTGGTTCTTGCAAGTCCAGTGGGTCTGAGGGCTGTATAACACACTGCAGTACACTGTATAGTGTACTGCACTGTATTTTCATTCATAGTAAGCCTGATCAGACTCCTGCCTTTAGCAGGAGCTTGATCAGGCTTAGCTATACCATGGCAAGCCAAACGCCTGTGAAAGCATCTGGTTGCCATGGTAACTGCCACAGCAGAGCAGCGTCCCGATGGAGGAGGGAGGGAGCTCCCTCCCTCTGTGATCCCATCAAGCATCGGGTTGCTGCCATGGCACAGCAGCGACCCGATGAGAGAGGTAGGGAGCTCCCTCCCTGTTAACCCCTTCAATACAGCGGTCCCTATGGACCGCGGCATGGAAGAGGTTAAACGGCTGACATCGGTGCCAGCACCAATGTCAGCAGTTTCAAGCAGAGTATCAGCTGTATGCTGACACTCTGCTTGCAAACCGCTCGGCCATCCTGAACATCTGGGAAGGCAGACAGGCAGCGCGGCCCGGTTCAAATCGCGCTGCCGCCCGCTCGCCTGTCCACCCCGTCCCCCCCTCCCCTCTCAGCCATCCTGAATTTATGGGCATAAATTATGATGTTGGGGGGGGGGGGCACAATAAATATATATTTAACTATATAAAAAATTCTGGGGCTCCTGATCGTCCCCCCAAAGCTGAAACATTAATCTACGTCGCTGCTGCACAAAGCCCGGCAAGCAGCGACGTAGATTTACCGTCAGCGGTCGTGAAGGGGTTAAAACTATTATTATTTTTACATTTTGTTTCTAAACACAGGTCCACTGACAATTTGATGGACAATCTGAACAACAAATGGAGGAGGAGGAGGTAGAGCAAGTGGGGGAACTAGATTTTCAGCTGAGCAGCCTGATTCAAGATCAGCATGCCACAACTGAGAAACCCACCACACCGTCGACTGCCAGCTCAGTGCATCATGCCACCAATCGTCAGAAGCGCCACCTGCCCTCTACTGCTATGGTACAGGATGCTTCCAGGGCCCGAGTTAATGAGCAGGTGCTGGAGTATCTTGAGAAGTCCTTTTAAAAGAAATGTGTCACAAAACAAGTTAAAACCAGATAGTAACATAACCTTTTTTCTACTTGTTATTTCCAATTGCAGATTTTTAAATTCTGTTTCCTCAACATGATCATGGGGATGGCCACCTTGCCTGGGGTTTTCTTAACAGCATTTAGAAAGCATTAAGAAAATTGCTTTATGGCAGCCCCATAGTCCATAGACACAATGGTCAGAAGGGGACCTCATTGACTTACAGGGGAGAGTTTTCTAGGCATGCTCTGTAACCTGTGCAGAGGTCATTGTACAAGGAAAGAAAAGACTGACAATCGCCAATTCTAAACCGGACTGTAATTATAGCACCTATGTGTGTAGATAAGCAGATTTTAAAGTGATCTGTACTACTAATATATAGTGTAAGGAATCATACTAGGCAGGGACACCACAAAGTTCATCAAAATCCTTGTTTTTTAGGCTTCCAAGTTGATAAAGCCAAACAACTCCAGATCGCAGCCAGGTCAAACAAACGCAGCGCACACACAGTCACTGTTACCTCACACTGACTGCTCACTCCCCAGACTGAGACACACCTAAGTCCAGCAGCAGGATTAAATAGAAATGCTGGACATGAGCATGCCCGAAGTCCTGAACTGGAGCAGGGGGAACAGGCACCCACCCAGCACATTGCCTGTTCCCAGTCAAAGCGAGACCCAAACTAGCTGGAACCCGCTATGCCAGTGGTTCTCAACTCCAGTCCTCGGGACCCACCTGCCAGTCAGGATTTAGGAATATCCCACAGAATGAATACCTGTGGTAAGTCCTGATGGATGGACGCTAATTATATCAGCTGGTCTAAACTAAGGAAATCCTGAAAACCTGACTGGCAGGTGGGTCCCGAGGACTGGAGTTGAGAACCACTGCGCTATGCCAAATATAAAGGTGTCCACTGACTACCTCAGTGAACACACAGTTTGCTGGCCTTTACTCCACCAAGGCTGGTCACCTTGGTGGCACGCTCCTGACGACACAATAACCCTTTTAGTATGCTTCCTGCAGCATTCTGGGTGACACATCTTCCCTAAAAAAATGGCACCTGTCACTGCCTCACTATATATATATATATATATATATATATATATATATATATATATTGTAAGGGATCGTATCCTCTCAGGGGGTCGACATCACACAATATCTTCAAAACACGGGGATTTTCAGGTCCAACTCCGTTTTAGTGGCACCAGCACACCAAAACAAATCATAAAAACAACACCTGCCCGGCTGGGCTCTGACTAAACATTGTTCAGCGAACTCACCTAAATACATACGCTGTTCACACACAGCTTTTTAGTGTGGCTTTCTCAGCCGTTCAGTCCAGCAGCCTCCTGTCACGTACCGTGTGGTTATCGTGACACGTGTTCCATGTTGCTCATGTTTGTGCCCTGGTATTCCGGATTTGGTTGTATGCTGGTTGCCAGGGGCAACGTGTAAATTGGTGGTGTCTCGGTTGTTCTCCGTGACACGGCTTCCATGTTGCTCATGTTTGTGTCCTGGCATTCTGGCTGCGGTAGTAGGCCGTGGTTGCCAGGGGCAACGTGTAGTTTTGGTTGCTGGTATGTTCCCTTATTGCATACTTGCATACTTCCCTCCTTCCCTGTCTGGTTCTCATGGGGTTAACATATTGTCCTGGGTGTGGTCACTAGGTGCTTTTATTCTGTTGTTGCTAGCCTTGTGGGTTTAGTTGTGCTCCAGCCTCCGTTGGTGCTGGAGCTATGCACCTTTCCTGGGATTCCATCTTCCCAGTCCTTGTGGCCACTTAATATGTCATCGAGGTCTTCCCGAGGTCCTCTCATCCCCTTCCCTTATTCCTGTTATTTGGTTTATGTACGGGTGGGTGTTTGGTCTGTGACTGCCATGTGTCTTCTGACATGGAGTCCAGACATTTCCTGTATGTATGTGCCTTCGGTGAGAGGGCTCCAGGGTTCCCCGGAGGGGGAACAGCGATACTGTGAGTTGTTGCCGGTGAGCTGGTTCTTGGGTTTGTTGTGTGTACTGAGTCCTGTTAGGTGTTCGGGTTCCAGTACATGTGCCTGGGCTCAGTCTTTGGTGTATGGACTGCTGGTGCTTCTATCAGCAGTATCAGCAGGTAAGTTGCCAGGTGCACCGGGACCTTCCTGGAGGTGCAGCCAGTGAGTTCTGGATAAGTGCATCCCTACCATCTGGGGCTCTGTGAAGAACGGGGCTCACTGGGTTTCTGCCCTCTGGATTTGGTTCCTGGTATTTCCGGTGCACTTGGTTCAGTGGTATTCCTTGCCACTGGCTTCTTACCTGCTAATCGGTCTTCATCTCACTGTAGTGTATCGGTGTATGCTCGGTGTGGAGTTTTCCCTCCCACACCGTAGCGTGACACCTCCTGGCTGTGACTCCAACCGTATCCTTTGGGGGGAGATGGTCCAATAGTCCTCCCGACTATGACCGTGTGACCCTCTTCTCCTAGGGTCACTAGGCCCCCCAAACTTCCAGGCTACACAGAGCCTTGTGGCTCCTTAGTCCTCCTGGCTGAGACCACACACACACAGAGCCTCCGCAGGCTCCAACCTCTCAGGCCTTCTCAGCCTTTCTCCTCTCCCCAGACTGACACTGAGGTCTGGTTTATCACAGCAGTAATTACACCCAGGTGGCCTCACCTGTGGTGGAATAGGGATGTGGACTGGAATATCCACCCCCTCCAGACCTCTATGAAGCATGAGGCCTGTCACTGCCTCACTATATATATATATATATATATATATATATACACAGTACAGACCAAAAGTTTGGACACACCTCATTCAAAGAGTTTTCTGTATTTTCATGACTAGGAAAATTGTAGATTCACACTGAAGGCATCAAAACTACGAATTAACACATGTGGAATTATATATTTAACAAAAAAGTGTGAAACAACTGTAAATATGTCTTATATTCCAGGTTCTTCAAAGTAGCCACCTTTTGCTTTGATTACTGCTTTGCACACTCTTGGCCTTCTCTTGATGAGCTTCAAGAGGTAGTCACCTGAAATGGTTTTCACTTCACAGTTGTGCCCTTTCAGGTTTAATAAGTGGGATTTCTTGCCTTATAAATGGGGTTGGGACCATGAGTTGTGTTGGGCAGAAGTCAGGTGGATACACAGCTGATAGTCCTACTGAATAGACTGTTAGAATTTGTATTATGGCAAGAAAAAAGCAGCTAAGTAAAGAAAAACGAGTGGCCATCATTACTTTAAGAAATGAAGGTCAGTCAGTCCGAAAAATTGGGAAAACTTTGAAAGTGTCCCCAAGTGCAGTCACAAAAACCATCACCACCTACAAAGAAACTGGCTCACATGAGAACCGCCCCAGGAAAGGAAGACCAAGAGTGATCTCTGCTGCAGAGGATAAGTTCATCCGAGTCACCAGCCTCAAAAATCGCAGGTTAACAGCAGCTCAGATTAGAGACCAGGTCAATGCCACACAGAGTTCTAGCAGCAGACACATCTCTACAACAACTGTTAAGAGGAGACTGTGTGCAGCAGGCCTTCATGGTAAAACAGCTGCTAAGAAACCACTGCTAAGGACAGGCAACAAACAGAAGAGATTTGTTTGGGCTAAAGAACACAAGGAATGGACATTAGACCAATGGAAATCTGTGCTTTGGTCTGATGAGTCCAAAATTGAGATCTTTGGTTCCAACCACTGTGTCTTTGTGTGATGCAGAAAAGGTGAATGGATGGACTCTACATGCCCGGTTCCCACCGTGAAGCATGGAGGAGGAGGTGTGATGGTGTGGGGGTGCTTTGCTGGTGACACTGTTGGGGATTTATTCAAAATTGAAGGCATACTGAACCAGCATGACTACCACAGCATCTTGCAGCGGCATGCTATTCCATCCGGTTTGTGTTTAGTAGTTGGACCATCATTTATTTATCAACAGGACAATGACCCCAAACACACCTTCAGGCTGTGTAAGGGCTATTTGATCAAGAAGGAGAGTGATGGGGTGCTACGCCAGATGACCTGGCCTCCACAGTCACCAGACCTAAACCCAATCGAGATGGTTTGGGGTGAGCTGGATCTCAGAGTGAAGGCAAAAGGACCAACAAGTGCTAAGCCTCTCTGGGAACTCCTTCAAGACTGTTGGAATACCATTTCAGGTGACTACCTCTGGAAGCTCATCAAGAGAATGCCAAGAGTGTGAAAAGCAGTAATCAAAGCAAAAGGTGGCTACTTTGAAGAACCTAGAATATAAGACATATTTTCAGTTGTTTCACACTTTTTTGTTAAGTATATAATTCCACATGTGTTAATTCATAGTTTTGATGCCTTCAGTGTGAATCTGCAATTTTCATAGTCATGAAAATACAGAAAACTCTTGAATGAGAAGGTGTGTCCAAACTTTTGGTCTGTACTGTATATATATTGACATGGAATATAAAAAACATCACCAAAAATTCCTAAAAATTTTAAACATAAAAACATAAACAATGGGTTATTTTCTGGTGACACATTTCCTTTAAGGCCTTCTTAAGATCTCTTACATCCCTCTTAAGATGGATCAGTGAGGCAGTATGTTATCAGGCCCAAACAATAGTCACCATTGCATTGGAGGCAGATGTACCACCAAAAGATCCCTCCTCCATACTGTGTGCTACAAAATTGTTGTGTACAGCAGGAGGTACTTCTAAGTTGGGGGGTGGAGGTATCTTCACCAAAGGAACCATTTTTTGAAGGGGAAGCAGCAGAAAAAATTAAGGTTGTTTGCGCCTCCCGAAATGGATGGCCTCAACTTAATATTGACATATGCAAGCTGAACTCTCAATTTAGATTAAGGGGATAAGTTTGGAAGAAAATACATAGTGGACAAGGAAAGATGTGTCTGCTGTGTATTGTCCTCTCAAGGACATTGTTAACCTATCCTCAGGATAGGTCATCAATATCAGTTAAGTGGCAGTCCAAATACTGGTAACCCCTCCAAACAGATGTATGATGAATGGGACAAGCAGTTGTAATTCAAAAATACCACATAAAGAAATGGGACAACATGCAGGTAATTTGGAAGAGGTAACAGTGCTCACAGGTATACTGATGTATCATCATTAGAGATGAGCAAGCATGCTCGTCCGAGCTTGGTGCTCGTTCGAGTATTAGGGTACTCGTAAGTGCTCGCTGCTCGGACGAGTATATCACCATGCTCGAGGAAATGGCATCTCCCGCATTTTTAATTTTTGGCGCCTATAAACTCAGCCAATCACAAGCCAGGAGACTCTGCGGTACACCCAGCATCACGTGGGGCCCTTACATGTCGATAGCAGGGGTTGGCTGGCCTGATCAGGTGACCCTGGAATATACTAGTGACTGCCCGCGGTGCTCGGCTCAGATGCTGTCTGGATGTCGTTAGGGACAGATCGGCTGCGTTTCAGGGAGAGTGTTAGGGCCTGGATTTAGTTCTCTGTTAGGCAGAAGTGATATCAAAAGAACCCAACAGCCCTTCTAAGGGCTACAAGACACTTTTTTTGTCTCCTGGCTGGGCTGGCTGGCACTAATAGTGCAGCTATCGCCATATATAACACTTTGTTTTTATTGATTTATCTCAGTGATACAAATCCATTTCATACAGCTGTGTGGAACCATTCTGTGTGTCACAGTTCAGCTGTCCACTCACCACAAACCACAATCCGTATTTTCTGTCCAGGTGACACATTCTGTACGTCACTTAATTAAAAAAGGTCTTTTGCTCTCACTGATACAGCTACATTAGAAAAATCTCTGTGCGACATTTGTCTGGGTTGCAATTAAGCAGACCAAGTCTGCCTAATCTAATAGTTTCCGTGTAATTGCTCCATACTGCACGGTACGTAATAACATACGTAATTTAGCTCTAACTTATCCACCTATATACAAAGCACAATCCGTATTTTCTGTCCAGGTGACACGTTTTGTACGTCACTTAATTAAAAAAGGTCTTTTGCTCTCACTGATACAGCTACATTACAAAAATCTCTGTGCGACATTTGTCTGTGTAACAGCGGCTGCTGTGCGCCGCTGTACCCCTGCTTACCGCTGCCATTTTGGGCGTCGTGTCCACCGGTGAGCTGCTGTTTGTACTTCCATTCACCTCTGCAGTCCTGAGCTCTGGCTGTGTAGTGCTGGTGCACGATGATCCGCTCCAGAGCTTCCATGCTACCCTGTATTACTCTCTCCCTCTGGGCTGAACCTGTTGCGATCATGTGACCATGCTAGGTCATGTGGGTTGGTCATGTGTCCTGATTGACCAACCCTGGACCTATTTAGTTTGCTCAGCCCTCTCCCAAGATGCCTCAGTGTCAAGGTCCTACCCTGCATTCTGGTTATTCCTATTCCTGCTCGTGTTCCTGTGTTCTGACCCGTGCCTTGCTATTTGACTCCGCTACCCGCCTGATCCTCGCCTGCCTGCATTGACCTTCCTGTTGCCGACCCGGATTGCCTGACTATGTACCTGTGCCGCCTGCCCTGACCCTTGCCTGTCTGACTCTGCTTCTGCCTCATTCCTCGGTCCTGCATTACCTCTCCTGGATTCGACCCGGCCTGTTGACCACCGCTGTACTACAGGTACCATCGCTGGTATCTCCTGGTCCCCCTGGACCAGCTGCCTCGTGTCCCGACCCTCCTCAGGAGGTAGCGACCTGGTGTTCCCCTCGGAAAGTCTATCCCCACCATCAGGGGTAATTGTGAAGAACGAGGGGTTTCACTTAGACAACGCCCTTAGAGGAGGTAGGGCACGAGGCACAGTGGGTCCACACCTGCTGATTCGTGACAGTCTGAGTTGCAATTAAGCAGACCAAGTATGCCTAATCTAATAGTTTCCGTGCAATTGCTCCATACTGCACAGTACGTAATAACATACGTACTTATCCACCTATATATTTTCTTGTTCAGATTGAACAAGTTTGTGGGTTTCAGTACAGCAGGCCCATTATTTTTTTTTGTACATATAATACACTTATATACAGAAAATGTTGAACCCCAGGGCTAAGGGTCGAGGACGAGGGCATTCAATTACTGCAGGGGGCAGAGGCCGTGGTCCTGGGCAGGGTGAGACAGTACCTGCTGATGAGGGAGCAGGGGAACGCCGCAGAGCTACACTCCCTAGCTTCATGTCTCAACTTACAGGGACACGTGGTAGAGGACTGTTGAAACCACAACAGTGCGAACAGCTGATGTCGTGGATTGTGGACAATGCTTCAAGTAATTTGTCCACCAGTCAGTCTTCCACGCAGTCCACCCACGTTACCCAAGGGAGCAGTCCTCTGGCTCCTCCACCTCAACCTCCTTCCCCCCAGTCTGCCCCCTCCCAGGAAAATTTGGAATGCGATCCGGCATACTCTGAGGAACTGTTTTCTGGACCCTTCCCAGAGTCACAAACCACTTCTCAGGTTGCTGCTGACCTCTTTCCCGATGCCCAAGTTTTCCAACTGTCGCAGTCTGTGGGTGATGATGATGACATTGTTGACTTAGTGGAAGAAATGTGTATAGAGGTGTCGGACGATGAGGAGACACGGTTGTCAGACAGTGGTGAAGTTGTTGTCAGTGCAGGAAGTCCGAGGGGGGAGCAGACTGAGGAATCGGAGGATGACGAGGTGACTGACCCAAGCTGGGTTGATAAGCCGAGTGAAGACAGTGCTTCTGAGGCGGAGGCAAGTGCTGCACCAGAACAGGTTGGAAGAGGCAGTGGTGTGGCCAGAGGGAGAAGCAGGGCCAGAGTTGGTGCATCAGCAGCAACTGTTTCACGTAGTGAAGCTCCCGTGGCGAGGCCTAGATGTTTGCAAGTCTGGAGGTTCTTTAAAGAAAGTGAGGATGACCGACGGACTGTGGTGTGCAACCTGTGCCACACCAGGATCAGCAGGGGTGCCACCACTACTAGCCTAACCACCACCAGCATGCGCAGGCATATGAGTGCTAAACACCCCACTCAATGGAACCAAGGCCGTTCACCTCCTGTGGGTCATACCACTGCTCCTTCCCCTGTGTCACTCGCTGCCTCTGCTAGTCAACCCCCTGCACAGAGCCCCGGCACGAGCACCTCCCGCCGGAAAACCACGCCTTCGCCTCCACGATCCTCCACAGCGTCCACCAATGTGTCCCAGCGCAGCGTTCAGCTGTTTTTACAGAAGACACTGGAGCGCAAGAGGAAATACAGTTCCACCCACCCACATGCCCAAGCCCTCAATGTCCACATCTCCAAATTGCTGAGCTTGGAGATGCTGCCCTATAGGCTGGTAGAAACCGAGGCCTTCGCAATCTCATGGCGGTGGGTGCCCCTCGGTATTCGGTCCTCAGTCGCCACTATTTTTCCCGATGTGCCGTCCCATCCCTACACCAGCACGTGTCTCAGAACATCATCCGTGCCCTGACCAATGCTGTTTCTGAGAAGGTCCACCTAACCACGGACACGTGGACAAGTGCTGCCGGGCAGGGACACTATATATCACTGACGGCACATTGGGTTAACTTGGTGGAGGCTGGGACCAAGTCTGACCCTGGGAGCGCTCATGTACTGCCCACACCGAGGATTGCGGGGCCTACCTCGGTCACGGTCTCTCAGACGTACTATGCCTCCTCCTCTGACCCCTCCTCCTCCTCCACCTCCTCCTCCGAATTACCATCCGTGGGCACGGCGCCTTCAGTCGGTAGCTCTAGGCGCAGCAGCAGTGCCGTGGGTAAGCGCCAGCAGGCGGTGCTCAAACTGCTGAGCTTAGGTGACAAAAGGCACACCGCCCAAGAGCTGTTACAGGGCATCACGGCGCAGACCGATCTGTGGCTGGCACCGCTGAACCTCAAGGGCGTAACCTGGTGGCGGCTCTGCAACTCGGCAGACTGACACATGTGCCATGCCTGGCCCACATGTTCAATCTAATAGTTCAGCGGTTCCTCAAGACATACCCCAATCTGTCTGATTTGCTCACCAAGGTGCGCCGCATCTGTGCGCATTCCCGCAAGTCGACCACAGATGCTGCCACTCTCAGGGCAGCGCAGCGCCGCCTACAACTGCCCGCTCACCAACTGTTGTGCGACGTGCCCACAAGATGGAATTCGACATTAAACATGTTATCCAGAGTTTACCAGCAGCGCAGAGCGATTGTAGACTGCCAGATGTCAACTTCCACCAGAACTGGTAGTCAGGTCACTCAGATTCCTCAAGTCTACAATGAGGAGTGGACGTGGATGTCTGATATCTGCCAGGTGTTGACCAAGTTTGAGGAGTCAACATAGATGGTCAGCGGCGATGCCGCCATTATCAGCCTCACCATCCCGCTGCTTTGCCTGTTGAAAAACTCACTGCTCAGCATGAAGTCAGAAGCTTTGCGCTTGTCACAAGAGACGGTGGAGGAAGATACGTCGCTTGATAGCCAGAGCACCCTCCGGTCTGTTTCTCGGCGCGTATCGGAGGAGGGGGATGAGGAGGAAGAGGAGGAGAATGTCGGCAAGACAGAAGAGGGTACCAGTGCTCAGACCTTCTTAACTCTTGAGTGTGTATGGGCTGAAGTGGAGGACTTGGAGGAGGAAATGGAGAGTCAGGCCAGTGAGGAGAGGGAATTCTTGCGTGTTGGGACTCTGGCGCACATGGCAGACTTCATGTTAGGCTGCCTATCCCGTGACCCTCGCGTTAGAAGCATTTTTTCAAACACCAATTACTGGGTGTTCACTCTCCTGGACCCACGGTACAAGCAGAACCTTTCCACTCTCATCCCTGTAGAGGAAAGGAGTATGAGAGTGAATCAATATCAACAGGCCCTGGTGCACAAGCTGAAACAATCCTTCCCATCTGACGCCGCTAGCGGCAGAGGGCATGGTTCTGTGGGCCAAGTAGCGGGGGAGAGGAGGTGAGCAGGCAGCTTGTCCAGCACTGGCAGGGGAATGCTCTCCAAGGCCTTTGCCAGTTTTATGTCACCCCAGCAAGACACTGTCACCTCTCCCCAGTCTAGGCAGAGTAGGGGGGAGCTGTACAGAAAGATGGTGAGGGAGTACCTAGCTGACCATACCAATGTCCGGACCGATCACTCTGCTCCATACAACTACTGGGTTTCAAAGCTGGACACGTGGCCTGAACTGGCGCTGTACGCCTTGGAGGTGCTGGCCTGCCCTGCCGCTAGCGTGTTGTCAGAGCGGGTATTCAGTGCAGCTGGTGGCATCATCACCGATAAGCGTACACGCCTGTCAACTGACAGCACTGACAGGCTGACGCTTATTAAAATGAACAAAGCCTGGATTTCACCGGAATTCAAATCTCCTCTGGGGGAAAGCAGCTAAAGATTAACATTACTTATGTATCCGATTCCTCTTCTCTACTCCTCCTACTCCTCCTCCTCCTTGTCGTCTTTGCCTAACGCTGACCCAAAAAACGCCATTTTTTAGAGGTCCAACTGGCTCTTTTACCACAATTTTTCCGGAGGTCCACCTACAGGCCCTCTCTCCAAACAATTTTTCCGGAGGTCCGCCTACAGGCCCTCTCTCTAAACAATTTTTCTTTGCACCTAGTTGGGTGCTTCCCTAACATGTGATGGGCATGTGCCTCGCCTTTCTTGGTCTGGATGAGCACAATTGCCACCAGGCTGTTGCCTGAGAATTTGGGGTAATGGTGGGATTAGGCAGCCTCAGAGGCATCCATGCATGCTGCCCCTGCTGTTTCCTGTCCATTTCCGTGGTGTTTCCATCATTTTCTGATGTTTCCAGGTTTTCACCCAGCCTTCCCTAGGCAGAGCCTTGGTCCCCTGTAAAAATGCTCGAGTCTCCCATTGACTTCAATGGGGTTCGTTACTCGAAACGAGCACCCGAGCATCGGGAAAAGTTCGTCTCGAATAACGAGCACCCAAGCATTTTAGTGCTCGCTCATCTCTAATCATCATACAACTGTTGGCATGGTTGATGAGAATGGGACAATCACTTTAAAAATACTTTATTTGAAAATAATAGTACAACAGCAATGTGCTATTAGTAGATATTTTGCCAACATTTCCATCCATCTTAAATTTGGAGTATAAAAATGATATTGCAAGTCCTTACACTACTCAAAGTAATATGAACTGTGTGAACTACAACAAGAAAAGTTAGCAAATACCATTCAATGGTCACAACAACCCAATCAGATGTGAGTCATGAAGTAGTCTGCATAGAAATCCCAAATCTCCGAGCCAGAAGATCCAGTGCAAGTATTTTCCTTCCATGCAGTGCAAGTGTTCTAAGAAATAGCTTGGGTAGGGAAACTGTGGTCAAGATCAGCATCCACGGAGGCATCATGCATGAAGATGAAATTATGGAAGACACAAGTCTTTATGACCCAGTCCACATTTCCCAGATCCATCTGAATTGAGGAGTGGAACACACTTCACTTGCTGGCAAGTATACCAAAAGCGCATTCAAAGTATCTGCAGGTCTGGTGCTTCTGGGTGTCCAATAATTTTGAGAAAGGAGTATTAGCTGCTGGGGTATTCCAAACTCTTTTTCTGCCACAATGACAAAGGGGGCAGATGGTCAAGAAGTGCTGGACAGGGGCCAGGATTCAGGTAGGGGCAACTGGGTATGATGGATATGATGCCAAAAGGTTTGCATTTTTAGGTCTCTCCAGAGATGTTCGATTGGGTTCAAATCAAGGCTCTGGCTGGGGCACTCAAGGACGTTCACAGAGTTGTCACTCCTGTGTTGTGTTGGCTGTGTGCTTATGATCCATCACAGGTGATGAGCAGTGCCTGGTTTCTTCCAGATATGATGCTTAGAACTGAGACTAAAAGTTCAATATTGGCTTCATCAGACCAGAAAATCTTGATTATTTAAAAAATACAAATCTAAGGGGTCAGCTGTACACTTTGAAGTTTACAAAACGTTTAATGAAAGGGCTTAATAAAATCTGTAAAAAAAGGAGTTAAAATCTACAAAAATACAAAACAAACAGCAGGTGGGAAAAGAGAACAAAAAAAAATCCCCAAAAAATATTTAAATATATAAATGCTAAAAAAAACAATGTCTGAGCAGGTACGTAGGTCTCCTAAATAATGGTAAAGGATTCTTAGTCATTGAAGATAAGGGAAAGGCAGTTACTAAATGGGTTCTTTTAGCAAAGGGTCAGGTGAGTGTGACTGCTCTTCCGACCGTGTTGACGCCATTACTGGGGAATCTATTGAACGGCATACATCTGCCTCCATCATGACCACATTGACCAATACGCAAGTACCCTACATAGGGACGCTCTCTGAAATCTATGATTATTGTATCATGTTTTTGACTCTGGTTATTTGTCCATGAGTTAAAATCCTGGACGTTTAGAGCAATATGCCCTAACATCAATGGCCATTACTTGTTTCTAGGCGCTCACATCAAAATATATTATCTAGCAGGGTTACCACTGTCTATTATGGTCTGCGTCTGGCTTTATCACACTGGTTGCCATGGCACATCTTTTCTATGAGCCAGTTATGTATCTATGCCGTTCTTTAGTATCATTTACTTGATTTGATTTTAGTTCCATGGTTTGATTTCTAGCTGTTTGGGAAATAATCCCTTAGCTATATTGTGTCCCCTGAAGAGCTACACTGATGTGTTAGCGAAACGCGTCGGGACAAAGGGACATCTGATAAAGCCCCCCTCCGATCTTGGGAGGTCATATAAGAATTTTACAACAAGTGATTTGTTCCACAGTGAACAATCACTAATTGGAACTTTTGGAATGTTGTGTTGCTAATGTATCATATTGCCTGGATTAGGTGCATTATGGGGACCTTCGTTATTGTCCAAGCATTATTGACAAGTATATTAGTCTTGGTATCATTGGACTATAACACAGACTGACGGACAATAACTGTATGCTTGGTGATGGGATTCTGTCCTTTGTCAGGGACACCATAGGGATTACAGGAGGTTCCTGACACGGGATCGCCCCTATCGGGGCGGCAGTTCCGTTTATTAGGTAGGGCCTTAAATAGTGGCAGGGGTTACTAGGGTTTGTTCTTTTCTTCTATAGTGAGGCAACCCGGTATACATAATTACCCCTTATTTAGCCCAGCCCACCTTCTATTAGGAAAAATATATACCCAGTCATCACCCCAGAAAGAGTATCTTATCACTTTGGTGTTTGGTCTCACTAATACAGAGGTGAATTTGACTAATTCGATGAGAGTGTAGTCTTTTATTACATATTTATTAAAGGTTATATTTTAGAGGTTTTTTCTGTGATTACTTGATTTCATATTCTCTTGTATATTACTATACCTGTCTGACGGTTCATTTGTCAGTACTACTGTGACTTTAGCTTTGCATATACAAAAGAAGAGAGCGGATATCGGTGGTGCCAAGGCTGTTAGCCAATTGAGTATATTACTGGATGTACTAACTGTAGATATGGACCAAGCTAAGTTAAATAAGGTAAATGTGAACAAAACTCGGGGTCCAGATGGATTACAGAGTTGTTAAAGCGCTTCGAGTTCAGTCATGGCTGTGCCCTTGTTTATAATTTTTAAAGATTCTCTAGGTACTGATACAGTGCCAAGTGATTGGCGCAAGGCAAATGTGGTGCACATATTCAAAAAAGGATCTAGGTCTTCCACAGGTAATTATTGACCAGTTAGTTTAACTTTTGTTGTGGGAAAAAATGTTTGAAGGACTCTTAACAGACTATATACAGAAGTATGTGACTGTAAATAATATTATAAGTCATAACCAACATGGGTTTACCAATGACAGAAGTTGTGAGACTAACCTGATTTCTTTTTATGAGGAGGTGAGTAGATGTAGAGTACTGTGGATGTAGTGTTTCTGGATTTTGCAAAGGCTATTGATACTGTCCCTCATAGACGTTTAATAGGCAAAATAAGGTCTATGGTCACAGCAAGAACAGTGGACAGTTTTAAAAAGGGTTTAGATGCATTCTTGAAATTAAATGAGATTAATGCTTATATAAACATGTAGAAATCTGAGTCTCACTTCCTTCTAGAATTCGCGTCCCCACCCATCCCTTGGTTGAACTTGATGGACTTACGTATGACTTTTTTTTTCAACCATATTAACTATGTAACTATCACAGTCTAAGAGTCCTTTAGGTGCTTTTTTGCAAACCTCAGGCAGGCTATCGTGTGTCTTTTACAGAGGAGAGGCTTCTTTCTGGCCACTCTGCCATAAAGTCCAGATTGCTGCAGTGCTGCAATGGTTGACATTCTAGAAGTTTCCAGCATCTGCACACAGGATCTTTGGAGCCCAGCAAAGGTGACAATTGGTTTCTTGGTCACCTCTTACATAGCCTTTCTCCTCTGATTAGTTTGGAGGGGTGGCCAGCTCTAGAAAGAGTCTGGTTGTTCCAAACTGCTTCCATTTAAAAATTATGAAGGCCACTGTGCTCTTGGAAAATTGCAGCAGAATTTATTGTCCACTTCTTCAGATCTGTGCCTCCACACAATCCTGTCTTTGAGCTCTACAGGCAGTTCTTTCCCCCCTCATAGCTGGGTTTTTGCTCTGATATACATTGTCAGCTGTGAAACTTTATATAGACATCGGTGGACCTTTCCAAATAATATCCAATCTACTGAATTTACCACAGGTGGACTGTGTGTAACAATATCTTAAACAGGATCAAAAGAAATGGGAGTCCCTGAGAGCTAAATTTCAAGTGTCATAGCATAGGGCCTGAATACTTATGTTATGTCCATGCGAAATATGAAAAAGTGAAAGTCTGAAGACTTCTCAAATGGTGTGCAGCAATCGATTAAATAACAATCTTAAACTAGGGCAAGCATGTCATGTTAATTATACGTACATAAAAAATCTGGTCTCAGAAACGTCACAGGGAGGACTTGAAGGACACTCGGAAGAGGCTAATCAGAAAAGGTCTGAATGGTCAGAAGGAAACATATACCAAAGGTTCCATATCTGCTTAAATTTAGAATAGGTACAAAGTTCTAAGTGAGATAATTTGCCCATTTTAGCTATTTCCTAAGCTTCACTGGATCGTAGGTAGTGCAGTGGATGCCTAATATAAAGAAATGAGAGATTTGGCCATAGTGAGGAGGTGTAACCATAAGGCCTTAGGAATATAGAGTATATATTTAGGAAGATAATGATGGGCGAAAGGGAAACCTCAGCTTTGCAGATGTGACATAACAGACTGTATAGAGGGCCAGAACAGACTGACCTTCTCACACTCCCACCAAATATGTAAGTATCAGCCTGGCAATGAACATCTGTATGTTTTAATCCACACTCCCAAGGACCCTTTAATTTCAATGGCCCCCCAAAAGATCCGTAGCTCTGTTCCGTTATGCGGATCTTCAAAAAAAATAGAGCTTGTCCTACTATTGTAAGCAAATTGCGGTCCGTGGTTCTATTGTACTCAATGAGTCCGCAAAAAATGCGTATGACCTGTGGAATCAGTATCCAAAAAATATAACAAAAATAAGGCCTACCCCTGTGACATGTGAGTCAGTCCCTGGGAAAGCTGTGTTCTTGAAGAGAAGAACCTGTTGTCATGATGTCAAGATTTAATGTAAAAAAAAAAAATTAGTTTTAATACAGGAGTGCTCATCACTTGAAATGACATGTAACATGACTTTGTTCGGAAGGAATGGTCATCGTAAGAAACTGGGCTGGATTTATCTGCTACTGGATGGGATCTGGCGACTCAAAAATGTGAGAAAATATTGGTGAGTATTGACATGTTCATTTATATGTTTACACACAAATCCTTACATATGCATCCCAAGACATATGGCCCATGACCGAGCCAATCCGTCCTGGAGCAGCATAGATTGTGTGCATAGGAGCGTGCAGCATAATAATTAACTATGACACTGTGCATGTAGGGCCACCCGCAGTACTACTGTCCTGTATTCTTATGATCATATGAGTACAGGACAGCAGTACTGCGGGCGGCCCAACGTGCACAGCATCATAATAAACTATCATGTTGTCCGCTCCAATGCTCACAATCTATGCCGCTCTGGGACAGATTGGCCCGCTCACGATACATATGCCTCAGGAGGCATAAGTTCACGTTCTTGAGATCTAGAATTTAAATTAGAAATTTGACAATTTTAAATATTTGAACATTGCAAACTTTATTCTTAACTTCATTCCACCCCTCTTTGCTAATTATTGAATTCAGAGATCAGTGCTGCTGTATCTGTATGCACTTTTTGCATTGCATACATTATTAACCCCCTTCTGCACTGCTTTTTGCTACCTGTTGCATAGCGAGGGAGCTCTGTGCTGCTGCATATGTATGGTAATTTTCTATTAGCTTATATTATAGTTCATCATAGAGTTTGACATAGGCCTCTTGCATGTATCAAGCTCTGTGTGAGAGAGGGAATGTGCCTTCTGGACTTGCATTATTGATGATGTTAGGTGCCCCCCGTGACTTTATTGATACCGAATCATAGTGACGGCTGTATGTCAGTATGATTCAGGTCACACAGAGGCACCTAACATTATCAATCCTGTTATGCCAATTCCAGAATGCACCATCCCTCTCTCATACGGAGAATGATTCCCACAAGGGACACGCTCCTGTGAAATGGCTCTTATATGTAAATATATGTATGCATTTAAATAAACTTCTATATCAAAGATATTGTTTATAATTAAATGACTAGCAAACTTTCAAATAAACAAATGGAGGGGTGAACAGTTATGTAAGTTATTACAGCACCATTATCTTACTTGATACTACTACTTACTTTCCCCCGCCTTACTTACTAAAATAACTACAAATTAATAATATCCGACCAAGGACAATATCTGCTTGGAGTTTGTATGTTCTCCCTGTGTTTACGTGGCTTTCCTCCGGGTTCTCTGGTTTCCTCCCACACTCTAAAAACATACTGATCTTACTATCAGTTAAACGGTGTGGATATACTGTATCAGCGCTATATAAGTGCACAAAATAAATAAATAAATAAAATACTTCTTACTTGAAGATGTCCATGAACATGGCCGTAATAAACTAATATGTGAAAGAGGCCTAATGGTCCTGCAATACCCAGACTAATATTTTAATTATTTTTTTCAGCACTGTGGACTATGTTTCTGAGACTGGCAATTCTGATTTGAGACCATCAGAAATCCCTACAAATGCAGATGTTCCACCATCAGAGCAAGTTTCAGAGGCATCACAACCTCAAGCTCCTTCAGATCTGACCCAGGAGGCTACTGGATTGCAGGCAATGGAGGAGGAACGCCAAGAAACAGCAACAGAGCGCACACCTGTTTCAATTACACCACAGAGCCGTTCATCAGGCAGATGAAGGAGGAACCCTCAGTTAGATTCCGATGTGGATATTCGAGGCCTAATTGATTTATGGGTGCTTAAATATCTAAATTGGAATCGAACTGACAGTAAGGAGAAAGCAGCCTTAAAAAGCCTTATTTACATTGTGTGCCTGATGAATGGTAAACTCAGTGCTTATCGGTTTTGGCCTCTGTTATCGATCTATCTGCTGGGCCAGAAGAGCCACAAGAAGTAGTACATTGCGTGGAGCATATGCGAGATAGGATGTTAAAATGGGTACCATCTCATACCTCTCTGAGTATAGAGAGGAACGACCGCTCATGCCATCACTCTTCTCTATACTAACACTGTTTCTCGACAGCAGATTGCTTTAAGCACGATCTACTGTCAGGAAACAAGGATTATTAAAATGCACAAACAATCCAATTACCTGATAAACAAGCATTTAGCTCGTTAATCAGATAATTGGCAGTGCTTTCACACCAACCGGATCATCACTAAAGAGCATTACTATGAACTCTCGTTAGCGATGATCTTTCTTCTACCAACATTGTGCAGGTTTTTTTATTAATTCTTAAAAAAAAACGCTAAATAAATATACACATGTTAAAGACATAACTTGTAATGCGGTATTAGAAGGTATTTACACCAAATTCATTAAAAAAAATTCTGTCAACAACTAATTGACAGTGGAATTTGAATATTACAAAATACCTCTGCCTGCTAGCCCACCGTCTTCTAGCCCACATCAAGGGTCTTAATTCTGTTTCAAGTCCCTAATCTAAACTAATAACAGGGGATCTAACCAACTAAGAAAATTAAAATTTAGAATAATTTACAGATTCTATATTCCAGCTGAAATCAACGACTTCCACAGATGGCGTCCATCTGCCATAGTAATGACCCCTCAGGGCTGCAGAAAAAGCCGTTCCTGAGCAGCTAATCCAGCTGTTCCAGGTCGTCCATGGCGGCTCTGATCAAAAATGACAGCAGATGTCATATTTTAGCCAAGATCTGCATCAGTGGAGGCATTATGAATCCTGGTGAAGTTGTGTAGGAGTACACAGGCAAGGTGTCATTGTCCCGATTCATCTGTATGGAAGACATGAATACCCTCCACTTGGTGGTTAGTATTCCAAAAGTGCACTCCACATACCGACAGGTAAGAGTCAATTGATTGATCTGGTCATCCAGATCGCGTCTAGGGAAGGGCCGCATCATGTGGGGTGATAATGCAAATCCTTCATCTGCCACAATCACAAATGAAGCCAGGGTACCTGCAGATCTGGGAAGTCTTCTGGGCTCTAGCAGGGCAATCTGGTTTGCATGAAGTTGTTCACTCATTCAGGAAGCACTAAAGATGCAGGCGTCTGAAGTACTCTCATGGGCCCCAATATCAACAATTACAAACTAGTCGCACTCTGTATAATTCAGCACGGAGTAGGGTTCCTACACCAAGATACAAGTAATTGGATAGACTCCGGCTTTTTTTGCATTCACTTTTTTCTTTTTATTGAGAGGTATTTGCGGCAATATGTACAAGTAACATTTCGGCCATAGGAAGGCCTTCTTCAGACTACAATACAAATCAAAGAAATATACATATAGTATTTCAAAATCTAGTATTACAAAAAAATATGAATAGATTATAGACATTTCTTTGTGTAGGATCCTTTCAGTTAGTATCAGATAATAAGGTAAGTATGGTACATATCAGGGAAGAGAAATGCTCCTCCAGCTCACCCTTGGCAAAGCACTACCGCGCAGGAACAGGTTTAGACTAAAACCAGCTTAGAACAATTGCAGAGGATCCAGCACAGTTGAATAAAACCCAAGAGCCTTTATTAGAAAAATCCAGATACACGAATGGACATACAACACTCCATTTAGCTGTATTGACGCATTTTGGATGATATCACATCCTTAGACTAAGAACGTCTATTGCATATTAGGATGGGATTGTTGAACTATGCAATATCAGGATATGTCATCTTGAGTAGGTACCAATGTCCTCTTATTATGTTTTCCACTTTTTTCATGCAGGGGTGAAAAGTATGGATGAAGGGTGTTCGTTTGGATGCTGGTATGGTCTGTGTCGTGGGGGGGGGGCTACATTCGAGCCCATGGCAGTCCTTTATTTTTGTAAAAAGAACTCATCTTGTAACATAAAAAAGTTATGACATAGTACAAGGTTCAGGAGGTCTGTACATACCATATTTTTTGCTTTATAAGACGCACCCGAAGAGCCTTTATTAGAAAAATCCAGATACACGAATGGACATACAACACTCCATTTAGCTGTATTGACGCATTTTGGATGATATCACATCCTTAGACTAAGAACGTCTATTGCATATTAGGATGGGATTGTTGAACTATGCAATATCAGGATATGTCATCTTGAGTAGGTACCAATGTCCTCTTATTATGTTTTCCACTTTTTTCATGCAGGGGTGAAAAGTATGGATGAAGGGTGTTCGTTTGGATGCTGGTATGGTCTGTGTCGTGGGGGGGGGGCTACATTCGAGCCCATGGCAGTCCTTTATTTTTGTAAAAAGAACTCATCTTGTAACATAAAAAAGTTATGACATAGTACAAGGTTCAGGAGGTCTGTACATACCATATTTTTTGCTTTATAAGACGCACCCGAAGATAAAATGCACCCCAGATTTTAGAGTAGGAAAATGAGAAAAAAATATTTTTCATCAGACACCCCATAAATTTCAGGACATCACATCAGACCCCCATCAGACCTCAGATCAGCCCAGTGTGCCCCCATCAGACCTCAGATCAGCCCAGTGTGCCCCCATCAGACCTCAGATCAGCTCAGTGTGCCCCCATCAGACCTCAGATCAGCTCAGTGTGCCCCCATCAGACCTCAGAACAGCCCAGTGTGCCCCATCAGACCTCAGATCAGCCCAGTGGGCCCCCATCAGACCTCAGAACAGCCCAGTGTGCCCCATCAGACCTCAGATCAGCCCAGTGGGCCCCCATCAGACCTCAGAACAGCTCTGTGGATTCATGTCGTTCTGGATCAGGAGTTTCTCAACAGCTTTTATGCCCTTATCGTGATGTATGGACGTGTAGAGACTTGTTACGTCCTATGTCACTAAGATGGTGTTTGTGGAAATAGGATTGACTCTTTTGATGGAATCTATGAAGGCAGTTGTGTCCAGTAGGAAAGATCAGGTTTTACTGATAATGGGTGTGAGTATCTTCTCCAGAAATATGGAGATGGGTGAGAGGAGTAAATCCGTGGATGCCACAATAGGTCGTCCTGGAGAATTAGTGAGGAATGAATCTTCGGTAGCACATAAAAGATTGGAATTATTGGGTTGCGATTGGTAAGAAAGTTAACTGTAGTATCATCAATTGTGCCTTTCGTTTGATTTTGGATTTTGTTAGTAATGATAGGTGTGGGGTTGTTTGGAAGGGACTTGTACACTTCTTTGTCATTAAGTTGGCATCTAATCTCTGTGATGTATTTCTCTCTGTCCATAATGATCAATGCTCCCCCCTTTTCTGCTGGTTTGAAGATAAGGTGTTTCAGTCCAGTCAGGTCCATAAGGGCCTGTCTGTCTGTGTTACTAAGATTGTTATTAAACTTTAGATGTCCTTGTTCAAGTTCTTTGCGGAATGAGGCTACATCCCTTTGTACTAGGTTAATGAATGTTTCCACCTGCGCGCTTCTCCTCTATCTTCTCCTCCTTTCAACTGGGCGGCATTAGGTAAGCGGCACCCCTTGGACGCCAGCAGACATAGTATTTTTATTCACCTTGAATGCTCATTCAGCATCAGCTTCACTTACAGCTCTGGCTCTCCTACACTGCCTATGTTATAGTAAACTGCGTGCCTCCATATAACATTTGACCTGTATCCAGGAGGAGCCTCGATCACCTTGTATTTGTATACAGCAAGTTGATACCAATATGCTATAATATGTGCTTTTGATAACATGTCGACTACAATGTCATTCTCATTAATATGATCATATCCAGACTTAATGTGACTTATATTGTACTACCAGACATGTGATTTAAGTTCGTTCAGCGTTTTTACATATCGCCCACATAGTTTATTGACATACTTCTATGCATAGCACCTTGATCTCTTGTCAGATATATGTACCATACTTACCTTATTATCTGATACTAATTCAAAGTATCCTACACAAAGAAATGTATATAATCTATTCATATTTTCTTGTAATACTAGATTGACATATGTATATCTTTTTGATTTGTATTGTAGTCTGAAGAAGGCCTTCCTATGGCCGAAACGTTACTTGTACATATTGCCGCAAATACCTCTCAATAAAAAGAAAAAAGTGAGTGCAAAAAAAGCCGGAGTCTATCCAATAACTTAAACCTGTAATTACTGTCAGCAAAGGCCATCAGAACTACAGAAAAATACTGCTGGTAATTAAAGTACCGGGACCCTGAGTGAGGAGGATTTTTTACAAGGAAGTGTTTAACATCCAGTGCTCCAACACAGTTAGGAAACTGCACTGATTGATAAAATCCCTTGGTGATACAAAGCTAATCTTCCACCTTGGGCGTGGGCATCACTGCTTCTCTGATGACTGTACAAGTATGACATACAATCCCAGAGATAGTTGAAATCCCAAGCAGAAACTTGAAATTAAAGGGGTTGTCCCACGAAAAATGTTCTACAGTTTCCAAACCAGGACTTGGATCTGAACACTTTTGTAATGGCATTTAATTAACAATTTTGTATGCTACTGAGTTATTCAGTAAAATGTATCAGTATAGTGCAACTTAATTTCTTATTTCTTTGACCTGCTCACTGAGAAGGCCGCACATGCTCAGTTTAATCTTTCAGCTGCCTCCTGAGCTGTGATAGGGAGAACTGAGACACGCCTCCTGAGCTGCAGCACAAAAGACACTCCTCTTGAGCTGTCAGCTGGATATAAATCTAGTAGAGGAACGAATGGGGAGATCTCTGGATCCATGTGAGGTACAGGGCTGGTTCTAGCTTTATTAGAAAGAGGTTGTCATGTACTATATGATGTCTGATTTTCATTTTTTGCATTATTCATGGGATAACCCCTTTAAGTGATGCAAAGGAGTTACCGGTTGCAAGGAATCTGTGGGAAAAAAAATAGCTCAATATAATATTTTATGATAGGGATTACAAAATATACAGTGGGGAAAAAAAAGTATTTAGCCAGCCACTAATTATGCAAGTTTTCCCACTTAAAAAGATGAGAGGCCTGTAATTGACATCATAGGTAGACCTCAACTATGAGAGACAAAATGAGAAAACAAATCCAGAAAATCACATTGTCTGATTTTTAAAGAATTTATTTGCAAATTATAGTAGGAAATAAGTATTTGGTCACCTACAAACAAGCAAGATTTCTGGCTCTCACAGACCTGTAACTTCTTCTTTAAGAGACTCCTCTGTCCTCCACTCATTACCTGCAGTAATGGCACCTGTTTGAACTTGTTATCAGTATAAAAGACACCTGTCCACAACCTCAAACAGTCACACTCCAAACTCCACTATGGTGAAGACCAAAGAGCTGTCGAAGGACACCAGAAACAAAATTGTAGACCTGCACCAGGCTGGGAAGACTGAATCCGCAATAGGCAAGCAGCTTGGTGTGAAGAAATCAACTGTGGGAGCACTAATTAGAAAATGGAAGACATACAAGACCAATGATAATATCCTTCAATCAGGGGCTCTACGCAAGATCTCACCCCGTGGGGTCAAAATGATCACAAGAACTGTGAGCAAAAATCCCAGAACCACATGGGGGGACCGAGTGAATGACCTGCAGAAAGCTGGGACCAACGTAACAAAGACTACTGTCAGTAACACACTACGCTGCCAGGGACTCAGATCCTGCAGTGCCAGACGTGTCCCCCTGCATAAGCCAGTACATATCCGGGCCCATCTGAAGTTTGCTAGAGAGCATTTGAATGTTCCAGAAGAGTATTGGGAGAATGTCATATGGGCAGATGAAACCAAAGTAGAACTGTTTTGTAGAAACACAACTCGTCGTGTTTGGAGGAGAGTGAATGCTGACTTGCATCCAAAGAACACCATACCTACTGTGAAGCTTGGGGTGGCAACATCATGCCTTGGGGCTGTTTTTCTGTTAAGGGACCAGGACAACTGATCCGTGTACAGGTTGTTAGGAGAGATATACATTGTTCTATAAATTGGTAATTAGGAAATACTGAGTTTCCCATTTTCAGACATCTGGACATATATCTTGGCTGTCATGGTACAGACAGTGTCTTATTGTATTCCCCTTAAGCTATGCAGTTTTAAGATGGTCTCTACATCCTGGATTCGTGTGCAAAGATCTACACTGAGTGCAAAGATCTACACTGAGTGCAAAGATCTACACTATTACAGAAAGCAGCCAATATGACATCTCCACCTGTGTGTCTAGAAGAACAAAGACTATATATGTTTAACTCTTACTGGCTTACTGGGGAATGTCCCGCCTTTCTTCCTGTGTATATACGTTTTGGTAATAAACGGAGTCAGCCAGACTACCTCAGAGCCCCTAACGTGAAGGATGACTCCAAACTGACGTTCGTGTCCATCTCGAGTTATTGCGTGTGCACACACGTTTTTTAATTTGGACAACCGATCTGACCTCCTGTGAACCCATTGAGTTCTCCTCAACAATGTAAGAATGAATGGGGCCATGTATCGTGAGATTTTGAGTGCAAACCTCCTTCCATCAGCAAGGGCATTGAAGATGAAACGTCGCTGGGTCTTTCAGCATGACAATGATCCCAAGCACACAGCCAGGGCAACGAAGGAGTGGCTTCGTAAGAAGCATTTCAAGGTCCTGGAGTGGCCTAGCCAGTCTCCAGATCTCAACCCCATAGAAAACCTTTGGAAGGAGTTGAAAATCCGTGTTGCCCAGCGACAACCCCAAAACATCACTGCTGTAGAGGAGATCTGCATGGAGGAATGGACCAACATACCAGCAACAGTGTGTGCCAACCTTGTGAAGACTTACAGAAAACATTTGACCTCTGTCACTGCCAACAAAGGATATAATACAAAGTATTAAGATGAACTTTTGTTATTGACCAAATACTTATTTTCCACCATAATTTGCAAATAAATTCTTTACAAATCAGACAATGTGATTTTCTGGATTTGTTTTCTCATTTGGTCTCTCATAGTTGAGGTCTACATATGATGTCAATTACAGGCCTCTCATCTTTTTAAGTGGGAGAACTTGCACAATTGGTGGCTGACTAAAAACTTTTTTTCCCCACTGTACATTTTAAATTGTTCTTCCCTCAACATGACTATAAGCTTTGCTCTGCACAGAGGCTGTGCCTCATACTAGTGTCCATGAAGGGTAGGTCAGGATGTAGAGACACCAGCAGACGATCAAAAGTATCCTTGGACATATACGACAGTAAAGGCTCATGCACACGACCGTATTTTCTCTCTGTGTCCGTTCTGTTTTTGTTTGGTTTTTTTGCAGGCCATAATTGGAACCATTCAATTCAATGGAAATGGAAATGACTCCATGTACATTCCGTTTCCGTATATCCACATGACCATATGTATTTTGTAGTCCGTAAAACACGGATCTGCAAAAAAAAAAAAAAAAGTTTGACATTCATGATAAGAATAGGACACATTCTATTTTTTTGCGGAACGGCCATGTGGATGTGGAATGGACACAGAATAATTTCCTTTTTTTTCATGCATACAAACATACCTGGTGCCACCTCCTCCTTCCAAATGCTGCCACCTCTCTGCTTCTAAGAGTACCTCCGGTGTGGAGTTTTTCTGTACTTGTCAGACAGGCACACATACTTTGCAGCGAGCCCAGCATCTGCTTGAGGGGACAGTGAGTGATAACCTCACTCTGCCCTCTGACATGAGGAAGAGCATCATCCCTGCAGAGAAGAACAGAAACCAAATTAACCCCCAGGATCCTGGCCCCAGCTTGTCCTAGTATGGTGACATTTTTTTTTTGTGTGTGTGTGTATAGCTATGAGTATATAGGTATGTGTACAGTGTGTGTGTGTGTATAAAGCTATGTGGACAGTAAGTGTATAGGTTTAATGTAAAATGTGTGAATATATAGATGTCAGTGTTCGTGTTATAAATACATATGTATATTTATAGGGGTTTCTGAAATATTTATACTTATGACCTATACTCAGGATAGGTCCTCAGTAGCTGGTCTGCAAGTGGAGGCAAGAACTACTGCTCACATTCTAGGACAGGTTGCGGGCCATTTTAAGTCATTCCCAGAGAATCCCTTTTAAGGACGGGTTCACATCTGCGTTTTGAACTCCGGCAATCAGTCCAGCGAGGAACAGACTGCTGGAGTTCACTGAATCCGGTGTACATGCTGGCTAATGGCCAGACAAAAAAAATGCTAAATGAAACATTCTTTATCCAGCAAAAAGCCAGCATAAGTGACAGAAAAGCGTCCGCATCCATTATAGTGAATGGGAATCCGGCGGTGCACCATGGAATATGGTTGTGCGGGGGCCACAGGAGAACATTGTGA
This sequence comes from Rhinella marina, assembly GCA_900303285.1. NCBI lineage: Eukaryota > Metazoa > Chordata > Amphibia > Anura > Bufonidae > Rhinella > Rhinella marina. The sequence goes on from ONZH01030257.1 coordinate 85,694, forward strand.
TGTGTATGGGGCATCATAGTGTGTGTGTGGGCTACAGGCACATTATACTGTGTGGGGGGGGTACACTTGTATAGTGGAAGGGGTGTTTCACGGGCCCTCTGCCCAAAAGTAATGGTACCAGTATTTCTGCACAGCGGGGACCTAGGAAGGAAAGCTGCACAGCACTGGCTTCAGGGCTATGACATCTCTCGGTTTATTAAATCCAATATGTCAGAGGACTTAAGAGATCCTCTTTAAATGTAATTTTTTTTCTAGTATGGGGGGGTGGCATGCAGGAGAAAGGACCCACCTTGGTTTGCAAATACCCTAGGCATGCCCCTGCTCCCCTTATTTCAGTAAAGATAATGTTTGTGGGAGGCTGAAAGGTAGGCTTTGGCAGAGTGTAAGTTTGAGGATAAGTTCTAATGGGAAAAGACACTTTAAGGTTGTGGTAAAAAAAGCTTTGGATTTTAAAGCATGCTGGAGTTTTACCACTTTATATGACTCCTCATGTAGTGCAGGGTATTATGTAAGTGACCAAAGGATGGCATGTACATGTCCCCTTTAGTTACTAATAGTGTAAAAGACTTAAAAAAATATTTTGAAGTTAAAAAATGCTGGTTTTTTTCCAATTCACACAAAAAGTTAACAAAAGTAAAAGTTATATTTAACTCAAAATTGTGCCACTGAAAAATAAAAATCTTCCCCACAATAAACAATCCTAAGGATAACCATGTTAACAGACAAATAAAAATGTATGGATTTTGGAATGTTAAGATGGGGAAAAAAAACCACTGCATTCTTAAAGGTAACCTTTCACCTTAAAATGTAATGTAAGCTACATGCTGCTTATTATAGAGCAGAAGGAGATAAATCTAGTTTTGTGGGAAAAGATTCAGTAAAACTTGTATTTCATTCATTTAAATTCCTGCTTATTCTGGGCTTTGAAGCCTTCTCTCAATGACTATGAATAAAGCGATAGCTGTCAATCACTGATAGAACTGCACAAAACAACACTACTCACAATAAAGTTAGGGATATTTGGATTTTGGGTGAAATTTATGGAAAGAGTAAAAAGTTCCCGCTACAGTTATATCATATCATGAAAGCAGGGCATTAGAGATGAGCGAACGTGCTCGTAACAAGCACTGTACCACTCGGCTCCCCTGCGCTCGCATGGGCGCAGGCAGCCGCTTCCGTCCTCCTCACCCGACGGATCCGGATGCCTGCGCCCATGCGAGCGCAGGGGAGCCGAGCTGTACAGTACTCGTTACCAGCACGTTCGCTCATCTCTACAGGGCATTTAAGTAGAAGCATGCAATGGTGATTTCCTCACATCAAACAAATTTATTGAAATAAAAGCCAACAGTGGTGGGTATACCCCTACAAAAAATGTCAATGTCTCAATAACTTGTCATGTGGCCTGGAGCATTAATTACAGCCTGACAATGACGTCTCATGCTGTTCACAATCCGACTTATTGTCTGCTGAAGTATGCCATCTGACTCTTCTTGAAGGGCGGTCCTGAAGTCATTGAGGTTCTGGGGAGCCTCTATATGGCTGATCCCATAGGTTTTCAATGGGATTCAGGTCTGGAGAAAGTGCAGGCCACTCCATTTGAGATTTAAGGTACCCCAGTCTCCGGCAGCTGGCCCCTGATGATGCGATCTTAATGATCCGGCGCATTGTCATCCATGAATATGAAATTAGGCCTGTGTTGTTAATGCAGAGGCACAATGACTGGATTCATGATGTTATTCAAGTAGTATGGGGTTGTCACTGTACCATTCACAAAGTGTATTGCAGTTCTGTACTGACAAGACACACCTGCCCACACTGTAACACCACTACCAAACGCTCATCTGGTGACAACAGTGGCTGATGCAGAGCGCCCTCCTTAGCATCACCAACATCATTAGCAGTCATAAATTCAGCTCAGCATGAATCGACTTTCATCAGTGAACAGCACTGAGGCCCACTGGTCTCTGGTCCAGCGTAGATACTCCCTGGGTGCCTCTCTCCTCCCTTAAATGTGCCTGGAGTTATGTGGCATTCATCATTCGGTTCCCCCGGACATTGCTCACAATAAAGCGGTCATCCATGTGGGATGTGCCCAAAGGACGTCCACTTCTATGACTCTCTGTGACGCTCTAAACTCAGTGGCCACTTCCATCTGAGAACATCCTGCTTGAAGCCTCGCAATGGCGAAGTACTGTTGATCAACTGTTAGGTGTCGTCTTGGTCTCATGATGTTAAAATGTGAACAGCATGATGAGGACGACTGTTTAAATACAAATTCAAATTGAACCAGGAAATTTATTGGGCAATTCATGGATCAAACACCTGTTGTGAATTTTGCCATTAAGCTCCTTGTTAGAGAACAGCAAGTTGTGCAAAACGTACTGAAACACTGAACAGTTGGACATGTGCATTTAAATGATTAGAGAAGGTCACATTATGTTCACCTGTAAAGGTTAGAGTGCATTTTAATTTCATCATGAAATTTCACCGACAAGCCACAAATATCCCTAACTGTTTGTGAGTAGTGTATGTATAAAAGTGGCATTGCTTTGTGGTGATGTATTGAATTGATTTATAAAAAGATTTGAAAAAACAAGAGTGTCCTTAAAGGGGTATTCCCATCTCACAAATGTTATTTGCATAGTCAGATATAGCCATACCAATATTATTACTAATAGAATGTATTTATATAAAATGTACCGTTTAGAAGATTTGCCTATTTGTATATCCATTGTCTCACACACATCAGTCAGGCCGTTGTCCCTAGTTACGACCACCGTGGCCATGTAGTTGTGGTGGCCGGCTTGCTCCTTTTCAAACACGCTCTGAGGTACCTGCTGTATTGTGAATGCACATTGCATGAGCATACGGAGACACATCTTAGGGTTGTAGCATTTTTGTCTGCGCTTCCAAAACGCAGAGAAACAGATCCTGTTCCAAGATCAATTCATCTCTATGGAGAAGGATCCGTTTATATAGCCTGCGTTTTAGATGGATCCTGACCATTGCATTTTGGACTGGTAGCATCCAAAATGCAGATGTGAAAGTACCCTAAGATGTGTCTCCACATGCTCATGCTATGTGCGTTCACAATACAGCAGTTACCTCAGAGCGGGTTTGAAAATGAGCAAGCCGGCCACCACTACTACATGGCCAAGGTGGTCGTAACTAGGGGCAACGGCCTGACTGATGTGTGTGGGACAATGGATATACAAATAGGCAAATCTTCTAAACGGTACATTTTATATAAATGCATTCTATTAGTAATAATATTGGTATGGCTATATCTAACTATACAAATTACATTTGTGAGATGGGAATACCCCTTTAACATTTTTTTTTACAAACGGTAATGCAATTTTACATTAGCATTCAATGGTTTGAGAATAGCAGGATTGGACAGTTTCTCCTGCAAGCTCAAGCTGCTGTCACTGGAAGTTAACAAGTAAAGTATTTGCTTTTCTCTTCCAATAATATAAGCTGCCACACATTTACACTGACTTCAGTATAGGTGATTATGCAGGTACAACAAAATTGTGCACATGGACTGGCTTGCAAGCTGTAATATTTACACTGGATCATATCACTGATTAGTATTCAATACCCTTTAAAACATAACTTTTAATATACCTATATTAAAATATTTCCACGCCTTAGAGTGAAGTATAAATTACAAGGTACAATATAATATACAATATACATAGGCTACCAATCTCAATGGTGATTTATATCTTATTACTGCCACACCAGTGGCTACTCACGGTTTAGTGGATCACATATATAAGAAGGGGCTCTTCCTTAGTCAGGTTGCCGGAGGCTGCAGCAATTCTTCTCCAGTTATAATCAAGACCTTCACCAATCACGCTTTCTGTCCCTATAGGTAGGGCTACCCTGTCCCTGCCTAAAAGCAAAGTGATCGCCCCAAAAGGGGTGGCCCCAATTATCGGTTGCTTAGCCTTGATGCCAAATTGCCCTGCCTCTCAAGAGTTCCCATTGGCTGGTTGCCTGTATCAAAATTGCAGTCTCGACGTATTTCTCCTTATTATATGTAAAAGGTTCATCAGGAGACTTGTAAAGAAAGGCCTGATAGGCATAAAGATGTGGCCAGTAGATATTATGCGTCTGCTGTCTCTGTCAAAGACTCGGCCGCGCTTTTAAATAGTGCTCCTCATGTCACGCCGAAATCGGCGTGTCTACACACCAAACGTGCATGCGCCCGTTACACTGTGGGAACGTGCGTAGTTTAAGAATACCAGGGCTTCTTTCTGTGCATGCGCCAGTTTCTCATAGAGTCTAAGAAGAGGGATGCCCGGGAGTAGTAGTAGTAGTAGTAGTAGTATCGGGAGCACTGTAATGGCAATGCGCATGCGCCGGATTTATTCCGCTGCTCACGAGTTTATACGCATGCGTTCTGCGGTATAGTAGAAGGTATTACACTATAGCCCTCACTATTTATACAGGGAGCTAACCTGTGTATCAAAATTAAGTCACAGATATAACATATTCCATTATACAGACACTAAGAGGTATCGGTGTGTTATATTGATACATGAGGTAAAAGATGTTAAATCAGATAATAAATAATCTAATGAATGCTGGCCATATAGGTGTGGAATAAATTAACCCTATCATTATCCGAGGAGATGGTGCGGGGATCACAGCTAATGAAAAGTCAGTGATCACCACTAGGTATTTTTCCCTATCCCTGGAGATACCCATCAGTGTTAAGACCTATTTTGGTCAGATACACAAGCTTTCTCGATTATAACTGGAGAAGAATTGCTGCAGCCTCCAGCAACCTGACCAAGGAAGAGCCCCTTCTTATATATGTAATGTACTAAACCGCAAGTGGCCACTGGTGTGGCAGTCATAAGATATATATCCCCATTGAGATTGATATGTATATCGTATATTATATTGTACCTTGTAATTTATGGGAATATTTTAATATAAGTTAATAATATGTTTTAAAGGGTATTGAATACTAGTCAGTGATTTGTTTGAATTCCACATACCCCTGAACAAAATCAGATTTCTTCAGTGATAATTTGGATTATATCACTAATGTAAACTACATAGTGCATAGTTAATATAGTTGAAAAAAAAACATCCAGGGGTTAGTTGAGGATGTGAATTTTAGAAAAGGCGAGTGAGACCAAGACTTCTATACATTTTCATAAACATTAAAGGGATTTTGATACTGACTAGAGATGACCAAATTATTGAAAAATTCGATTTGGCTGCTTCGAATTACTTTGTCACGAGGTGCATTTCTTTTTAATTAGTGGGATCAATGACAGGGAGTGGCGATTGTGCTGCTCCCTATCAATGTACCAGATGCTGCGTTAATACGTACATGATCGCAGCATTTGTTACAATTAACACAGTGTAAAATTAAAAAAATAAAAATGAAATAATCATACTTACCTGATCCATTTGCTCGCAACAGGTCGGCCTGCAACCATCATGCTTGATCGTCATACATCACTACGCACAGGATTTCGGCCGAGATCTTCAAGGACAGGTCATCAGTATCAAAATCCTGAAAAAAACCCTTTAAATGTTATTTCATTTTAAGAATTCATCTAAGCCCTTTTTAAAACCTTCCACTGTGCCTGCTATAACCATGTCCTAGGTAGACTATTCCACAGATTTACTGTACAGTTCTTACAGTAAAGAAGTTTTGACGCCTCTGGAGACTGAACTTTTTCTTCTCCAGTCGAAGGCAGTGCCCCTTTTTGTCTTTTGCGGGGATTTTGCATTGAATGGCTTTTCACCGTATTTTTTTTTGTATGGCCCATTCATATCTTTGTGTAGGTTAATCATGTCCCCCCTTAGACGTTTCTTTTCAAGACTAAATAAATATAACTATTTTAATCTTTTCTTATGACTAAGATCCTCCATGCCCCTTATCAGTTTAGTCGCTTCTCCTTTGTACTTTTCCAGCTCCAGGGCATCCTTTTTATGGATTAGTACCCAGAACTGAACTGCATAATCCAGATGAGGCTAAAGAAAAGCTTTGTAAAAGTGGTAATATAACATTGCTGTCCCACAAGTCCATGCATCGTTTAATGCATGCCAATATCCTGCTAGCCATAGAAGCAGCTGATTGACATTGTATGCTGTTAGTTAAAGAGGATGTGTCACTTTAGCAAGTGGCATTTATCATGCAGATAAAGTTAATACAAGCCACTTACTAATGTATTATTATTACTAGGGATGAGCAAACTTTGTGTTTGAAGTTCAGAGTACAAGGTACGGGTTATCTAAGAATTCCTTTATGGATTCCACTACTACGGACCATATAATATACGGTCGGCGGTATCGGAATCCATAACAGCATTCTTAGATAACTCAAACCTTGTACGCCAAACTTGAAACACAAAGTTCACTCAACACTAGTTATTTCACATATTGATTCCTTTGCTGGCTGGATTCATTTTTCCATCACATTATACACTGCCAGTTTCCATGGTTACAACCACCCTGCAATCCATCAGTGGTGGCCGCACTTGCACACTATAAGAAAAAGTGCCGGCCTCTCTGGTGGCTGGGACAGTGGGAGCTCACACAGGCTGGTGCTTTTCCTATTGTGTGCAAGCATAGCCACCGCTAATGGATTGCAGGGTGGTCGTAACCATGGAAACAATCAGTGTATAATGTGATAGAAAAGTGAACCAACCAGTAAAAAAGGCAATATGGGTAATAACAATACATTACTAAATGTCTTGTACTAACTTTCTCTACATAATAAATGCTATTTTCTGAAGTGACACAACACCTTTAATCTATGATCTACAAGTACACCCAAATTCTTCTCTGCAAATGGATATCCCAGTGTAACTCCCGAGTGTAGATTACTACCACCTAGATGCATAACTTTACATTTATCCACATTGAGCCTCATTTGCCAAGTTGATGCCCAATCACTCAGGGTGTCCAAGTCGGCTTGTAGTTTATGGACATCTTCCATAGACTGCACAGTACTACATAGCTTAGTGTCATCTGCAAAAATAGAAATGGTGCTATTAATCCTGTCCTCAATATTAGAGATGAGCGAGTAGTGTTCGATCGAGCCGGTATTCGATCGAATACTACGCTATTCGGCATACTCGATTTCAATCGAGTATAACGGCGATGGCGCACTTAGAATTTGTTTCCCCTCCCACCTTCCCTGGCGCTCTTTTTCCACCAATCAACATGCAGGGGGGGTATGACAGGCCCGCGGAGCACGCTGGCAGCGCGAAAACAGCGTCTACATGGATTGGCTGGAAAAACCATGTGACCTCGAATATTAAAAACTCAGCTCTTCCTGCTCGTTCGCATATGCTGCGTGAACTTAGTCAGGGACAGAGGCTGGAGAAGGGACAGATAGGTTTTAGCTGTTGGACAGGCAGGAGCGTGATTAAAAGCCCTTATCAGGGCTACTATAGTGCAGTACAGTGATAGCTTTACTACAATATATAGTCTGCAGAGAACGGTTGCTGTATTCAGGGATAGCTGCTGGAGTAGGGACAGAGAGAGGCATTAGTGGTGTATTAGGTGCTCTGCTACATACAAAACTATATTTGGCACTACTGTTCTGCGTTCTTTTTGGCTGCAAAACCCTGTTATATACCTAGTGTGTATATGCACCATCTGATCTGGCAGTATACGGCTGTGAATTTTATTTTATTTTTTTAAATATAGTTTATTTGGCTCTAGTGTTCTGGGTTCTGTGTGCCTGCAATACCCTTTTTGTATACCAGGTGTAAATACCCACCATCTGACCTGTTAGTACACGGCTGTGTACCTAGAAATATAAAAAAAAAAAAAGCCTTTTCATTGGCACCTGTACTTTGCGTTCTCTTGCAAAATAATTGTATATACGTAGTGTTCATACACACCGTCTGATCTGTTAGTACACGGCTGTGTACCTAGAAATATATTTAAAAAAAAAGCCTTTTCATTGGCACCTGTACTTTGCGTTCTCTTGCAAAATAATTGTATATACGTAGTGTTCATACACACCGTCTGATCTGTTAGTACAGGGCTGTGTACCTAGAAATATTAAAAAAAAAAAGCCTTTTCATTGGCACCTGTACTTTGCGTTCTCTTGCAAAATAATTGTATATACGTAGTGTTCATACACACCGTCTGATCTGTTAGTACACGGCTGTGTACCTAGAAATATAGAAAAAAAAAAAGCCTTTTCATTGGCACCTGTACTTTGCGTTCTCTTGCAAAATAATTGTATATACGTAGTGTTCATACACACCGTCTGATCTGTTAGTACACGGCTGTGTACCTAGAAATATAGAAAAAAAAAAAGCCTTTTCATTGGCACCTGTACTTTGCGTTCTCTTGCAAAATAATTGTATATACGTAGTGTTCATACACACCGTCTGATCTGTTTGTACATGGCTGTGTACCTAGAAATATATTAAAAAAAAAAGCCTTTTCATTGGCACCTGTACTTTGCGTTCTCTTGCAAAATAATTGTATATACGTAGTGTTCATACACACCGTCTGATCTGTTTGTACACGGCTGTGTACCTAGAAATATAAAAAAAAAAAAGCCTTTTCATTGGCACCTGTACTTTGCGTTCTCTTGCAAAATAATTGTATATACGTAGTGTTCATACACACCGTCTGATCTGTTTGTACACGGCTGTGAAGGCAAAATATTGTAACCAAAAAAAAATAAAATGCGGAGGGGGGCTAGCGGAATCGGACGTGGACGAGGACGGGGGCGCGGAAATGCTGTTGGTGGCCTTGTTGAAGCCAGTGGGGATACAATGCGTGCTGGTGAGGGTCAGCCAGGATCCCACTCATCCAGAATCCCTGCCTTTATGGGACAGTTAAGCAGGGGGCGGGTTACACCGCTGTTGAGGCCTGAGTAGGTTGAACAGGTGGTGCAATGGATAGCCGATAGCGCTTCCACACAGTTGTCCACCAGCCAGTCATCCACACAGTCTCACTCTGACCCTCCTTCCTCCACACCTGGCCAACAGAGTCATCCCACCATTGACCCCTCCCAGGAGCTCTTTTCGGGTCCTTTTTCAGATGTGCCGGAATCCCAGAAGCTAGCACAGGAATTTGTTTGTAGTGATGCCCAACCACTTGAGTATTCGCCATCTCCTGCTGATGTGGACCCTGAACCAGCATCTGTTATCATGAGCGATGATGATGATGAGACGCAGTTGCCATCAAGGGAGGCTGTTGGAATGTCCAGTGGGCAGGAGGAGGAGCAGAGTGAGGAAGTGGAAGAGGAGGTGGTGGATGACGAAATGACCGACCCCACTTGGCCAGGGGTGATGTCCAGCGGGGAAAGCAGTGGAGAGGTGGTGGTCTGCGCAGCACCGAAAAAGGCAGCAAGAGGCAGAGGGATGTCCAGAGGCAGAGGGATGTCCACAGGCAGAGGACAGTCCAGACAGAGAAGTGAGGCCACAGCCAGCAGGGCCGAAGCTGTTCCCGGCAGCGGGCAGTCGCGCGAAGCTCCCCCATCGAGGCCTCGTACTTCTGTGGTGTGGAGATTTTTTAATGTTTGTGCGGATGACAAACTGAGCGCGGTTTGCACACTCTGCCACTCAAAACTGAGTAGGGGCTCTGAGAAGAGCAATCTGACCACCTCAGGCATGCAGCGTCACTTGGAAGTCAAGCACTGGGCTGAGTGGGAGAGAGCAAACGCAATACAACCTGCGCCCGGTCTTGCTGCCACTGCCTCTTCCCCTTTGTTGTGTGCTGCCACTGCGGTCCAGACCTCCAGCCAGGACACCTCCACATCTGCCTCGGCTACTTTGGGGCCTTCTCCTTCAGCCTCCCCTTCCCCCGCCTCTTCGCCTGCACCTTCACACTCCTCGTCCCAACAACTGTCCATCTCGCAGGCGTTCGACCGCAGGCGGAAGTACGCCTCGAGTCACCCCCAAGCCCAAGCCTTAAACTGCCACATCTCCAAACTGCTGGCCCTGGAGATGTTGCCGTTTAGGCTTGTGGAGACGCAGGCCTTCCGCGACCTGATGGCGGCTGCCGCACCTCGCTATTCCGTCCCCAGCCGCCACTACTTTTCCCGGAGTGCCGTCCCCGCCCTGCACCAGCACGTGTCGCATAACATCAGGCGGGCCCTGAGGTACGCAGTCAGCGCAAAGGTCCACTTGACCACCGACTCGTGGACAAGCGCTTGTGGCCAGGGACGATACATCTCTTTGACGGCACACTGGGTGAATGCAGTGGAAGCGGGGACGGGGTCGCAAAGAGAGACGGCCTACCTACCACCCCTGCCCAAGATTGCCAGCATGGGTTCTGATAAACCCCCCTCCTCCTCCTCCTCCTCTGCCTTAACATCGCCCTCAACCGCTAGCTGGAAGCGTTGCAGCACTGGCGCAGGGAGACGTCAGCAGGCGGTGCTTAAGCTCATCAGCTTGGGCGACAGGAAGCACAGCGCCCCAGAGGTGAGGGACGCCATATTGCAGCAGACGGAGATGTGGCTGTCGCCGCTGCAGCTAGGACCAGGCATGGTCGTGTGCGATAACGGCCGTAACCTGGTGGCGCCTCTGGAGCTTGCCGAACTCAATCACGTACCATGCCTGGCCCACGTTTTTAATCTGGTAGTCCAAAAATTTCTAAAGACTTACCCCAACCTGGCAGAGCTACTGGTGAAAGTGCGGCGCTTGTGCGCTCACTTTCGGAAGTCAACTATAGCTGCTGCTAGCTTAAAAAAACTCCAGCAACGCCTCCATTTGCCTGAACATCGGCTGTTGTGCGACCTGCCGACTCGCTGGAATTCCACCTATTCCATGTTGGCCAGGGTGTGTGAGCAGCAGAGAGCATTGATGGAGTACCAGATTATGAATCCACGTGTGCCTCCAACTCAGCTCCCTCAGTTTGCCAACCACGAGTGGCCATGGATGGCAGACATATGCGATGTACTGCGTATCTTTGAGGAGTCCACCAAGAAGGTCAGCAGCGAGGACGCTATAGTGAGCGTAACCATCCCGCTCCTATGCGTCCTTAAAGAATCACTCATCGCAATAAGGGAGAACGCATTGCACGCAGAGGAGACGGGGGTAGGAGGAGACGCAACGGAGCTACACAGTCAGACCACACTTTTGTCTGCTTCACGGTGGCAGTTACAGGAGGATGAGGATGAGGAGGAGGAGGACGACGTGGAGGTGGCTGTGGAAGAGGAGGAGGATGCTGGCGGCGAGGGTAGCAGTCAGGCTGTGTGCGTCCCATTGGTTCAGCGCGGATGGGGCGGAGAGGAGGCGGAAGAGGAAGAGGAGGAAATGGCAAGTGATCCTTCTGGTGGAGGCAGTGAGGTCATGCCTATTCAGAGTCTGGCACACATGGCTGACTTCATGCTGGGCTGCTTTTCCCGGGACACACGTGTTGTCCGGATAGTGGAGAACAAACTGTACTGGGTCTTCGCAATCCTGGACCCCCGGTATAAAGATAACGTCTCCTCTTTTATTCCGGTAGAGGAGAGGACGAATCGATTGCTGGAATACCAGAGGGAACTCGTGCAGAACATGATGGAGATTTTCCCACCCACCATCGCTGGCGGCAGAGAGGAGAGGGTCTCCCAGAGTCCCTCAACATCGATCAGGCCCACAGCCACCAGGGGAACACTCTCCAAGGTGTGGGACACGTTCATGGCACCCCCTCGTGGAACTTCCATCACTGCGGGGCCCGCTATCAGCAGGAGGGACAAGTATCGGCGGATGTTGCGGGAGTACCTGGCAGACCGTACCCCTGTCCTCCCCGATCCCTCGGCGTCCTACACTTACTGGGTCTCCAAGTTGGACACGTGGCTGGAACTGTCCCTGTACGCCTTGGAGGTGCTTGCCTGCCCTGCCGCCAGCGTGCTATCAGAAAGGGTGTTCAGCGCAGCCGGGGGCATTATAACCGATAAGCGCAGCCGCCTGTCAACCGACAGTGCCGACAGGCTGACGCTAATCAAAATGAACAGCAAGTGGATTGACCCGGACTTTGCTTCTCCAACAGTGGAAAGCAGCCAAAAGTGAAGTGCCATCTGTATGAAGTGCCATTTCCTCCTCCACCTCCTCCTCCTCCTCCTTAACCGCCGTAGAATTGCTCCGTAAATAAAAAAATGTATATATTTATGCCTCACCTCTTGGGCCTCCACAAAATTTTATCGAGGTCTCACCTCTTGGGCCTCCACATAATTTTTAAGAGGTCTCACCTCTTGGGCCTCCACATAATTTTTAAGAGGTCTCACCTCTTGGGCCTCCACATAATTTTTAAGAGGTCTCACCTCTTGGGCCTCCACATAATTTTTAAGAGGTCTCACCTGTTGGGCCTCCACATAATTTTTAAGAGGTCTCACCTCTTGGGCCTCCACATAATTTTTAAGAGGTCTCACCTCTTGGGCCTCCACATAATTTTTAAGAGGTCTCACCTCTTGGGCCTCCACATAATTTTTAAGAGGTCTCACCTCTTGGGCCTCCACATAATTTTTAAGAGGTCTCACCTCTTGGGCCTCCACAAAATTATTAAGAGGTCTCACCTCTTGGGCCGCCACATCATTTTTAAGAGGTCTCACCTCTTGGGCCTCCACATAATTTTTAAGAGGTCTCACCTCTTGGGCCTCCACATAATTTTTAAGAGGTCTCACCTCTTGGGCATCCACATAATTTTTAAGAGGTCTCACCTCTTGGGCATCCACATAATTTTTAAGAGGTCTCACCTCTTGGGCCTCCACATAATTTTTAAGAGGTCTCACCTCTTGGGCCTCCACAAAATTTTTAAGAGGTCTCACCTCTTGGGCCGTCACATAATTTTTAAGAGGTCTCACCTCTTGGGCCTCCACATAATTTTTAAGAGGTCTCACCTCTTGGGCCGCCACATAGTTTTTAAGAGGTCTCACCTCTTGGGCCTCCACATAATTTTTTCGAGGGCTCACCTCTTGGGCCTCCATATAATTTTTTCGAGGGCTCACCTCAAGCTAACTTTGCACACTCATTAAAATATTTTCACAACAAGGACCTAAGAGCCCTCGATGGGAGAGCTTTGTGTGGGGGCCTGTTATAGGGAAGAGATGCGGCCCTGCGGGCTCTAGCCTGCCTTCTCCATGAGCCTCTGGCCAGCCCACGGCCTCTTCCTGCCTTTTGAGGTCCTACGCATCCCTCAACATCCCCACTGCTTTACCTGCTAGACATGACACTGGGCCAGGTCGGGTCACTGACATCTCAAGCGCCAACAATTTGGGCATTTTAAGGCTTCTGCATGTGTTTGAGTTGTTTTTACATTTTAAAGAAGACATGTCTGACCACATCTCACACACACACACACAATGACAATTAGGGGTGGGGTCTATTTGCTTTCCCCTTTGCCTATGCCATCTGTGGTTGTCATAGGCAACGTGATTTTAAGGGGTGCAGAATTTTATCTTCTTTTTTGTCTAGTTTGGCTTGGGGTCCATGGCAATGTAGAGGAAAGAAGGTTTCCTTGTATGGTCTCACTTTACAGAGAGGTTACATTGTCTTTGGAGTGTATTGTTGAGAGGCTGTGATAGTGGCGTAATAGTGCGACTTGGGCGCGTTATATGCACCCAGACATGCTTCCCCTGCTGTCCCAGTTGCATTCCAGCAGTGTTGGCATCCTTTTCTGAGGTTTCAGGGTGGACTTGGTGACCTCCAAGTGGTCGAATTGAGATTTCCAAGTGGCGAGCATTTTTTTCCCATAGACTTTAATGGGATTCGATATTCGGTCGAATAGTCGAATTTCGCGGTCTATTCAAATCGAATTTCGAACTTTCGAATATTTCACTACTCGCTCATCTCTACTCAATATCATTAATAAATTAATAGAAAACTCAGTACTGAAACTTGTGGTACACCACTTACCACTTAACCCGTGTAATGAAATGGGCTCCTACAACCAGTGTTGAAGAAAGGCAGGGACACAACAAAGTCACTTCAATACAGTTTATTCATTGTTCCAGCCAACTTACAGCTCAGTAAAGCCAGATCGCAGCCGGGTCAGGTAGTCAGTCCATAACAACTAAAATAAGTAATACAGGCTCGGGTCTCCTTTAGATCCATCCACAGGCAAATGTTGCTCCACACTTGTCTTGCACTCTGATCTGTAGCCTCTCACTCTAGCAGACACACCCTGCTTCATGCAGCTGACTTTTTAAACACAACCGTGGCCATGAGCCATGTATAAAACCCGGAGTAGATCGTGGGGAATAAGCACCCACCCAGCTCTTTGCTTATTCCCAGTAAAAGCCAGGCCCGGATTAGCTGATACCAGCTATACTAGGTAGAAACAGCAATCACGATCCATCTTAGTGGACATTCTAGCTACTGGCTTCCACTCCATCAAGGCCAGGTACCTTGGTGGCACGTCTCAGGTGAACCACAGCAAACCACATTATGCATCTCCTTAGTATGTTTCCTGCATCATTCTAGGAGACACATAACTTTCCTTCATATATGAGGCTTGTCACACCCCGGACCATTCTGAATAGGAATCATTGACCACAACTCTCTAGACACAGTCCTTCAGCCAGTTTTCAATCCAATTACAAACTATACTTTCCAAGCCAGACCTTATTTTACCTATTAAACGTCTATGAGGGACAGTATCAAAAGCCTTTGCAAAATCCAACACTACATCTGCTCTTCTGTCCAGGCTTCTACTCACCTCCTCATACAAACAAATCAGGTTAGTCTGACAACTTCTGTCCTTGGTAAACCCTGGTAAACTCAAGCTGGTTATCAGTTATGACATCATTAACAGTCACACACTCCTGTATATAGTCCCTTAAGAGTCCTTCAATTTTTCTTCCCACAACAGACCAATCATAGTCTTTTTTTGCATTGTGCAGGCAAGAACAGCAATAATATGCATATTGTCCTCCCCAACCTACCCAGCTAAACCCCTTACCAGCAGCCCCTGTTTAAAGGTGTCTAGCGGCCATTAACAATGAAGAAGGACTATACAGTGCGGTCTTCATTTTAAAATGAAAGGCTGCTGCAGGCTAATTGGCCATGCAGTTCTTCGCTGCAAAATTCAAATCAATTAAATTAAATTAGCTGTAGAACCAGAATGTAAAAAATAAACTCCTGATTTTTTGCAATACCCTTTTTAGAGGTTTAGGTAAATAGCCGTTCGCCTAGGTGACTTTCTTGTAAGCCACCTAGGTGTTAACATCCCTCCAGTGTTGGCCTTTTCTGACAAGTCTGGCTCAGATGATCAGCATCACCGCAAAAGAAACATAGGCCCTGATTTATCATACCTTCTCTCCAGAATTCTGGCATCAAAAAGTCACAAAATAGGGCTTGTGCGACTTTTTTGCACTCCCGTGCGCAAAATTTATGCAATTGCGCAAAAAATTTGCAACTTTTTACACTCACTTGTGCAAAATTTTGTGACGTTTTGCATGTGTACACCATTCACTCCAGTTTTGTAATATGGGTGGAAAAGTGGTTGTGGTTAGCTATGTTAATGAGTTTCACTCCAGATTTATCATTGAGACGTTTTAAAAAGTCGCAAATAAGAGGCATTCCCTATTGCTTTCTGTCATAATAGAAGTCTATGCTGGCGGCAATCACTTATATGTCTATTATTTTTATTTTTGTTAGGTTTTACACAGTAAAAGCATTTTTGACAAAAAACATCTTGTTTTTGTGTTGCTATTTTTATTTTTTGGGGCGATTGTCTTAGGTAGGGTCTCATTTTTTGCGGGATGAGATGACGGTTTGATTGGTACCATTTTTTGGGGACTTTTTGATCACTTGGTATTACACTTTTTGTGAGGCAATGTGACAAAAATTGGCTGTTTTGTCAGAGTTTTTATTTTTTTACAGCATTCACCTGAGGAGCAGGTTGTTTACTGATGCGGCGATACCTTTTGTGTCTATTATTTTTATTTTTGTTAAGTTTTATACAGTCAAAGCATTTTTAAACCTAATAACATCTTGTTTTTGTGTTGCCATTTTCTGAGAGTCATATTTTTTGGAGCAATTGTCTCATTTTTGCAGAATGAGATGATGGTTTGATTGGTACCATTTTGGGGTATATACGCCTTTTTGATCGCTTGGTATTACACTGTTTCTGAGGCAAGGTGATCGGAAAATGGCTGTTTTGGCACTTTTTTTTTTTACAGTGTTCACCTGACTGGGTGGATCATGTGGTATTTTTATAGAGCCGGTCAATACAGACACTGCGATGCGTAATATGTCTGCATTTTTTCTTATTTTTTACAATTTTTATAACTTCAATTTGGGAAAAGGACACTTTTTTTACAATTATTTTTCCTTTCTTCTTTGTCCCACTATGGGACTTCAACTTTTGGGGGTCCAATCCCCTCTACAATGCATTACAATACATCTCTATTATAATGCATTGGCTATAAGTCTATTACACAATGTAATACACTTACAGCCTGCTTGCCTGTGAGACCAAGGGGGCTGGGTCTCACAGGCTTCCATGGAAGGCAGCACCATGCCTATGGAAGGCATTGGGCTGACTTCCCAGTCATCGAGTCCCCATCACACACTGGTATCCTACAGAATAAGCCTCATTCACATGTCAGTATTTTGGTCAGTGATTTCTATCAGTGATTGTGAGCCAAAACCAGGATTGGAGCCTACACAGACAAAGTATAAGGGAAAGATCGGCACCAGTTCTGTGTTTAGACCTGTACCTAGTTTTGGCTTTTTACTAATTCCACCTATGGTAATGATGCATCCATCATTCTTTCACTCATTACATGCATATGTTCTTCCACACATTGCTTAGGCTTTGCTCTTGTCCCTTGTACAGGGTGGACCACAAAAAAGTAGCCCGCCTCAAGTGGATTGTTTTTTTTTTTTAATTACCCACAAGTCACAGAAGATGCTGAAAGTAGTCCCCGTTCATGTCTATCCATCTTTGGGCACGTTGGATTATGTTGGCTGCTTGATATCCATCTTACCTCCTCCTGTATAATAGTAGCTTGCCTATTTCTCCCTTTCTTTTACCTAGTTTAATTTGGCATATACCCCAGCATTTGAGGTCCTTGAGGCGTCCATTGTGCACCATTCTGACGTGTCTGGACAGCAGGGTATCTTTTTTGGTTCTTATACCACTAAAATGCCTGGATTCCGCAAGCGCTACTCAGTCGGGTTCATCATTCAGTATACCAAGAGTGAAGAAAAAAATTTAAACAGATGACAGAACAGGAGAGTCAGGAGGAGGTGAGAAAGCCTATTCCTGGGGATCTCCTTGCAGGAGAGAAATAATGATCCCCACTTTCTGTAGCTCTGATCCTTAGGAGTGAGGCCTAAGGCGAAAATATAATTTTCATCTCAACTTGAACAACACAAATTGCTTCCTATCACCCGCAAAACAATCAGGCAACTTTGTTTGGGGTTCTTGGAGCTGTGAGGGAACTGTCACGAGGGGTGGAAACATCAAAGTCTCGTGATGTTGAACCCTTTCTGCAAGATCCTGGACCAGCTGAGTAAGACCATGGATTTGGTCCACATTGGATCCATGACAGAAAGAAAAACACAGCAGAGTTTTAGGTAAGGCCTGTGATTCTGTCACGGATGGGAATGGTGGAGCCCTGAACATCCCTGCACCACTGTCCATACCTAATTGCACAATCCGTGCTAAGCTATGGCCCACAATTGGATGGCATTCCCTTACTGACTAGGTGCTGGGACCTATAAGGGAAAATACAAATGGAGAAAACAATAAATGTAATGACACAGGCAAACCCAGGACTGGATCAGAATCAGGCCGGAGTCTAAACCAGAGAGATACCTCAGAAACTAGATAAGATACAAACACAGAGTCAAATACCAGACAAGGTCAGAGCCAGAAGATCTCATCATACAATAAACGGCAGTCAGAAGCAAAGTCAAGGATAATCCAACAGTCAGAGTACCAGAGATCCAAGCAGAAATATGATGCATGCTAGTGTGGCTTGGAAAACCAATCACAGGCACATGTTGCCAGTAGCTGCCTGTTTAAATCTTCCTCTGGCAGAGAGCATGTGACGCCAGAGCCCAGGGACGGATTGGGAACTCAAAGTGGCCCTAGAAAAAAAGGTAAAAGTGGCCCCATGTTGTAGGAGGAGCCAAACTGGCAGATGGCGTGGCCAAGTCAAGTAGGTGAGGTCAGCAAACTGTTAGCCCAGCTACAAATACAGCCTTGTATATTATTGAGTAGCAGACTTTCATACTAAATTCTTTACAGATCCCATATTAGGCTGAGATGAGATCACTGTTTATTTTTCGTTCTTCTGATCGGTCAAAACAACAGGAAAATAAAGGAAAAAAATAAATAAAACAGATCCTGAACATCAGTTATTTGGCATCAGTTTGAGCCATTTCCGCCTGAGATCCGTTATTTTAGAAAAAAAAAAAAGTACTGTATCAGAAGAATGGAAAAAAATGGTGATGTTAACTCAGCCTTAGGGCTCACAGATGGATCCATAAAACATGGATACCAGCCGTGTGCGTTCCGCATTTTGCGGAACAGATCATCCAGCCCCTGATTGATCAGTCCTATCCATGTCCGTATTGCAGACAAAGATAGGACAGGTTCTATCTTTTTGCGGAACAGCCCTTTGGACATACGGACATGGAATGCACATGAAGTCATTTCCGTTTTTTTGTGGCCCCATTGAAGTGAATTGTTCCGCATACAGGGAGCAAAAAAACGGGACACGGAACAAAAATACGTTTGTGTGCATGAGCCCTTAGATATTACTTGACTTTGTATTTTTACATTTAACATATTTTGTTTTTGTATTTTTTTACTGTTTTTTATAATGTTTATTGATCCAGATATTGTCCTTTTGAAATCCGCATTTTTTTCATTAGCAGAACATATATACATGTACATGTCCATACACACTGCAGGACTACCCAGATAGATAGATATACACTGCAGTACATATCTATACATATGTGTATATACACTGCAGTACATATCTATAGTGTATATCTATATATACACACTGCAGTACTTATCTATAGTGTATATCTAGCTATACATACACACTGCAGTACATATCTATACATTTGTATATATAACTGCAGTTATATATACAAATTTATATCTATCTATATATACACACTGCAGTACATATCCATACATATGTATTTATAACTGCAGTATTTATCTATAGTGTATATCTATCTATATACACACAGTGCAGTACATATCTATACATATGTATATACACACTGCAGTACATATCTATACATATGTATATATACACACACATATACATACACTCCAGGACTACCCCTAGTAATAGATATATATACTGCAGTACATATCTATTACTAGGGGTAGTCCTGCAATACACTTGGTGAGGACATGGCACACAGAAGGACCAGGCTGAGGAACTTACTGATGAAGTAGGAGGAGGTAGTGTCAGCATTTCCCTTATGACAGGGTAGATGCTAGAATGGAGTTACCAGGAGTAGGTGCGACGTCATTGTCATTGAAGAGCGCACGCTATGGCTGGGACGCAGTATCTGTGGAGCGGCGTGAGAGACACTTTATTTGTCTGAAGGGTAGCTGCTGGAAAGGGGGGGATGATGATGATTGGGGGCTCCTGCCAGTGTGTGTCTGGGGATGATTGGGGGCTCCTGCCAGTGTGTGTCTGGGGATGATTGGGGGGTCCTGCCAGTGTGTGTCTGGGGATGATTGGGGGGTCCTGCCAGTGTGTGTCTGGGGATGATTGGGGGGTCCTGCCAGTGTGTGTCTGGGGATGATTGGGGGGTCCTGCCAGTGTGTGTCTGGGGATGATTGGGGGGTCCTGCCAGTGTGTGTCTGGGGATGATTGGGGGGTCCTGCCAGTGTGTGTCTGGGGATGATTGGGGGGTCCTGCCAGTGTGTGTCTGGGGATGATTGGGGGGTCCTGCCAGTGTGTGTCTGGGGATGATTGGGGGGTCCTGCCAGTGTGTGTCTGGGGATGATTGGGGGCTCCTGCCAGTGTGTGTCTGGGGATGATTGGGGGGTCCTGCCAGTGTGTCTGGGGATGATTGGGGGGTCCTGTCAGTGTGTGTCTGGGGATGATTGGGGGGTCCTGCCAGTGTGTGTCTGGGGATGATTGGGGGTTCTGCCAGTGTGTGTCTGGGGATGATTGGGGGGTCCTGTCAGTGTGTGTCTGGGGATGATTGGGGGGTCCTGTCAGTGTGTGTCTGGGGATGATTGGGGGGTCCTGCCAGTGTGTGTCTGGGGATGATTGGGGGGTCCTGCCAGTGTGTGTCTGGGGATGATTTGGGGGTCCTGTCAGTGTGTGTCTGGGGATGATTGGGGGGGGGTCCTGCCAGTGTGTGTCTGGGGATGATTGGGGGGGGTCCTGCCAGTGTGTGTCTGGGGATGATTGGGGGGTCCTGCCAGTGTGTGTCTGGGGATGATTGGGGGGTCCTGTCAGTGTGTATCTGGAGATGATTGGGGGGTCCTACCAGTGTGTCTGGGGATGATTGGGGGGTCCTGCCAGTGTGTCTGGGGATGATTGGGGGGCCCTGTCAGTGTGTCTGGGGATGATTGGGGGGTCCTGCCAGAGTGTGTCTGGGGATGATTGGGGGGTCCTGCCAGTGTGTGTCTGGGGATGATTGGGGGGTCCTGCCAGTGTGTGTCTGGGGATGATTGGGGGGTCCTGCCAGTGTGTGTCTGGGGATGATTGGGGGGTCCTGCCAGTGTGTGTCTGGGGATGATTGGGGGGTCCTGCCAGTGTGTGTCTGGGGATGATTGGGGGTCCTGCCAGTGTGTCTGGGGATGATTGGGGGGTCCTGCCAGTGTGTCTGGGGATGATTGGGGGGTCCTGCCAGGGGGTGGGGGGGATCCATGGGTCCAGTCAGGGTGTGGGGTGGCTTGGATCCGATGGTCCTGTCAGTGTGGGGTGTTTTTGGCTTGGCTGATGGTTATGTCATTGCTGACTGCTGGAAAAAGAGAGATGGAACAAAATGATGGTAAGTGACTCCATTGGTTTTATTGTGCTCTCTATAGGACTAGCATGGTGTTTAAGACATTTGCTAGAAACAGAAGTGATATTAAAATAGTTTTAAGGGTAAGCCAATATAAATGGTAAGTTTAAAAGAAAAAAAATAATAAATAAAATAATTTCTTTTCCCGTATGCCTCCCCAACGGCACCAGCTGGAGGTTATCCCGCCTCACAGGGACAGGAAACAACGTCGAGACCAAGTTTAAAAGTCCCCTCCCCTTTACCACCTCCAGTTGTTTCCTGTCCCCAGAAATGTTGGAGACCTTGTCAGGTTGGGGAGGATCTATGGGTCTTGCCCCCACCAAATAGTTCGCCCAACCTTGGGTAAGTTAGCCCCGATTAGCTCAGGAGGGCTGTGGTAAAGCGCAGGACCGGGAGAGGATCTCCGGCTCCCGCCTGCGCTTCTGGTGTAAGTCCTGTACTTACAGGCTACCCCGGGCTTGGCTGCAGGTGGTGTTCTCATCGGCAGGCAGGAGGATCAGCCCCATGTCAAGGGAAGCAGGACCGGCCTTCCTGTTCTCTGGAGGAGCTGCCGGGCGAATCACGTGGCGCGTGTGCGTGCGGCGTGACATCAGACTCGGTCACGGGACCTGGAAGTCACGTGACCCGGAAGTTTTAAGCGGGAAATTCAAATATAAAGCCGGATTGAGAGCCCAGATGCCGTCCTCTCACCCTGTGGCAGTGTTCTCAGCTTGAAAATTGGCAGGATGTCTCTCCCTCCAGATTCTGATGTGGGAAAGAAGGTTGCTGATCCTCCTAGGTCCCTCAGCCCGGTAGGAAATCTTATCTCACCACCTCTTTGTTATATTATATGGGTGATATTTTGTTACAATGCTTCTGGCCTTCTTGCCTTTGGTGGTGGTTCCTTCCCACGTTAAGTAATATTTTTTGCTAATGGGCTTCCCTCTGTATTTTAGAGCAAGTCTGGGAAGAAGTCCGAACCATCACTCAAGGGCAAAAAATGTGCTATGTGCAAAAAGTTGCTGTTGCCATCTTGCAAGAAGCAGATATGTGCATGGTGTACTGAGAAAGTCATCTTGGAAGAGAGCCCATCTTTCATTGACAATTTAAGAAGTCTCATTAAAGAGGAAGTCAGTTCTGCTATTGACACTAGGCTTTCAAATCTTCCTCAGGGGCCTTCCTCTTCTAGATCTGATCCGCAGTTGTCTATGGATGACGATCTAGAATTAGATGAAGGAGAAATTTCTCATGACTCAGATTCTGCTACCTCTGACGATGATTCAGGGCGCCCATTGTGTTATGTAGAAGAAACTGAAGCCCTGTTAAAAACTATTCGTGCCACCATTAATGTAGAGGACACTAAAGAAACCCATTCCATTCAGGACCAGCTATTCAGAGGTTTGGGCGAGAAAAGACGCAGAGTTTTTCCTGTGCATGATAATATTAAAAGATTAATTCATAGTGAATGGAAAGACACAGAGAAAAAATCGTGTGTTTCTAAATTATTTAAAAGAAAGTATCCATTTGATGAACAAGACTCAGCTACCTGGGATAAAACGCCTAAGGTAGAAGCCCCAGTGGCAAGGATTTCAAAAAAATCATCCTTGCCCTTTGAGGACTTGGGTCTCTTAAGAGAGCCTACGGACAAGAGGTGTGAATCTATCCTAAAAAATCTTGGGAGACAAGTACTGCGTCTCTTAGGCCAGCTATAGCAGCCACTTATACAGTTAGAACGCTCTCACTGTGGTTATCGCAATTAGAAGATCACCTAACGTCTGGAACCTCTAGAGAAAATATCTTAGCCTCTCTACCAGTCCTCAAACAAGCCACCAATTTTTTAGCGGATGCTTCGGCGGACATGGTTAAGTTAGGGGCCAGATCTGCGGCCTTATCTAACTCCGCTAGAAGATCGACCTAGTTAAGATCCTGGTTGGGCGACACGACTTCAAAATCCAGGCTATGTAGTATCCCCTGTGTTGGTGATAGACTTTTTGGTCCAATTTTGGATGATATTTTAGAAAAAGCGTCCGACAGGAAGAAAGGTTTTCCGATGGAATCTAAATATTTTTATCAACGAAAATCCTCACAGAACAAAGGCAGACAAAATCAGAATAAAAGAGATACCTCTTCCAGATGGCAGTCATCCAGGGGAAAAGGAAGAGGTTTTCTTTTCAACCAAGATAGAACCACTAAACAGTCAAATAAATGACGCCAGAGGTCCGGTCGGAAGAAGGCTGAGAAACTTTGTTCCAGCTTGGGAAAAGATATCTCCCTCTCCGTGGATTCTGTCCCTAATAACCTCAGGGTACAAAATAGAATTCGACTCCTATCCTCCGAACAGATTCATGATAATAAAAAAACTAGAATCAGGCAAACAAACCCTGTTGGAGTCTCAAATAAACCTTCTCTTAAAAAAAGAAGTACTTGTTCCAGTGCCTTCGGATCAAGAGAGAGAAGGGTTTTATTCTCCAGTTTTTCTTATAAAAAAGCAGAATGGTTCTTACAGAGCCATAATAAATCTAAAAGACCTAAACAAATTGGTGACCTACAAGAAGTTCAAAATGGAGACGATAAGATCCACGATAAATCTCCTAAAATCCAGTTGCTTCATGATAACATTAGACCTAGCGGATGCATACTATCATGTTCCGATCCATGTAAATCATCAGAAATTTCTGAGAATCTCAGTCTATGTTCAGGATCAACTCCAACATTTTCAGTTTCAGGCACTTCCTTTCGGTCTGGCGTCTGCCCCGAGAATCTTTACAAAAATAATTGTCAAAATTTCCAGTCTTTTCCACCGTCAGGGGATCCTATTTATACCATACTTGGACGATTTTCTCCTAGCAGCAAGTTCAGAAGAAATTCTTTTGAAACAATTCTTGATAGTAAAAGAAACCTTGAGTTCTCTGGGGTGGCTACTCAACCTGGAAAAATCCAATCTCAGTCCCTCCCAGGAGAAGATTTTTTTAGGAATACTGCTGGACTCACGAAAAATGATGTCCTTTCTGCCACATCAAAAGAAGATTGTGCTGGTAGAAAGAATAAAATGGTTCCTGGGAGAATCTTCGGTCTCCCAAAGAGAGATTATGTCTCTTTTGGGTCTCATGACCGCGACGATCCCGGCAGTAAGTTGGGCACAAGCACATACCAGAATCCTCCAAGCCTCCAAAACTATTGCAATCTTGGGACAAGCGCCAAACATCACTCGACAAAAAATTATTAATTCCCCAGAGAATAAAAAGATCCCTCTGCTGGTGGCTATTAGAGAAAAATCTAGACCAGGGAGTCCCTTGGAGGCAGCAAAATGTGACAACAATCACCATGGACGCAAGCGGCTCAGGGTGGGGAGCCCATTGCAGGCAAAACGTGATTCAGGGCTCTTGGGATGCAAGCCTGTCCAGAGCCTCATCAAACGCAAAAGAACTGACAGCAATACTTCTCGCCTTGAAAGAATTTCTTCTGTTAATTCAAAACCACAATATAAAAGTCCTATCGGACAACACAACAGCAGTGTCCTACATAAACAGACAGGGAGGAACGAGAAACAGCTTCCTGGTGGCCACTACAGCCCAAATATTTAAATTGGCAGAAAAACATCTTCGGTCTGTATCAGCAGTTCATTTAAAGGGAACCCAAAATTCTGTTACGGATTTCTTAAGCAGACAGACACTAAGAGAAGGCGAGTGGTGTCTGAATCAGTCAATTTTCAACCGTATATGTTCAAGATGGGGGCATCCGATAGTGGACCTCTTCGCAACCTAGGAAAACAAGAAATCAGCTCAGTTCTGCTCCCTGTCCTACCGTCAAAATCCGTTGTTGGTAGATGCATTTTCGGCTCCTTGGCCCAGGGGTCGTACGCTTTTCCTCCACTACCTCTGATTCCCAGGTGCCTGATGAAAATCGTGGAGGAGAACTGTGTTGTCATCCTGATAGCCACGTATTGGTCGAAGAGATCGTGGTTCCCGCTCCTGATCCAGTTGTCAAAAGGGAATTACTGGCGTCTTCCTCCTATACCGAACCTTCTACATCAGGGTCCAGTTTCTCATCCCAACTCTCCTCATCTCAATCTTACGACCTGGATGCTCAACGGCAGATCTTAAAACAAAAAGGTCTTTCTGATCCGGTAATTGAAACCTTGCTAAAAAGCAGGAAGCCAATAACTTCAAAAATATACCATAGAACCTGGAAGGCCTTCTTGAGTTTTGCGGAAGATTCCTGGGATCCATCCAAGAGCCTGAATATAAAAATTATCTTGGACTTTCTACAGAAAGTCCTTGATTTAGGACTCAGAGTAAGTACACTAAAGGTATAAATATCTGCTCTCTCAGCCTTCCTTGATGTGAAATTAGCAGATTTAGACTTGGTCGAAAGATTTATCAAGGGGGCCTTAAGATTGAGACCCTCCTTCCATTCTCATGTGCCTCCATGGGACTTAAATGTGGTATTGACAGGCCTCTTGGTTGCTCCTTTTGAACCTATCAATGAAATTTCCCTAAAATTCCTCTCCTTTAAGACCGTTTTTTTAGTAGCTATCACTATTGCCAGGCGGGTAGGAGAAATTCAGGCTTTCTCCTGCAAGCCTCCCTACCTAACCATTTTAGAGGATAGGATTGTTTTGAAGCATTCTCCTGCGTTTCTTCCAAAAGTCTTCTCAAAATTTCATGTTCAGCAGGAGGTTTCCTTGCCTTCTTTCTGTCCTCAGGAGAGCTCTTCTAAACAATCAAATTTTCATTGTTTAGATGTTAGAAGGTCAGTATTACAGTATCTTCAATCCACGGAGCAGATTAGGAAAACAGATCGGTTGTTCATTCAGTTCCAGGGTCCTAACAAAGGGCAGGCTGCTAGTAAAATTTCTATTGCCTGTTGGATTAAAAATACCATCTCTTTAATTTATTCCCAGAAAGGAATGGATGTCCCAGAAGGTTTGAGAGCCCATTCTACGAGAGCTATGTCTAACTCTTGGGCAGAAGGTGCTACAGCTTCCCTCAAGCAGATTTGCAGAGCAAATTATATTATTATATTTATTATTATATTATAACATTATAAGCTTGATGTGGATTGTAACAGGGACTTAGCCTTTGGCCGCAAAGTTCTGTCGGCAGTGGTCCCTCCCTAGAGGATATTATTCTATGTTAATCCTCCAGCTGGTGCCGTTGGGGAGGCATATGGGAAAGATATAAATTACTCTTACCGGTAATTGTTTTTTCCACCACAACGGCACCACTTTTTTCCCTCCCTAATATTCTGTTTGGCTTAATTTGCTTTTTTGTACGATGGTATAAGTTACTACTTATGACAAACCAGTCTGTATTTTTGTTTGTTAATATCATATAAAGTCTTTTGTTCGCATCATACCGTGTCCTAGGTTACTAACTGGAGGTGGTAAAGGGGAGGGGACTTTTAAACTTGGTCTCCACGTTGTTTCCTGTCCCTGGGAGGCGGGATAACCTCCAGCTGGTGCCGTTGTGGAGGCTATACGGAAAAAACAATTACCGTTAAGAGTAATTTATATCTTGTCCCTTTCCCTAGATTTTAGTCTGACACAGCAGATGGGCAACCAGCCCAAACCAGAGGAGAAAGGCCTGCCAGTGCTGACTGCTGCAAAGAGAGTGATGGAGATGAATGGCTGTAAGCAAAAAAAAAAAAAATTGCCTACCCTTCCTAGTGTCCTAAAACCTGCACTGCTCTCTGCTCAGTTCCAATTTTAGTGAAGCCTCTACTGCTTTTGGCCTTGACGTTTAAGTCTTACTAAACAGAATGATGGTAATTCATCATAAATGATAGTTTATCAGCTATCAGGAGAAGACATAACCTTTTCTAAAGCTTGTTTACCCAAGATAAGAAATAAGTGCCTGATGGTGCAAAACCATCTACTTTCGGCTACTTTCACACTAGCGGCAGCCCGGATCCGGCAGGTGAAGGGTGCTGCCGCATCCGGACTGCCGCAGGGACATGTGTGGAGCCACAACCGCGCTCCGGCCCCACACATGTCACACAGTACATACATACACACAGACACACATATACACATACATACTTACATGCTCCCCGGCAGGTCTCCAGAGCACCGGAGGAGCAGGACGGCGCGCATAGATGACGATTCCCCACAGCGCCCTCTGTTGGATGCCTGGTGGAATCACCATCTGTGCGCGCCATCCTGTTCCTCCTGCGCTCTGGATACCTGTCGGGGAGCATGTAAGTATGTATGTGTATTTGTATGTGTATATGTCTGTGTATGTTTATGTGTATGTCTATGTCTGTATGTGTGTATTGTGTGTATGTGTGCAGGTGACGGATCCATCATGAACTCCATTGAAAGTCAATGGAGGACGGATCCGTTCACCATTGTGTCACACCAAACGGATCCGTCCCCATTGACTTTCATTGGGGGTCATGACGGATCCGTCTTGGTGCGGATGCCTGGACCGGAGAGCAAACCGCAGCATGCTGCGGTTTGTTCTCCGGTCTGAAGACGGAACGGAATGCTTTCAGGAGCATTCCGTTGTCTTCAGTTCAGTTTTGTCCCCATTGACAACGAATGGGGACAAAACTGAAGCGTTTTATTCCGGTATTGAGCCCCTATGACGGAACTCAATACCGGAATTATAAAACGCTAGAGTGAAAGTAGCCTTACTATGACAAGTTTCAAAGTAAGATATAAATCAGTAGGCAAGGTAAAGTGGAAAATGCAGTTTGCTTTCTCTTCCCCCTGTGCTGATTACTGTGTATTTCCTGTTTAATTCTGTCCTTTTGAAGTGCATTGGGTGGGGGCGTACAGAGGACAGAGAGATAAAGTCTAAATCTTCTGGAAGTGATTGGGTTAATATTTTACTTAATAACTAGAGATGAGCGAACGTGCTCGAAATGAGCACTGTACCGCTTGGCTCCCCTGCGCTCGCATGGGCGCAGGCAGCCGCTTCCTTCCGGAAGCGGATGCCTGTGCCCATGCGAGCGCAGGGGAGCCAAGCGGTACAGTGCTCGTTTCGAGCACGTTCGCTCATCTCTATTAATAACCCAACTCAGAGCAGATAGTTACTTAAAGTGTTTATGTATATCTTATCTCTGCCCTCTGTCTGCCTTCTGTCAGTTCAACATATACCTTCATTTCTGAGTTTGAATTTTTTCTTTATAAGATAGTCATCAGATGGCTCCTTTTGATGTTGTCCTTTTAAGTTGATAACTTAACTTTTTTCATCTGTATAAATCTTTGTCTTGAACTTATAATCATTGTATTTCCTTTTCCACTTCTTTCAAGGTAATGAACCAGTCTCCAAAAAAATCTGTAAAAATGCAGATCCAATCGATGAAGATGCCATTCAAGAAAAATATTTTTACACTGTATATTAATTTTAAAAATGCCTTTTTGTCATGTTGCGCTTTCATTTGAGATTTGGGCTATGGCTACTGTAATCCATAAGGTCAATTTAATCAGTTGTGATAGATTGCTTTGTTTAACTAAATGATTAAACATTTTTGCTTTTTAAGGTGCATATCCAACTGTTTAAAGAAGACCTGTCACTTGCTAGAGTAGGTATAATACCTACCTCGAGCAAGTGATCAGGTCCTCATGGTCCCCGGGGCCGGCTTTTTTTTTTTTTATTTGCGGTCTCCATTGCCCGGTTCTGATGCTGGGAACGGAGGCCACGCCACATGCAGATGTTCCCCATCTGGGCGGCACCCTCGTCTCTCCTGGGCGTGCCTTTAGGATAGTTCTTTAGTTCTATCCTAAAGGCACGCCCAGGAGAGACAAGGGTGCTGCCCAGATGGGGAACAAGCTCCCCATCTGCATGCGGCGCGCGCTCCCTTCCCGGTATCAGAACCGGGCAATGGAGACCGCAAATAAAAAATTTAAAAAAGCCGGCCCTGGGGACCATGAGGACCTGATCACTTGCTCGAGGTAGGTATTATATCTATTCTAGCAAGTGACAGGTCCTCTTTAACCACAGCTGGCAGTCTGCATATCAGAGTCAGCAGTTCATGGGAGCCACAAGAAGTGGCATATCGGCTTAATTTTAAAGATGGTGGGACTTGCATCTAATGACGCAGATAGTCCATTAATGTCATTAATGAGACGAACCCTTTAACTGTACACAGGCTCCTAGCAGCAACTTTTTGTCACATATTTTCCTTGTCCAAGTACATAAACATTAGGCTTCAATTTGTAGGTTTACAACATTTCTTTAATCTCTATTTTTAGGGTCTAACAAAAGAAGCACATGTTTTGCAGAGATTTGATTCATTACAGAGTGCAATGCAAGCTGTTGCTGACTAGGAGGAAAGAACTGTGTCAAACTTTGTTGCGTTAGAAAGAAGAAAAAAATTTGGAAATGAAGGTAACTCTTGTGATTGTGTTTATTTATTATGTAGTAATTGGCATAAATAAAAATATTGACATGTATGACAGTGATCCATGATTCAGCTTTAGCCAAAATAACATATCACAGTAAAACATAGGTACAGGTGTTAACCACCTACAGAGGAATATGTATAGGTAACTATCTTTTAAGAGCCGTATTTTGCAGATCAGTGTCTATACCCTACGCATCAGTGCAGGATATGTCTAGCGTAACGCACATGCCTTCCTATAAATTAGATGCAGAATTGCGCTAGGCCGTGCTCAGTCCATCAATTTACTGGATTGACCCAGGTACTGGTGAACTGACATGATTAGTTCAGGTCACCGGTTCCTGGGTCAGTCTGTTAAATTGTTGGACGAACAAAGCGTTTTTTAATGTTCGTTTGCAGCCGCCCTTCGGCTATTCTATACTTATAGTTAACATTATGTATAATATATTTTGTTTATAAAAAAAATCTAACCTTGCACCTTTTTGTTTTCTTTAAAGCAATCCATATAGGTTCAGGATCAAACATTTATTGGAATGGACCTGATATAAATAATGTATCAATAGTTGAGTTTACTGGGGTCCCTTATATCATAGTGTCAAGAAAAGTCCTAAATTGCCACCTTGGTAAGGATTTGGCTCTCCCCAAAAGAGGCGTTATGAACAGAAGAGAAACTTAACACAGGTAAATAGTGATTTTTATTTTTAACAGGCTTTATTTAGTACAGTAAACTGTACTAAAAAAAGGTGAGATTGATAGATACTGTATTGCTATAGTCATGATAACTTTTTGAGTATACTTTACGGCAACATTCACACTGTCATTCCACTGTCCATCATAATAATCATGGCAAAATCAGGAAAACAAAGAGAACTGATTTTAAATCCCTGCCACTGGTATAAGTTGTGTTCTTCCAGTGTGGCGGAGAATAAAGGGAACCAAAAACTGAAGGTAGTCTATTAATGGATTCAGTTCATCTGTTATCAGTTGCATACACTAGCTTTTATCTTTTATGAGCGACAGAAGCTTTATGGCAGGGAACCTAATGTGTATATTATTTAAAATGTGATAAACTGAAGCCATTCTGTATACCAACAGTTCCTGGTTTCATTTAAAACAGAAGAGCAAAACAGAAACTATTTGTGGTGATGTTAATTGGGCCTTAGTTCACATCTGTGGAAGGGTTCATAACTGATACTTCTGAAACCTACCATAGACAGTGCTCCAGATGGCGACCAAAATAGTCGCCAATGCGACCAGAAATTTGCAAGTGACGATAAGACTTTTCAGTCTTATCGCCATTTGCGACTGGCTCTGGCGTGCTGCAGCTTTAAGAAATAAGTATCTTCCTGTTGCAGCGCGCACAACTATGGCGGTAGTTATATTGGCAATGGTCTGTTCAGGGAGCAGACCCCTGCCAATGTCTTGCATAGTACTCAATGCGGGCCGCACGTAAGTAACTGAAATTAGTTTATATTATATAATTTGTGTTGAGGGAACAATACATATTAATTAGGGGGGCATACAGTGATTTTTTATTCTAGTAGGGGGCATTATATGCTAATTCACACCGGGGGGGGGCATTCTATAATAATTCATATCAGAGAGGGCATTCTATAATAATTTATACCGGGGGGGGGCTTTCTATAATCATATGGGGGGGCATTCTATTATAAATAATTCCAGAAGGTGCATTATATGACTATTTATTAGGAGGTAGCTTCATACAGTCTCCTTTTGTTTATATTTCATTACAATAATTAGGTGGGGCAACGTTTACAATATAATGTTTCAATTATATTTTATACCATTCCCCCCTGAAAAAGTTATTTATATCGTATACAGCCCCCCTAATAATACATTTTATAGAGCACCCCAATTTAAAATGTTGATAAGCTACACATATTATTATTTTGTGGTGTCCCAAAATTGCTGAGATTTTTTCATAAAGTTTTGAAAAAGTGATCAAATGTTCGTAGAGTTCAACTGGTCAGGTAAAAATTTCATTCTAAACTGCTCCCTACACCAAAGTGGGAAAAGTTATGGGTGTCATAAAGTGGCAATTTCTAAGAAATAAAGGTGTGATGTCATTTAGAACATGTAGTAAAATGAGGTACCTGGGGCTTGTTCACAGCATGGTTTCTACAATAGAAAATCTAAACACAGTCTTTTTTTCTTTTACTATTATAATTTAAATATATGTAATATATATATTTAAATTTGGCGACAAAAAAATTAAAATGGCTCCTACATTTTTCAGTTTAGAAGCCAATGGCTCCTAGGTAATTTTTTTTTGTCTGGAGCCCTGATAGACTTCAATGTTAATTTAAAAAAAAAAAAAAAAAAAAAAACAAACTCCCTTCAATTAGCTCTTTCTCCTGAAGTCAATTTCTTTTTTTAACAGAAAAAAAGGATATCTGATTCAGTGGAAGGGAGTAACGGAAATAAAAACATTGTTGTGACCTGACCCAAATTGAAATAAGGGAAACTAATTTTTTTCATCTTCCTGTGCTCCATGTGGAAAATTACAATGCTATTGTAAATGTTGTCTATTATAAGTCTTTCTATGTATCTAATAGATATTTGTGTATATTATATAGTAAATAGAATAAGATTTGTAGAATTGTCAAATGACTTTGGATTTCTACAAACTAATCATATATATATATAATTTTTTTTTTTTATCTTCCTTACTGGCTTCTTTCTCTCACAGTCTGTTCTAAAGGCTTTCATTGAATTTCAGCTATTGTTTGTGTTCCACGTGCTTGTCTTTTCATTTATAATCTTCCAACAATTAATTGCATAAAGGCATTAATTAAGGAATCTACCTCAAACATTACTTTACATTTTTGGATCACTGTGAGAGTTTAAATAGTGGGACTCCTGAATAAAAGGAGCTGCTTAAATGCTCTACTTAACTTCTATGTGGTGTTAAGAATTGTTCCTGCAGACCCAAAAACTGCTGTCTGCTAATGACGTTTAAAGAAAAAAAGTATATGGTGCTTTTGCCTAAGATTTTACCCGTTCTTCACCTATCTAGTACTTAATTAAACCACTCTACACAATATATATATTAGTATCTTTATCCATTTTAGAAGTAATAGCCAAAATAAAGGTTCTTATTACAATTCCTTTTTATAGCAATTTAATTGTTAACCAATGTTTTCCAATATAGCTGCTCTGTGACCCTCCTGGTGTTGCTGCTAATAATTAGATACTGCACGTTTTGTCATTCAGTGCTTTATTCGGTGCTTGGAATATTTTGGTTTTATCACATAATCACAATCCACACTACAAACCTGCATGCTTCAGTCTTGAAACCTTTCTAACTCCATTTCCCTACCACGGGAGCTAAGTAGAACTTCCTCTCTGCTACATGCACTTTTTATTTTTTTGCGCCATACCAACCTTATAACAGATCACAACACAGCAAGGGACAGAAAATCACTTTACACTTTCAAAAGAGCTACATCTACATGTGCGTCCACATGTAAAATGAAGACAGTTTGGTTCAACTAAAGGTAACTTTTCCATTTTACAAAACCACTTTGACTTTGTACATACGCATACATAGTTAGTATGTTTTATAAAATGGTAGAGCTAGGCAAAAATACTTTTAGGCATAAAACATAAAGTATTCTTACATTGTAAATATTAGTAAACTAAATATTAAAAGGGGTATTCCAATCTATGTTATTTCTGATATATCAATGGGATATGTTCTAAATACCTCACGGATGCCACAAATGGTACCCACCTCTTGAATACTTTTGTTTCCTGATTTATGTGAGATTTTTGTTATGGAGCTATGGGCGGGTCCCACTTCTGGCATATGGATCTGTTTTTGGTATTTTTAGCACATGCTAGATATGTCATAAATACCAAAAATTGGCCTTTAAAATACAGATTCATATAAATGTTTGAATAGTTTATTTTTATAATGCCTGCAGAAAGAACAGATGACCATGTTTCCTTTTGAAACAAAAGGCAGGAAGAAAATCACCATGTCAAAAGTGAAACTAACTTCTTATTGCACATGTTACATCTACAAAAGAAACGAACCCATGATTGAATGTTCAAGGTGTAAATCATGGTACCATTTCTCATGTGTCAATCTTGGCAAAGACAACAAATGTGTGAACACAAAAAAAGATTCTTTTGCCCACTTTGTACAAAATAGTGTTTAAATAATTATGTTCTGCTATAATTCTTTATATAGGGTTTTTATTTTCAGTCTTTTGAGGACAGGTATTTTTCTAAATATATGCACTTTGTTCTAAAGGTGTTTTAGGACATATGTTGAGTATTTATCTGGCTTATTGAATTGTTTCTATATTGAAACTGCAACCATATTTTATGTATTCTATACATATTAATTTTTAATATATAAATATTTAATTTTTTTTCATGTTAAAGTTGTAAATTGGTTGAATTTTTTTTATTTGGTTAAACTTTTATAAAGAAAAACTCTGAAAAAGACCTGAAAGGTTTTTTAATTCAATACTAGGGGATATTTGTGATGTAACAGCGGAAATCAAAGCCTTGGTACAAGTCTTACATCAATCAGGGACATGACATAAGATGTTAATGGTTTTGTGTTACCTAAAGCATCCAATAGCCTTCAGACTCATGGAAATTCCTCACAGTAGTTTTGTAAAACTTAGCTACGGTATTATTGGCTGAGGCCATCGGATCTTCCATTTCAATAACTTTGTTCATTTTCCTAAACCATAGGGTAACAGGGGGAGGGTCAGGAGACTTCTACATCTGAGGGATGCACGCCCTAGCAGTCATCACAAGAAAGCGAAGGGAATGTTTATATCATGGCAGCGATGTTTTGCTGTGATGGAGGAGGAACAGGGCAGGACTCAGTCTCCAACATCTGTCAGGCTCTCAGTGAGATCACACAACTGGGAGAGGACTCCTGAGCTCAATGGGGCAGATGTATCAATAGTGTCTAAATTTGAGCAAATTTAGACTGACAGATTTAAACTTCTCTTTATTAAAGGGGTTGATAAATCTTGAGAAGTTTAAAACTGTCAGTCTAAATTTGCACCCCTTTTGAGTTGGCTTGAGTTGACCGTTTTTGGTGCATGTGTGCCAATATTTTGGCACAACTTAGGCCACGCCACCTTTGTCAAGCCTGTCGGAAATGTGTCTGAAAACTGTATAAAAGTGTTTTTAGACAGTTTTCTGGCACAATTTACGTCAGAATTCTGTCGCAGACACATTGATAAATGTGCCCTAATGTGTTTCATTGAATAAAATGGTGAAGGAAGTGCTGGTATGTATGGGTGTATATGTATATGCATGCATGCCCCCTTAATTAGGCATGCATATACATGTATATCTATATATGGGCCTTCTATATATGTATCTGTGGGTCTCCGGCTGATGCATATGATGCCCCTATATAAATATATATATATATATATATATATATATATATATATATATTTAATCCCAGTAGTGAGAAGGCCAAGATACATAGTATTCACTTCACTCTATTCAAAGCCCCCCTCCTGCAGGAATGCCATATGCCTGCTGGGGTATGGGGGGAAGACAAAGGGGCCATATGTTTAGACCCTTTTGTCTCAATAGGTGTGATGGATGCACTTCCCTCTATCTTAAACTGATAGCAGGAACTTTCAGGCGGGCGTTACAATGGCCGGAGACATGGAGGCTGATGAGATCAATAGATCAAAAGAAAGTAGATCTGTGTGCTATCAGCAAAAGGTTCCCTGTAGGGGGTGTTGGGCTAGTATCACTACACCTCACTGCTTTCACCTGAAGGGGGAGGGGGCTCAGATATAGAATATAGCCAACTGTGGGGGCCAGAGAAGGCAGTCTCCTGAATGAGTCACCTGAAGGAAGATGGGGGAAAGGTCACCATGACAGAGCTCCAGCAAGGATTGGTCTAAGTATCCTAAGAACCCCTAACCCTTGCC
The DNA here is from genome assembly GCA_900303285.1 of Rhinella marina. NCBI lineage: Eukaryota > Metazoa > Chordata > Amphibia > Anura > Bufonidae > Rhinella > Rhinella marina. Next base: position 120,906 of record ONZH01030257.1, read on the forward strand.
CTACCTTTTAACCCCTGAACCACCAATGCTTTCCCTGTAACCCCTGCAATACCCCAGCTGCCCTATTTTCTCTAACCCATGATCCAACCCCTGTTGCTCTAACCCCTGTAACCATCCTGCCCATACCTCCCTGCACCCTTGGCCTGTGGAAAATGGGCTAACCCCTGCTGCCCTGCCAGTGTCCCTGTCCATTTAACCCCTGCCATACCTCCCTGCACCCCTGCCCTGTGGTACCCCTGCACCATTTAACCCCTGCAATATCCCTCATTATCCCCTACTGTTATTTAACCCTTTGTTTCCTAGGGATAGCTAAGATTAGGCTTGGGTGGACTTTAATCTATACGTGTGTATGTGTTAGAGTGTGTTAGATTTAGCTTGTGGGTGGAATTAAGTGGGATTGCGTAGTTGAGTTTTTATACTAAGGGTGTGTTATTGTATTGTTGTGTGGCTATATGTATATATATTTATATACACCAATATAAATATATAATAGATATAGTCTAAATATTAGACCATAGACATGTTATTTTGTAATAAATCTTTATTATTTAAAGTACCGTTTACATTGTCTTTGTAGCCGCCGTTACAGTATAAGGTAGTCGTAGCGTGAAGGGAATAGAATTGTGTGGGGAATAAATAGGCGGAGCTAGCGTCAGCCGGCTACGCCTATTTATGAATATTAATTATTAATATCACACTAAATATTACTAATTAATAGACCCTTTAACATTTGGCGAGCCAGCCCGAACTGGTTGTGGACTGTTGTTCTGTGAAAACGCACCACAATTGTATTATCGCGTCAACTAAGATAGGCGGATAGGGAGCAGACAAATAGCGGAGGGACACGGTGCAGTGTCGTGCTATATTGTGCTCCTCGACCTTGAAGTTGGACGGATAACACAGGTGTGGGTGGCAGTGTGCACAGGAAACGTCCACAAACAGCGAACCTGAGAATCTTTTGAATATTTTTATCATTCCCTTGCACGGTTAATCGGCGAGCGGCATCCCAAGTTCGGTGGATCCAAGGAGACGTGAAAAAGGCGTTCCAGAGAAGCTTCTTCCACGCAGCGCAGATTCAAAGAAGTGTGGCTGGTCGGGAAAAAGGCGTTCCGGAGAAGAGGACCTTTTTTCAAGCAGCGCAGACATTCAAAGGAGCCTGGCTGGTCGGGAAAAGGCGTTGGACGCAGGAACAGACGACTCCAAGATGGCCACCGAACGAGTGAGTATGAGCGCTACACTGCAACACCTAGCTAAGCATAGCACCTTCAATCCCATCCTCCCCATCTCGTACACCTCCACAGAAATGTTGTGGTCTGATTTGTTAACACAAGCGTGTAGTTACGACAAGCTTCACGTTAACAAACGGACGGTATTGAACAAGGCAACAAGACGGCTTCAGATGCTAGCCAAACTTGTACATACATTTGAGGATAGCATTTGGAAGCCAGAGCATGTTGCGCGGGTTTCTCGGTCAACGGAGACATTTCCTCCGACCATTCATTGCCAGTGCTGTGCCAGTAATTTGCAGCAGGTTTCGGCATTGTGGGCACATCTGGCAGTGAATGTGCAGTCTTCTGCTGACCGAGAAACTCAGGTGGCTAAAATAGAGTCACAGTTGGTAGAGTTGCAGAGACAAAAGGAGGAACTTGAGGCTCAGTTGACTCAGTCATATGCTGAGATCAAGGCCTTCAAGGAACGGGCTGCCTCTACTGATGCGACTCTAGCCAAACTGAATGATGAAGTTGCTGCAAGGTCTCGTTTGATGACCGGCTTGCAACAAGTCATCAGTAATTTTGCTAAGTTGGTACCGGCCTTTTCTTTTTCTATAAAGTCAGGGCCAGAATCTCCGACAATTTTGCCCTGTCCAGGGCAAAAAGGGGGGATAGATATCTGTGACAGGCCAAATCTCCAAAAATTTGAGCCTGTCCAGATGATAAAGAATACAATGATTTCTTGTAAAAGAAATATTGTAAAGAGTGCGTCCCTGAGAATGGAACAGTTTAGGAAAAGGGAGCACGACTGCAGTGTGGATGGACCTAAGCCACGCAGGGCAAACATCAGGTGTTTTGCATGTGCTGACTTAGGTCATATAGCGAAACACTGCAGGACAAGTAAGGATAGGACACAGGACAAGAGGCCAAATTAGGTGTTTTAGGTGCGGGAACGAAGGACACATTGCAAGGAATTGCCCTTGCGCAAGTAACTGCAATGTGTCCAGTACGAAAATCCCGGTAACAAATTGTACAGTGGGGCCTAGCCAGATTGGCCATAAAGTCACCACTCAGCGGTATACGCCTCATCAGGTGCTGAGGGGTCAAATCGGCCAATCTAGGCTAGAGAATGTTTGACACCCCTGTGCCATTTGTTACCCCGTTGGTCCCCTGTGTATGTCTGTGTCCTGTGTTTGTGTTACCTGTTTGTATGTTTTTATGTTGATGGAGGCAGTTCTTGTTTACAAGTGTGTTTCGCTTTGCTGATTGTTGTAGTTTTCAGTCCCCACTGTGAGTCGCGGTTGTCAGGCGCGGCTGTTTTTGGTTCACTCCGGTGTCTACTTTGTGTAGAGCAGTGCTATACTGTGGACTGAGGAAGAGGTTGGTTTGCGAGCAGGTAACATCGGAACACGGTGTAGTGTGATGATTACTCTGGGCAGCCAGGGCCTCAGATCGAGACAGGTAGCACTGTTCTGTTCAGGGTTTTCGGTGGGGCTGTGCTATACTGTGGACCAGGGCAGAAAGTGGGTTGTGGACAGGCAACATTGAGGTTATACTGTGCACTCACTTGCTGGTCCGGACAGGTAGCGCAGCTCTGACTGAGGTTGGACACGGAGTGGTTGAAAGCAGGATGTGGCCTGTGGTTTTGTGTTGTGGAGTCCTGTAGAGCCAAGGCAAGGTTTTCGCCATGGATTCTGCTGACCTCTACAACACAGGTTAACAGGGGGAAGTCAGACTGGAAACACATGAGTAAGACAGGGATGCCGTGCCATCATGGAAAAGATGCTTCGTCCACAGCTCCCCCTCGGATATCCTAACCTATTAGGGTGGCCATCCTTATCTATTGGTTCAGAGGGATGTGCGGCAGAGGATGGGATCCTCTAAAGGTTCGGTGTTCTTACACCAGTGTTAGGATAACGAGGGGTCCTGTTGGATGAAGGTCAGCCCAATACCTTTCTCCACACTTGGGTCAAGGGTATTGGTGCTGGAAATGATGCAACTAACTGCACCATGATGGGAGAAATCCCTCAGGAGCGCTGGGTATTTTCTTTTATCCTAGGAAGAATACCATAGAAAAGGAAGAACCCAGATGACGACCTAGAAGAGACTGGTTATTTTCCTGGACGCTCTCGTGTGACTCCAGAGGTTCCCACTCCGTCAGCTCAAGACAAGAGGTGGAGAACCAACCCATGGTCCTGCTGGAGCATTACTGGATCAAGATGACGGAGATCTCCCATGATTTGGAGAGAGATTCGTATGCGTCCTGAGGGGAGAGACTGTTCAGCTAAAAGTCTAAAGGTCACATCATTTAGTCCAAAATCTTTGTTGATTCGCCCGGTGATGGTTCTTCTGGTTCTGGTTCTCAAGAGACTTGTGGACACTCCCCCGGAACCAGATAGAACATCGCGAAGATGACCGGAGAAGATGGCTCAGGACGTGACTCCAGTAACATCCTGAAGCCAGGGACTGCATTTGATCCTATGTGGGTTCAGGATGTAGTACCAACGCCATCCTGAAACCCCATAGTATTGTATACTTGTTGTTCTATTGTTGGGTGGGGGTGGGACAGTGTGCATGAGTGAATGGGGACAAGAGTAGGGCACGTTAGGGTCAGGAACACGGTATTTGTCACTACAAACCTTAGAACGGTGCAGTTCGTAAGGGATGGACTGAGTGATAGTTGGTGCGGTGCTTTTCCCGCAGGTAGAATTTAGGTACTGTGACATCACCTCACACTCCAGAAATTCTGACCTGCCTTGTAAAGACCTACGGATCTGTCCATGGGAGAACTTCCTCAACGACAGAGTCTGCAATCAAGCTGAAAGAAGTGTCGGGAGAAAGTCTGAAAGGAGGCCATTCCACAAGAGACCACACCCCACAAAGAAGGAGGTGCGACGTGGTTTGGCCTAGAAGATCGAGAGTGAAGCCGTCCCAGAGTCTAAAGATGACAGTGGGAGCAGCTGGATACTTGAAGACCGACATTACATGAAGATGGAGACACTTCCCCCAAAAATTTGTCGTGTTTTCCGACAACAGGGGGATTGTAGAAGGAAGTGCTGGTATGTATGGGTGTATATGTATATGCATGCATGCCCCCTTAATTAGGCATGCATATACATGTATATCTATATAGGCCTTCTATATATGTATCTGTGGGTCTCCGGCTGATGCATATGATGCCCCTATATATATATATATAATATATATATATATATATATATATATACACTCACCGGCCACTTTATTAGGTACACCATGCTAGTAACGGGTTGGACCCCCTTTTGCCTTCAGAACTGCCTCAATTCTTCGTGGCATAGATTCAACAAGGTGCTGGAAGCATTCCTCAGAGATTTTGGTCCATATTGACATGATGGCATCACACAGTTGCCGCAGATTTGTCGGCTGCACATCCATGATGCGAATCTCCCGTTCCACCACATCCCAAAGATGCTCTATTGGATTGAGATCTGGTGACTGTGGAGGCCATTTGAGTACAGTGAACTCATTGTCATGTTCAAGAAACCAGTCTGAGATGATTCCAGCTTTATGACATGGCGCATTATCCTGCTGAAAGTAGCCATCAGATGTTGGGTACATTGTGGTCATAAAGGGATGGACATGGTCAGCAACAATACTCAGGTAGGCTGTGGCGTTGCAACGATGCTCAATTGGTACCAAGGGGCCCAAAGAGTGCCAAGAAAATATTCCCCACACCATGACACCACCACCACCAGCTTGAACCGTTGATACAAGGCAGGATCGATCCATGCTTTCATGTTGTTGACGCCAAATTCTGACCCTACCATCCGAATGTCGCAGCAGAAATCGAGACTCATCAGACCAGGCAACGTTTTTCCAATCTTCTACTGTCCAATTTCGATGAGCTTGTGCAAATTGTAGCCTCAGTTTCCTGTTCTTAGCTGAAAGGAGTGGCACCCGGTGTGGTCTTCTGCTGCTGTAGCCCATCTGCCTCAAAGTTCGACGTACTGTGCGTTCAGAGATGCTCTTCTGCCTACCTTGGTTGTAACGGGTGGCAATTTGAGTCACTGTTGCCTTTCTATCAGCTCGAACCAGTCTGCCCATTCTCCTCTGACCTCTGGCATCAACAAGGCATTTCCGCCCACAGAACTGCCGCTCACTGGATGTTTTTTTCTTTTTCGGACCATTCTCTGTAAACCCTAGAGATGGTTGTGCGTGAAAATCCCAGTAGATCAGCAGTTTCTGAAATACTCAGACCAGCCCTTCTGGCACCAACAACCATGCCACGTTCAAAGGCACTCAAATCACCTTTCTTCCCCATACTGATGCTCGGTTTGAACTGCAGGAGATTGTCTTGACCATGTCTACATGCCTAAATGCACTGAGTTGCCGCCATGTGATTGGCTGATTAGAAATTAAGTGTTAACGAGCAGTTGGACAGGTGTACCTAATAAAGTGGCCGGTGAGTGTATATATATTTAATCCCAATAGTGAGAAGGCCAAGATACATAGTATTCACTTCACTCTATTCAAAGCCCCCCTCCTGCAGGAATGCCATATGCCTGCTGGGGTATGGGGGGAAGACAAAGGGGCCATATGTTTAGACCCTTTTGTCTCAATAGGTGTGATGGATGCACTTCCCTCTATCTTAAACTGATAGCAGGAACTTTCAGGCGGGCGTTACAATGGCCGGAGACATGGAGGCTGATGAGATCAATAGATCAAAAGAAAGTAGATCTGTGTGCTATCAGCAAAAGGTTCCCTGTAGGGGGTGTTGGGCTAGTATCACTACACCTCACTGCTTTCACCTGAAGGGGGAGGGGGCTCAGATATAGAATATAGCCAACTGTGGGGGCCAGAGAAGGCAGTCTCCTGAATGAGTCACCTGAAGGAAGATGGGGGAAAGGTCACCATGACAGAGCTCCAGCAAGGATTGGTCTAAGTATCCTAAGAACCCCTAACCCTTGCCCTACCTTTTAACCCCTGAACCACCAATGCTTTCCCTGTAACCCCTGCAATACCCCAGCTGCCCTATTTTCTCTAACCCATGATCCAACCCCTGTTGCTCTAACCCCTGTAACCATCCTGCCCATACCTCCCTGCACCCTTGGCCTGTGGAAAATGGGCTAACCCCTGCTGCCCTGCCAGTGTCCCTGTCCATTTAACCCCTGCCATACCTCCCTGCACCCCTGCCCTGTGGTACCCCTGCACCATTTAACCCCTGCAATATCCCTCATTATCCCCTACTGTTATTTAACCTTTTGTTTCCTAGGGATAGCTAAGATTAGGCTTGGGTGGACTTTAATCTATACGTGTGTATGTGTTAGAGTGTGTTAGATTTAGCTTGTGGGTGGAATTAAGTGGGATTGTGTAGTTGAGTTTTTATACTGAGGGTGTGTTATTGTATTGTTGTGCGGCTATATGTATATATATTTATATACACCAATATAAATATATAATAGATATAGTCTAAATATTAGACCATAGACGTTATTTTGTAATAAATCCTTTTTATTATTTAAAGTACCGTTTACATTGTCTTTGTAGCCGCCGTTACAGTATAAGGTAGTCGTAGCGTGAAGGGAATAGAATTGTGTGGGGAATAAATAGCTGAGCTAGCGTCAGCCGGCTACGCCTATTTATGAATATTAATTATTAATATCACACTAAATATTACTAATTAATAGACTCTTTAACAAATGGAATGTGATTTCTAATCTTCAAAAGAATTACAAGCACACAGTACAATTGCAGAGTAAAATCTTTATTGCTTTATAGCAGGGTTCTCTTGTGGAGGCCTAGATTCAGCTTATTTATATGAGCTATAAATTGGAAGCACCACAATAACTTTTCGACAAATGCTGATACAGGAGACCAACACCGACAAATCCTCTATCCCAGACAAATCTGGCCCTTGACCAGAATCTCGCAAGACCTTGCACCACCCTCTGTTCTGTACATCGAGAGCTGCTGCAAGTAATGATTGAGAACACATTCCACATGAACTGCTACTTAAGGAATTACTTCAACACAGTAAAATGATCAAGCAAGTTCTATCACGCTAGGTGCCACTAACCTGCATGTGAGCCGATGCTGGACCCTACTTTGGCCACTGATCAGGAGCGTAGCTAGAACCTAATAGGCCCTGGTGCGATAGTCAACTTGGGCACCCAACCTCAGACTTAATAAATAAAGACAATAAGGCCGGCCACACACTAGAGATTCCCTCGGATGGGACTTGCATCGCGTGCTGCTGGCAGGACCCGCACTGACCCCACTATACATGAACGGAACTCATCTGCTGCATTCTGTTCATGTATAGTGGGGTCAGTGCAGGTCCTGCCAGCAGCACGCGATGCAAGTCCCATCCGAGGGAATCACTAATGTGTGGCCGGCCTAATAGCTGATGACAATAACCTGATCCTAGCTCTCAATCAGAAGGCAGACTAGACTCACTAGCAGCTCACAGGTGACATGTACAGAACTCCATGGTAAATTCTCCCCGCTGTAACTTATCACTGCCCCTCCAGACATCTTCAGCTACTTGCAGCACATCTACACACTGCACCCCCTAAGTATACCACAGTCACATATATAGTATGGTGTAATCTGGAAAACATCTATGTCCCTAACATTGCTCGTAATAGTAATAATTCCCTTCTGAAAATATATATTTTACATACAGTGCCCCCTGTATTGCATACAATACAATTTTATTCATATTAGTTATACACAACCTTGTTATTCAATTGTTATATACAGCCCCCTCCCAATTATTACTTCCAGAGACACAATAAATTTAATTGGAAACCACTAGCCTAAATTATGTGACTACTTAATTATATGCCATACAGTGCCTCCCCTAATTTATTAAGCTACATATAGTGCCCTATGTATATATATATATATATATATATATATATATATATAGATATACACTCACCGGCCACTTTATTAGGTACACCTGTCCAACTGCTCGTTAACACTTAATTTCTAATTAGCCAATCACATGGCGGCAACTCAGTGCATTTAGGCATGTAGACATGGTCAAGACAATTTCCTGCAGTTCAAACCGAGCATCAGGATGGGGAAGAAAGGTGATTTGAGTGCCTTTGAACGTGGCATGGTTGTTGGTGCCAGAAGGGCTGGTCTGAGTATTTTAGAAACTGCTGATCTACTGGGATTTTCACGCACAACCATCTCTAGGGTTTACAGAGAATGGTCCGAAAAAGAAAAAACATCCAGTGAGCGGCAGTTCTGTGGGCGGAAATGCCTTGTTGATGCCAGAGGTCAGAGGAGAATGGGCAGACTGGTTCGAGCTGATAGAAAGGCAACAGTGACTCAAATTGCCACCCGTTACAACCAAGGTAGGCAGAAGAGCATCTCTGAACGCACAGTACGTCGAACTTTGAGGCAGATGGGCTACAGCAGCAGAAGACCACACCGGGTGCCACTCCTTTCAGCTAAGAACAGGAAACTGAGGCTACAATTTGCACAAGCTCATCGAAATTGGACAGTAGAAGATTGGAAAAACGTTGCCTGGTCTGATGAGTCTCGATTTCTGCTGCGACATTCGGATGGTAGGGTCAGAATTTGGCGTCAACAACATGAAAGCATGGATCCATCCTGCCTTGTATCAACGGTTCAAGCTGGTGGTGGTGGTGTCATGGTGTGGGAAATATTTTCTTGGCACTCTTTGGGCCCCTTGGTACCAATTGAGCATCGTTGCAACGCCACAGCCTACCTGAGTATTGTTGCTGACCATGTCCATCCCTTTATGACCACAATGTACCCAACATCTGATGGCTACTTTCAGCAGGATAATGCGCCATGTCATAAAGCTGGAATCATCTCAGACTGGTTTCTTGAACATGACAATGAGTTCACTGTACTCAAATGGCCTCCACAGTCACCAGATCTCAATCCAATAGAGCATCTTTGGGATGTGGTGGAACGGGAGATTCGCATCATGGATGTGCAGCCGACAAATCTGCGGCAACTGTGTGATGCCATCATGTCAATATGGACCAAAATCTCTGAGGAATGCTTCCAGCACCTTGTTGAATCTATGCCACGAAGAATTGAGGCAGTTCTGAAGGCAAAAGGGGGTCCAACCCGTTACTAGCATGGTGTACCTAATAAAGTGGCCGGTGAGTGTATATAGATATATATAGATATATATTTTTATATATAAACCCATTATTTTATGTATATTCACTCCTGAGTTAACATTATACATATCGCTCTATACTAATATTTAATATATGACCCCATAATACATTTATATATAATACCACTATATTACATATATAATTCACCTGTATTACATTTTTTATCTCTCTAATAGAACATATACAAGCCCCATACTGCATGTGTAATAGCCATATATAACACACACACATTATATATAGTGTATATTTATGAGTTTTTGTATCTAATGTATTTGATTCACGATCATGTAACATGAGTAACACTATATGAAGTTATAACACAATAATTACACATATATAGATGTACTTTTCGTTTATTTTTAAAGAGAGTGCTGCCTTCTTGTATTTTCTGTATTTTGGCCGTTGTCGGGTCTAAGGCTGTGCACCTCCATCATTATTCATAGTGCTGCCAAGGAATTTTGGTATGATATATATATATATATATATGTGTGTGTGTGTGTCACCAATATATAATGCCCCCTATATTACTTATATATAATGTCCCCATATATTACATCTCATGCCCCCAATATATAATGCCCCCTAAAGCATGTAACCCCTCATTTCTTCTAATTAGCTGTGGACTATTAATATACTAAAAAAATATATACTTACCTACCAGCGTACCCACAATGTTCATGTTTGGCAGTGGCTCCTGCTGCCACGCGTGAGCTGTGATTATCAGTGGTATGTGGAAGCTGCGATACAACTGATAAATAGAGTGGCGCACCAGGAATTCAAGCATCCTCCTGCGCCACTCTCACTGAAACTGCTGGCACGACCGTGATGGTATAATCCCACCGGGCTCGATAGTGTCAGTGACTGCGGTGGAAGCTTGAATTTATTTTATTATCAGTTGTATCGCGGCTTACACATACCACTTATAATCACAGCTCACGCATGGCAGCAGGTGGCAAGTGGTGTGGGGGGCATGTGGGCTTAGGGGCCCAGTTGCAACTGCGACCTCTGCGACACCTATAGCCATGCCACTGCAACTGATGTGCATGTACAGTTCAGGCTGCAAATATTGAGGTTGGTTTTTGTCCAAGTTCTTACTGTCGGCCCACAGAGTGTTTGAGTTTAAAACCCCTATATATCCACAGAAGACTGCTGAGCTTGTTATAACAAACTTGCTCCGTGTGTCTAACAAATATACCAAACTGAACAAAATACAAGTGAACTGAGCATATCTATTCCATTCAGCCATACTTTGTTCAGTCTAGTGAATCTGGCGGAGATAGAGAGTAAGTTTTTCAAAAGAAACACCCTGCCTTGGTATCGGGTCACTGGGGGGGTTATGAAAAATCCTTATTAATGATGGTGCATTAAACCTGATCTTTATTATCCCTCAGGTTAAATTACCAATGCATTTAGCACATTGTATTGTGGATAAAACCGTATTACACTTTATACATCCTATATAACAGATTTAATTATCCATTAAAGACAAGTAAAAAGCTGTGTCAGATTGTACAGTGCATTCCTCTTCTGGCCTGAATATTGAGGAAAAGACTTTGGGCTCTCGGCTAATATGTGGTGAATGTTAACCCAACTGTCTGCTCTCTTCCACACAACTGTTACAATCATCAGTCATATTGGCTATAATAATGGAACAAAGCTTTGTCCAGGAATTAGTATTAAACAAGGCATGTGGCCATGGTTACAGGCCACCGCAACAGGATTGGGGCTATGTTACATATTCCTCCTTCTACCCACTCCATTCTAGCCTATACACATAGAAGAGACTAGATTACTGACTCCAGGGGGAGGACCTACTTCTGGCATCCGGAGGGGGCTATGCTACATATTCCTCCTTCTACCCACTCCATTCTAGCCTATACACATAGAAGAGACTACATTACTGACTCCAGGGGGAGGACCTACTTCTGGCGTCCGGAGGGGGCTATGTTACATATTCCTCCTTCTACCCAGTCCATTCTAGCCTATACACATAGAAGAGACTAGATTACTGACTCCAGGGGGAGGACCTACTTCTGGCATCCGGAGGGGCTATGCTACATATTCCTCCTTCTACCCACTCCATTCTAGACTATACACATAGAAGAGACTAGATTACTGACTCCAGGGGGAGGACCTACTTCTGGCATCTGGAGGGGGCTATGTTACATATTTCTCCTTCTACCCACTCCATTCTAGCCTATACACATAGAAGAGACTAGATTACTGACTCCAGGGGGAGGACCTACTTCTGGCATCTGGAGGGGGCTATGTTACGTATTCCTCCTTCTACCCACTCCATTCTAGACTATACACATAGAAGAGACTAGATTACTGACTCCAGGGGGAGGACCTACTTCTGGCGTCCGGAGGGGGCTATGTTACATATTCCTCCTTCTACCCACTCCATTCTAGCCTATACACATAGAAGAGACTAGATTACTGACTCCAGGGGGAGGACCTACTTCTGGCGTCCGGAGGGGGCTATGTTACATATTCCTCCTTCTACCCACTCCATTCTAGCCTATACACATAGAAGAGACTAGATTACTGACTCCAGGGGGAGGACCTACTTCTGGCGTCCGGAGGGGGCTATGTTACATATTCCTCCTTCTACCCACTCCATTGTAGCCTATACACATAGAAGAGACTAGATTACTGACTCCAGGGGGGGAACTACTTCTGGCATCCGGAGGGGGCTATGCTACATATTCCTCCTTCTACCCACTCCATTCTAGCCTATACACATAGAAGAGACTACATTACTGACTCCAGGGGGAGGACCTACTTCTGGCGTCCGGAGGGGGCTATGTTACATATTCCTCCTTCTACCCAGTCCATTCTAGCCTATACACATAGAAGAGACTAGATTACTGACTCCAGGGGGAGGACCTACTTCTGGCGTCCGGAGGGGGCTATGTTACATATTCCTCCTTCTACCCACTCCATTTTAGACTATACACATAGAAGAGACTAGATTACTGACTCCAGGGGGAGGACCTACTTCTGGCATCCGGAGGGGGCTATGTTACATATTCCTCCTTCTACCCACTCCATTCTAGCCTATACACATAGAAGAGACTAGATTACTGACTCCAGGGGGAGGACCTACTTCTGGCGTCCGAAGGGGGCTATGTTACGTATTCCTCCTTCTACCCACTCCATTCTAGCCTATACACATAGAAGAGACTAGATTACTGACTCCAGGGGGAGGACCTACTTCTGGCGTCCGGAGGGGGCTATGTTACATATTATTCCTTCTACCCAGTCCATTCTAGCCTATACACATAGAAGAGACTAGATTACTGACTCCAGGGGGAGGACCTACTTCTGGCATCCGGAGGGGACTATGTTACATATTCCTCCTTCTACCCACTCCATTCTAGCCTATACACATTGAAGAGACTAGATTACTGACTCCAGGGGGAGGACCTACTTCTGGCGTCCGGAGGGGGCTATGTTACATATTCCTCCTTCTACCCACTCCATTCTAGCCTATACACATAGAAGAGACTAGATTACTGACTCCAGGGGGAGGACCTACTTCTGGCGTCCGGAGGGGGCTATGTTACATATTCCTCCTTCTATCCACTCCATTGTAGCCTATACACATTGAAGAGACTAGATTACTGACTCCAGCGGGGAGGTGATCAATGGTGATTTATAGTCATCCGTCGGATCCGTTCTTTTGACCGGAAAAAAAACGCGGCATGGTGCGTCTTTGGTCTGGTCAAAAAAACGAATCAAAAACTGATCTCAAGTAAAAAGGATCCGATGGATGACTATAAATCACCATTGATGTCAATAGGGAAAAAATGGATACATTTTTTATCCGTTTTTTAAAATAAACTAAACGGATTATAAAAAACGGATAAAAGCGGTAGTGTGAACGAAGCCTTCGACTTTTATGTGCAACTTTGTGTTGAAATTATCTGATTTCACTCCCTCTGGTAGGGGATGCCACCCTTGTAAAATGAAGGCCTCAGTAATATAGCTGCTGTGGTTAAGAAAAAAAAAACAAAAAACACACAAGTAAAAATTTTTTTAATGATAATAACACAATATAAACACTTTGACAATACAAAAATCGATATATTTAATCAATGGCCTAAAAAAAAAGATGTCCTCCTTCTACCAACTCCATTCTAGCCTGATCTACAGTGAACAGACTAGAATACTGACTCCAGGCGGCGCACCTACTCCTGGTCACTCCATTCTAAACTGATCTACAGTGAACAGACTAGAATACTGACTCCAGAGGGAGTACCTACTTCTGGTCACTCCATTCTAGCCTGCTCTGTACTGAACAGACTAGAATACTGACTCCAGGGGGCGCACCTACTCCTGGTAACTCCATTCTAGTCTCAACCCTTATGACAGCAGGAGGGGCAATGTGTCTATGTTTGGAGAGCAGGAAATCCAGTCGGGAGGGGAGTGCTGTCATTGGCTGGCAGGCATCATGTGACAGCTTCAGGCTCTGAGCTGGTTTTCAGTCTGATTGGTAAGGCTGCAGCTCTGTCAGGGCATGTGTGGGCAGGAGGGGGAGGTGTCACCTTGTGGAGGCCCGAGAGGATTCTGTTCGGCTGGGTGTGAAGGCAATGCAGTCATTACCATACACATTGTATGATAATGACAGCACACTGGGCATAGCCGGTTAGCATCTGTAATCTGTATTACAGGCAGTAACACACAATGCTAACCTCTGCTGTCATTATCATGCACAGTGTATGATAATGACTGAGAGCAGGAGGGCTGGCCGCAATGGGTATTGGAGCGTTCTGCTGAAGAAATGGCTCTGCCGGCCCCATGTCTAGTAAAAGGCAATCGGCCCACCAGGAGTTTCCCCAATAAGGTGCATTGCCAATCCGCCCCTACCAGAGCCGCATCTGATTGGTCTGATGCCTCTGCTCCCGGATAGGCTGAGCAGCTTCCATGTCAGTGGAGCTTACTGCAATGGCACGATACCGGCAGTGCTGCCATGGAGTGAGTTCATGACAACATCATTTCAAGTCTAGCTGAAAACAGAATGGCATCTGGCTCATTCTGAACATAAGGACCTGTCTGTAGACTGCCCCCTGATTGTCTGTCTGTCTGTCAGCCTGTGAGCCAAACAGGGCCTATTTTCCCGCTAATTTTCACAGTAAAATAACATCATCCAAAACTTCGGATTCGTTTAGCGGACAAATTTTTGTGAAATTTGTAATGAATCCAATTTGTTTACAATTTATTCACTCATCTCTAATGCCACTGTGAGGGAACAGTCAGAGGTGAACCATATATGAGGTGCTCATGTCATCTCACTACATGTTATGCTGTTTAATTCAGTATAGAAAGATTGAAAAAAATACAAAATTTGTTGTATTTGTTACATAAAATATATATTTCCTTCTTACAAGTGTTGCCCTATTTTCCTGATTGGCAGCGGTCTGACACCCTGCACCAACCAGCGGTTTCAGAGTAGCTCCAGGGACAGAACTACACAGCTCTGTCCATTGTGTAGTGCAGCGCTGCTCGTATTCCTCTCAATAGTGTTCCAACACCGGAGCGACTCTGAAACAACTGAATGGTGGGGATGCTGGGTGTAGGATACCCATCGATCAGATAGTAATGGACTATCTGATGGGTAGGTTATCACTGCATCAAAAACCTGCTACTTTCCAGTTCAACTAAGAAATTACAGTATATATGGTTTTACCTTTCTATGTGAAATAAGACCTTAATAGGAATCAGGATGTAAAACAAGAAATGGTAAAAAAAAAATCAGACAATCACTACATGCTGTATTGCAAATTTCAGTGTTTGTATTAATACTACAGGAGCATCACTACCAGAGCAAGACGTTACACACATTTACAGTATAAAGTATTAAACAAGTATACAAGAGATTTCCTCCAAACAGTGACTCCAGTATAAATGCACATCAAGAATAACACAAGATCTAACAGCTCTTCAAATAAGAGTCTTCATTCTTTTGACATCACATGTACTACTTGTAACACCCACTAGAGGTCAGCAGTTGACTTACAAATACTGTTATTGCTTTGTATTTTGTTGAAATTTTTAATCAGAATATTAAAAATATTTAATACTAAGAATGAAAGTAATTAAAGGTAAAGCTTGAAAGAATTACTGAAAAGTAAATAAAAATGTATAACTTTTTCATTAGATAGGTGACTAAAGTTAGGTTGGTAGGGGTCCGCACCACATATGTAGATTCTGCACAATTTCTTTTCCCCATAATCATGTAAAACAGATACATACATGCAATTATTTACACTACTTAGAACAGTTATGTACACTTGTGCTTGAAATACATAATTTATATGAATTTATCACAAATCCTCAACATTAATAATAAATGGTGGAATTAGGACACTTGTACAGTAAATGGTGGTAACTTTTTACATATGTAAAGATGTAAGGACAGCATTGAAATTAACGTCACTGAAAGTCTATGGTTTGAATTTCTCTTGGGAGAACTGAAGCCAAACTGCAGCAATAAATTATTGAGGGGACCCTTTGTTTACACCTTTATATGGTTTTCTTTATAGGTATTTTTTTTATAGCCAGCAACATGTCTGCTCATAAATATTGGTTAGGGATGAGTGTTGTCTAGAAATACTCTAATTGCAATGTATAAAGTGTTTAAAAGTTTAAAGGGGTTAGCCAACCTCTATAATGACCGCCTAATGCCTAGGCCCCTCAGATAGGCTTTACTTACCCTGCTCCCCGGCACCTGCGTCGCTTCTGATGCTTGCTGCTGCATCTCCCTTTCACGCGGACCAAAACATCCGGTGTTGGGGGGAAGCCAATAGCAGACAGCAAGGGGGACAAGCATCCTTAGTGTCACGGATGACGCTAGGGAGGCTTGTCCCATTCAAGGCTTGCTATTGGCTTCCCCCCCGTCTTCAAATGTTTTGATTTGCACTACAGGTGGTAGCAGTGGCGCGGCTGTGCAGGCATCAGAAGCGATGCGGGTGCCAGGGAACGGGGTAAGTATAACCTACATGGGAGGCCCGGGATTTAGGTGGGGCCATTATAGGGGGTCATTGAGTCATATGTTTCAGCCTATATGCAAAGTTTACAAATAAAGGATATTGTTTGACTAAGAAAACATGTCTTCAATATTAAAACAAGTTGCACAGTAGAAAAGATAAAGTCTTACAACTATATCTAAAACTTTTTAGTATAGCCAAAGCTCGCAAGGCCATGAAACATGGCAGTTGTTCATAAGACTGCAGAACAGGACTTCACTTATAGAAGTCCCATTTGCTAGGTACTACCAGTGTCTCCTGGTAGTCAGGGGTTGTGCAGCAAGAAAATCTGGCCTGGCCATCCCTACCCTCACTCCCAATCTGTTTGTACAAGCACTGCTTCCTCTTCACGATTACGCTGCATGTCATTTCAACTGTAGCAGCGGCGCAGTGAAATTACAAGTGCCTGTCCCATTCAAGTGAATGTAACAAGCAATTGAAATTATACTGTGCCAATGAGACTTCTGAGACAACTCGCAGTGTGATCTTGAAGAGGAAGTAGCATTCACACAAGCGCCGCCTCCTCTTCAAACAGCTGGAACGGAGGGGGGTTTTGGGAGTTGGACCTCTCATCGATCAGGTATTGATGACCTATTCTGAGGATAGGTCATCAACATGTATTGGCTGCAAATCCCCTTTAAGTCTGCTATATACTGTATTTCCTGAGTTCTGTGTCAGATATATGTTTCTTGAGTTCTGTGACCTGCCCTGGTCATGCAACATGCTTTGCTTGAAACTGCTTCGATCCTGTCTGGGTCCTGTATTGGAACTTTGTCTGCCATCACCTGTAATGTCTGAACTGAGTCTTATGCATCCTTCCACCTAGATGTCTCGACTGATGCCATCCAGCATCCACTCTGTCTATACGAGTTCCTGTTTCTTTTTGTCTGTCTGGGTTCCTGATTGTTCTGTCTGCCAGTGCTCCGTCTTTTGCCTCATGTCCGTATCTTTATTTGCCTTAGACTCATCTGTACTCTATCCAGTTCTGATTTAGTGCCTTATCTGTGCCTCTGGTGTATTGCACTAGTATCTCTGACCTCCATGGTTCAGCTGCCAACTACACCAGGACTATTCTAAGAGGTTGCAGCCTGGTGGTTCCTCTGCTCTGAAGTCCAGGTCCAGCCTGCTGGTTCATCTGCTCTGAAGTCCAAGAGCTGTGTAGTTCCTGTGTAGGGGTTAAAGAATGATAACCAGGGGACCACCAAGAAAAAGCTATCAGGTCTAGCCCAATGCCAAACTGGTTACTTGGCACAGTGGTAAATTGAAACGGAACAAACCGTTACCAAAAAAATCGATCTGTCACCCATTTTTTTTACAATGATTTTAATGCTGGATCCGGTTTGTTCCTTTTCAATTTAATACAACCGCATACGAACGTAATGGATGCATAGTGTATTAAATTAAAAGGATCCGTTTTATTTAGTTCTTGAGACCCTCTGCTGCACATGTCAAAGTAGCCTTAGTATATTAACTTGTCAGAGATTTAAAAAAAAAGAAAGAATTGGTAACTGTATGCACAATTATTATAATTTTTTTGCTTGATGGTATAGCCAAAGAAATACAAACATGGTGGAAATAAGTATGGGCCTGCATCGTTAGAGACCTAAATATGGAGTCCCATGCACTGCGTGGCACTGCATCCCCAGGGAAACCATCCATAGCTACAGCAGACATTAGCTATTGCTAGTAATAGAAAAAAGAGGTACTCAAGTTGACATATATCTTTCAAAACATCTAATAAAACACTGGGCTGTAGAAGTATCCATCGATATTCAAAGTGTTTTATATTAAAGTGTTATTTGACATTTCTATACCTTTCTCTTTAAATAGTGACATATTAGATTCAGTTCATTTTTATATTCGAGCATTTTGTAGCAACAACAGATATGAATAGAAGTCAGACAAAAATCATTGACAGTTGGCAGCTTTCAAGCGAAGACACTGCCACAGCAATAAGCACCATGCTGTCAGCAAAACATTACTAGCAGTATATACCAGTTGATTTTTTTGTTTCAGAATTGTGTCGACTGTCACTTAAGTCGTTCAAAATCCCAATACAAAGAGCACTTTAGCAATACAATATCCTCCCTCAGTATCCAAACAGGACTTTAAGCCTCCATATAGACGCCATTTTACATTCGTGGTTTTTTTTAAATATCCCAACCCCTGCAGTGCCTTCAGTTTATATTATACACCTCCACTGAGCCCCCAGTATAAATAATAGCCACCATATTGTCCCCAGTAAGGCTGATAAGTTGACCAATCCTTTTGTTTTCCGGAGATAAGACACTGCCAGAGATGTCTGGCAGCGGCTTTCTGACCTCTGTCCATTCACTACTCATGCATGCTTGGCCAGGCATGCATTTGTATGTTAGCATTGGAAGAGATAGCTGTCAGATGAACGAGTGGTTGGCTGACAGTTATTCCAAGTGTATCACCAACTTTTGGTATATGGTAATGATGCAAGACCGACACTCACTTATAGATATAATGCATATGGCATTTATTGACACATATCAATATTGACAATATCAATGTGACGTGTTTCGGCTCAAGCCTGATCCTTCCATAAACAAGGAGCCGAAACGCATCACATTGCTATTATGTGGCAATAAACACTATATACATTATATCTACAAGTGAGTGCCGGTCATCATTACTGACTGCTCCCCTAGGACGCGAGCACTAGGCCATTGCACACCGGAGTGCCGACTGGTTCATACAGAAAACTTATGGTAGGTGGACATAAAAAGTCTATTATCCTGCTTTTTTTTGTGTCCAGACCAACTGGCCTTGAGTAAAAAAAATAATTGACTCTAAAGGTCCTTTTACACGGAAAGATAAATCGTATTAGCGATCGTAGATGAACGATCGAACGATGCAATGTAAATACCGTTTACACTGAAAGAGAAGTCGTTCACAATCTTCGTACTTTCGGTCGTTTTATAATCGTTATTACGATCGTTCCTTGCTCCTTGCCATAAGCATTACCATTACCATCTGCCAACGACTAAACGATTTTCGTTTAAACTGGAAGATTTTTCGAACGATGAACGATTAATTTATTGGCGGGACAAAAGATGCGATCAACGAGAAGCGAACGAAATCTCGTTCGTCGTTAAATCGTTACCCGTGTTTATACGCAACAATAATCGTGCAAATCCGAACGTTTGAACGATAATCGGCTCGTGTAAAAGGGCCTTAACAATTCTTACAAATCATCAGCAGGGCTTCTTCACTTGTGGGGAGCTGTCTCCGCTGGTGAAGAAACGTCCACCTGCTGCAATCTCCAGAACGGGGCTCAAAAAGTGAAGGATAGTGCACTGTGCTCAGCTATTTTTGGCACTCTCATAGAAGTGAATCGAGGGTGACCGCAATTGCACCCTCACTCACTTTGGGGTCCACGTTCTAGAGATAGTTGCGGGCCCCAGAGGATATCCTCGCAATCTGCCACCAATGTGCAAGATAGTGAAGTTGGCTAAAAGTCTAAGGGTACAACCACATGTAGTGTAAAAACTGCTGATTTTTTTGCAGCAGGATTGCATGCAGAAAATCTGCAGCATTTACAGTAGTACCAATATGTATGAGAATTTAAAAAAGCTCATCCCCATGCTTTGGAAAGTTTCCACAATGAAATCTGCACATAACTTGACATTCAATTAGTGCGGTCTTCATTAGTAAAATGAGAGGCAGCTCCGGGCTAACTGGCTGCATGGTTCTCGACCGCAGCACGGCCGCAACCCGTCCGTATCGAAGCTGCTCTGTGTGTCCGTACCCTAATGCACTGAAAATATAGTTCACCATTGTGTTACTGTAGCATTCACAATGGGTATTGGGGTGTTGGCACCACTTTCAGCCTAGTAGCACGTTTTCCATTTGACAAAATACAATAGTATCAATCTTGTGGGAGACACAATCAGTTAAATTAAAAGAGTGTTCTAAGATATTTTAATGATGACCTATCATTTAGATACAGCCAGTGCCTTCTCAAGCTGCTGATCAGCGGGGATCCCGGGTGTCGGACCCCCACTGATTAGATACGGATGACCCATCTAGGTCATCAGTAAAAAAATATCTCAGAAAACCCCTGTAAGCAGTCTTTTGCCAAAGAAATGTAAAATAATTTCAATGTTGGATATATAGAGATGATTTTTGCAGTAAACTTGCTTAGCACTGCAACATGAAAATGCTGTCTGTCTATCCTATTGTAGCAGCTTGCAAGAAACCTTTAACTAATACAAGACAGTCAAATACCCCTAGTATCTAGCAGTGGGGACACTTAAATGCATCTGTCAACATAGTTCATTTCAGCCTGGAATCTCCTTGATATAAAGGTAATCTACATGACATCTCTCGAGGAAAAAGCAGGGGCCTTGGGCAGATTCCAGAGATGCAGTGAAGGAGACAACAAGAGGGCGAATTTCAAAGGACACTGAATTTGTAGCTGTGGAATCACTTAATTGTTAATATTACTTATTCAGTGGAGTGCCAACAAACGGGTGATAGAAATATGGCTGTCAATAATTTGTCAATGCTTCACAATATATAAGTCCTAATGTATCTATGACATGTCAGTGGCGGAAAATGCAAATATTACTGGAAATGTTTCATCCAAACAGATGGCTAAATAGAGAGCTAGATAGAGGAAGAGAGACAAAAGAGAAAGAGAGAAATGTGGCTGCAATAAAACTTAGAGGGGTATTTGGCATCTGAGACATTCATGGCTATCAAGCGTATATTACCAAATATCTGATTCCATTTTGAGGACTCCCACCTTTAAGAAAAATAGGGTCCCCTTCTATATCATTCGCTCATCAGAAAGATGAAATGGAAGCAACTCTCTTCATTGTTTAACCAGTTTAACCAGTTCCCTACCATTGAACAACTATATACGTCAGCAGTAGGGACTTTAAAGATGGAGCAAGCACCACCCAGATGATCACATTTTATACAAGGATGACATCTGTGTGCTGTCCGCATTTTTTTGCTGACCCACAGAAATGAATAGGTCCACATGCAATCTGCAAGAAATGTGGATTGGACACGGACCCAAAATATGTTGTGTGCATGAGGCCTTAATTTGAGTTGTCACTTCTTTATAAATCTATAGGACAACAAGTGTTCACTCTACCAAACCAAAAGCATTTTGATAGAAAAAGTAACCTCTCTTGTGTAGGCGAATGGACATAAGGAATACATCACACCAAATGTGCACATTCATCACTTGAATAAGTGGATGGCAAAACTTAAATACCCCGTAGAAGCCAACCAACCTTATCTAACTGTCTGTTCTTCATAAAGGTGAACTGGAGTTCTTCCATAGCCGCACACTCAAGTTACAACCCAACAGAGTTGCAATGGTGACAAGAGCAGAGTTCCTAGGTCTTAACCATAACTGTAATGGAAGACAAGCCTCTACTCCAAAATTATGACACCAATCTGGCAAAACAAACTACTTACAAAAATAATAAATAAGATCTGGTTTGGAAAAATCCCTGCATGAGCCAAAGCTGCAATAGTTTTTAAAAGATATCATGAAGGATAGGCTACTCTTAACTATGGGAGTGAGAGAATTTTACTGAGAGTCTCAAAGCGAATCGTTGGCTTTTAATTTTACTCTAATTTCTAAAGGTTACAGACACCTTTGGAGACATTTTTAATAACTTAGATGTATTTTGCTCTAAAAGAAAACATTTTTCTAATAGGTTTATATGTGTCACAGTACATAGCAAGCTACAGAATGCTGTTTACAGTCATATTCATTCTGAAGGCTTGTTCTCCAGCCTCTGTCTCTCCTTTCCTGAACAATTTACTAAGCTGATTTCTAGCCAAATCAAAGTTCAACTGTGAAATTTGTCATTGACTGTTCCTTTTGTGCACAGTGTATGCAGTGTAATCTGGTGTAAAATAAAAATAGAATTTAATCATACTTACCTCATCCATTTGCTCGCGACGGGCTAGCTGCCACCATCTTGATTGAAGATCTAGCAAGAAATATTGTGTGGCTTGTGATGACATCATAACATTGCGCGAGATCTTCAATCAAGATGGCAGCGGCCCACCCGTCGCAAGCAATTAGATGAGTTAAAGGGGTTGTCCCATGAAAAATATTCTACAGTTTTCAAACCAGCACCTGGATCTGAATACTATTGTAATTATATGTCATTAGAAATTTTAGCATAGCCACTCATGTATCTGTATAGTACCACCTTCTGTTTGTTCTTTTTCTTATTTGTTTGACCTGCTCACTGAAAAGGCCGCACATGCTCAGTTTCATCCTCAACTGCCTCCTAAGCTGTGATAGGGAGAGCTGAGACACGCCTCCTGAGCTGCAGCAGAAAAGGCACTCCCCTTGCTGCTAGCTTGATATAAATCTAGCAGAGCAATGAATGGGGAGATCTTTGGATCCATGTGAGGTACAGGGCTGGTTCTAGCTTTGTTAGAAAGAGACATTCATGTCCTTTATGATGTCTGATTTTAATTTTTTTAGTCATGGGATAACCCCTTTAAGTATGATTTTTTTTAAATTTATTTTGTACACTATTTCAGGGAAAATCCATTCGCTACCTGAAGCACGAGGAAATTCAGCTTTGCGGTGAATCAAATTTTCTCTGAAATTCGTGGACTTCAATTCGTTGAACAGTAGTCATAACTGAACAAACTAGTTTTAACTGAGCTCTGTGAAAAAAATGAATATTAATAAAACATAAATCTCAATGAATTACAAGACAGACTACATAGTTGTAACAAATGAACATAAGTTCAATGCTTAGAATTAAAAAGTAATGCATCACTGTAATGCATGCACCTGTATTTGTCCAGCCAAAATCCAGCACATGCCGGAAACGGGCTGGATCCCTGCCATATCCCATTGTAACCAATGCTGGATACAGTGAACTCTAGATGTTAAAATAGCCTAACTTGCAGAAAATATTGATACTGATCACCAAAATGCACATTAAACCATGACAATGATCTGTTTACAGCAGGAAAGAATAGCATGTGTCGCTGTGTCCATGCCTTCCCTAATAAATAAAAAAGCTGATGCTCATTCTGGCATGCTACTGATGTAGCCCCAGTTTGCTATAAGCTTCACATGGTGTTCCTTCACACCGCAGGGAATTCAGGAAAAAAAAAAGTCTATATTTAGAAGTGTAGAGGAAGAGCAACTAAGCGTAAGGCAGCTTCAGTACAGAGATGACTGTCATACAGTGCTATCCACAAAGAAATACTACACTGTGCCCAGAAGTAGGACAGTGAACAACATTTGCAGGAGACATGAGGTCACAAGATCGAAGCACTGTGACTTATTAGAAGCTATTCCAAAGCTGTGACATGTAGTGTAGAATATAAAATATACCACAGTTATGGAACACAATTCCAAGGATCAGATACAGCTGTCCTGAATTCTTTGGCTGCTTCATCATTTCATGATGATTTGCATAGGTTTTGACACAACCTGTATGGGACCCAACCAAAAATGTGAATTGCTGTCTGTTAGCCCAGCACTGCATGCCTGTGCTGCTGCTCCTACATGCGGGCATGGGCACAGGGCTCCCTCACTCCCTCCTGCTGCCACGGGCAGCAGGTAGCTTAAACTGTTGTATCTGCGCCCCATGCAGGAGCTTCCTTCCTTGCTGGCCCAAGTACAGCTATGTGTCTCTGGCATCCTCCTTTCTGCTTACACCATGTTCCAAATTATTATGCAAATTGAATTTAAGTGTCATAAAGATTACATTTTTTGTTTTTCAATGAAACTCATTGATGGTATTGTGTCTCAGGGCTCTATGGATCACTGAAATCAATCTCAGATACCTGTGATAATTAGTTTGGCAGGTGAGCCCAATTAAAGGAAAACTGGATGTTCCACAATATTAAGCAGGCCACTGCTTAGATCTTGATGGCAGCAATGCATCTCATAAAAGTTGGAACAGGACCATGTCTACAATTGTGTGGCATAACCTCTTCTTTTATCAACACTCTATAAACATCCAGGAAGTGAGGAGACCAATTGCTGGAGTTTTGGGAGAGGAATGTTGTCCTAGTCTTCTCTGATATAGGATTCTGCTACTCGACAGTCCTTCTTTGCTGGGTTTTTTGTTTCATGATGTTTTCTATTGATGAAAAGTCTAGACTGCAAGCAGGCTGTTCAGCACCCAGACTATTCTCGTACGAAGCCATAGTATTTAGCATTGTCTTATATAAAATGTGAAATATATAAGGACTTTCCTGAAAAAAACATTGTGCTGGGGTGATAAATATGACATAATTTTTTCTGTGTATTTGTATGTCTTTCTCTATGCTTTCCTTCTCTTGCTGGCCAGCAAAACTATTTTTCTCTCTCCTATTACCAGTACTTCTACAGACAGACTAGGGAATTATTCACACTAATGGGCTACGGTGGCAGCTGGTGGTACTGGACTAAGTGCAATTGTATAGTCAGTATTTGGCAGGAAGAGGACGTTCCAGAAGATTTATATGCATTCATTCTCCTAGACGATCTCAGCATACCAAGCAGACTAAACTTCCAAGAAGGGCATAAAAACCTCTCTCAGCAGCTCAAGCTACTGTACTCCTGTATCTGAGATGGAAGGTACTCAGACTGAGGTGGGTGAACCTATGATTCCTGAGGAGAGTGTTGTAGATGGGAATGGGACTGCTCCACCTGTAAGTACAACTACTCCAAAAAGTATGATGGAACTCCTTGTATGGTTGGTTCACTGCCAAGAATTAAGTGACCTAAAACTATGATACCTATGCAAGTAGCTGATACAAAAAAAGTAATTTAAAGTGGGAACAATGCCTAATCTGAAATATCCTCGGGTTCTAGGCAAGATATACCTGTTTTCTGTAGTATGTTTAAAATACACAATGTGGTTTCTGCAGTTACAACTAAATTTCAAACTAAAAAGATATCCGATGTAGAAACTTTGAGTAACTTATTTCCATTTGATAATAATGTATTCCATGGTAATGGCAAAGGTCATCTTTCTAGGAGAGAAAAGCAGCTTGCCCGTGAGAAATGGTGATCTGAACACTCTCTCTTAGAAAAAGAGCCTTTCCATGCCCCACAATGGGGAAAATACATTTCTGTTAGACAAAATCAGGTGAAAGATTAAACAGAGGAACAGTATCCTTGTTACAAAATAAAAATCAGTATCTTACACCGGGCGTGTGAGCACCCACAGGCAAAAGAAAAAGTGTGGCAAATTATAGTGCCTTCTGAATATAGAGCGTCAATAATGAAAATAGCTCCCTGTTTACCAATGTCAGGACATCTGGGTAGAAATAAAACACTATCAAGTATACTAAACGGGTTCTTTTGGCCCTAGATACTTGCAGATATGGTCAATTTTCGTGAATCATGTCCAGAGTGCCAGTATATTTCTCCAGGTGACAAAAAGAGTAAATTGGCTCCCATCTCTATGGTTGATAGGATTGAAAGGATGGTTCTGGATATTGCCGGTCATCTTGAAAAAAGTACAAAAGTAACCAATACAGTGGTTCCTCAAGTTACAATATTCATTGGTTCCAGGATGACCATTGTATGTTGAAACCATTGTAAGTTGAGTAATTGGTTCCAAAGCCCCAAAATGTCATCCAAGATAATTAAAATAGAAAATTAAAATTTGAGAGAAATAAGCAGATAACTAAGACAGATAAAACAAGTCCTTACATAACACAGTCAGGAATAGCTGATAACTAGCAATTAATCCAGATATTTTACCAGAGAAGTGGCCTTGATTGGTTGGATCTGAGTGTAAAGGCCCTTTTACACGGGCCGATGTGTCTCTCTGCCCGACCGCCGATCAGCGATATCGGCGCTCGGGCAGGGAGCCTTTACACGGCCCGATGAATCGAGCGCTGGGCCGCACGAGTGATTGCTGTATCGCTCGTGCGGCCCAGAAGCTCCATACTGTCAGGCGCACATCGCCTGTTTACACAGGCCGATGTGCGCCCGACAGATTGGATCTTTTGTAGAAACCAAAAGATCCAATCAGCCGACGAACGAGCGTTTTGCTCGTTCGTCGGCTGATTAGGGCCACTTTTACACGGGCCGATTATCGGCACTAGCGTTCCTAGGAACGATTTTTCGGCCGATAATCGGCCCGTGTAAAAGGACCTTTAGATATTGTATGTTGAGTCTAGCTTCAACCTACGATGGGCCAGGTATCTTGAGGGATCACTGTATATCCTTGTTATAAGTGATTATATGACACATTAGCCAGAGGCTATACCTTTAAGAACTATCACTATTAAAATAATTGCACTGGAGATGATAACGTTTTGGTCATGTGAATATTCCTCATGCAGTTGTTACAGATCAAGGCTCAAACTTTCAGTCTAATTTAATGATGCAAATCTATCAGCTTCTAGGAATTCAAGCTGTATGGACTATTACTTACCATCTCCAAAATGATGGTTTAGTATAACACTTCACAAAACTCTTAAAAGAATACTGTATACGTTTGTGCAACAGTATCCAAGACAATGGGATGAATTGATCCCATATGTCAGGTTTGCATACAGGGAGGTTTCCCTAGTATCCACTGTTTTATCCCCCTTTGAGCTACTGTAAGGGACCAATAGGACCCTTGGATGTGATAAAGGAACACTGGAAAAAGCCTGTCCCAAATCCAAAAAACTTGGTGGAATACATATTTTTATGAGGGACAAACTGACCAAGTTGGCCGATTTTGTAAATATTAACCTTAAAGGGTTTCTGTCACCAGAAATCACCCTATTAAACCAAGTGTCATTTGCAATGAGCAAATGACACTTGATGACAGTAATGTTAGTGTCATATTTCTCTGTCCACCAGTTTAGACAAAAAATAGGTTTTTATAATATGCAAATGACCTCCCCTAGGTGCAGTAGGCGTGAACCTGCACCTAGGAGAGGCCGTAATAACGCCTCTTACCACGCCTTCGTAGCGATGACTGACAGGGCCGGGCAGCCAGCTCTTTCGGCTCCCGGCCCTGTACGATCCCGAAATCCCGCGCCTGCGCACTGCCGTAGTACATCCACGCACGCGCGCTGAGAGCCGGCGGCCGCCCGGGTCCCGGCTCCTTCGTGCGCGGATGTACTACAGCAGTGCGCAGGCGCGGGATTTCGGGATCGTACAGGGCCGGGAGCCGAAAGAGCTGGCTGCCCGGCCCTGTCAATCAGCGCTACGGAGGCATGGTAAGAGGCGTTATTACGGCCTCTCCTAGGTGCAGGTTCACGCCTACTGCACCTAGGGGAGGTCATTTGCATATTATAAAAACCTATTTTTTGTCTAAACTGGTGGACAGAGAAATATGACACTAACATTACTGTCATCAAGTGTCATTTGCTCATTGCAAATGACACTTGGTTTAATAGGGTGATTTCTGGTGACAGAAACCCTTTAATGCGACGCAATTACATGGTATGATAAATCTGCTTATAATAAATCTTTTACTGTTACTGTCAACTGCAGATAATAAACTTCTAGCAAAATGGCAGGGACCATGTAGATTATGTAGCCATGTAGCCCTGTAGATTATGAAATCTCTATCTCTTCTATGCCAATCTACTTAAAAAAATGGGTTGTACTATTCTGTCAGAATGTCTCCCAGAGAGAGGTAAGAAACTTTCTGATGATTAGAACAAAAATTTAGCTCATCTGCTTAAGAAATAAAAACATACTAAATAGAGATGAGCGAATCTATTCACCGCTTCATAGATTCGTATCAAATCTTACAAGTTTTCCACTCTGAAGCAAATCCGGATTTTTTGAGATTTGCTCCATTAGATTCGAAAATGTTCTTAAAGCTTTGTACGCATTCGCTAGGTACATGTCCGATAAATTGTATGCTAATGCTAAGTATAAGTTACTTTATACGCTGATGCGTACGAATTCAGTTAATTAGCGAACTTTTACTGTAAGTTTGTTATTCGTGCAGCAAAAAGCCCGGGAAGAAAGCGGTCACCTGACCTAGTGGGAAGGACATTCTCTGATTGGCGAAGGTTCGGTAAGCCAGTGACGCATCAGTTGTGCTGGGACTGCTGAGACGAGCAGAAGCACTGTCTGTGAAGTTCTGAGAGACAGAGAACTGTTTTGTTAAAATTGGGGTGTAATTGTTCTGGGAATCCATAATACATATCAGGGCTAGTGCAGGGCCAGTGCAGGACAAGTGCAGAGCCAGTGCAGTAGTAATTGATCAGGCAGAAAGAGAGAGACAGGGAGAGAGACAAGGAGAGAGATAAAGACCAGCTGCAGGGCCACAGTCAAGTGAAAATGTCTGGCACGGAAAAGCAAAAGGGTTCCAGCCAGACCTCAAGCTCAAAAAAAAAGGAGAAGGTGGCACAGGGCAGCAGTGCCAAAGGACCTGTAGTCGGAGCTT
Organism: Rhinella marina; assembly: GCA_900303285.1. NCBI lineage: Eukaryota > Metazoa > Chordata > Amphibia > Anura > Bufonidae > Rhinella > Rhinella marina. Next base: position 149,666 of record ONZH01030257.1, read on the forward strand.
CTACTTGTAGAATTTGTAATAGTTGGCCACTGTTCCACCAGGCTCAAATATTTTGTTACTCACCCGGCCGTATCTCTGCACGGATCTCATTAAGCCGCTCTGGGCACTTAAACTTCAAATCGGACCATTTCCACTGGATCTGGCCCGGGGTCCGCACAGTGTCAAAAAGATGGCACAAGCCTCGGATAACCTGCTGCACTATCTCCTTTTTATGCTGATTTGGGTGGCGGTGTGTGCCATCGTAATCCTGCCGGTCCATCAGCCGTATCATGTATTTAAGCTTTCTAAAGCTAAATGCTGAGGATCGCCTGGATGTCATTTTGCAAAATTCGCTCTGCCTCTGAGGAGTGCACGCCGCGGACTGCGTATTACGCAATCGCTAGACAATAGTACGCTGAGGATTCATACGCAATTTGTAAGCTCATACGTAAGTGTTCACATAATTTCCGTACCTTTAACAACTGTACGTTCGTTATTAGTGCGCGAATGTTTGCAAAACAACACATAATAACGTATGATTTGTACGCAGTCTCGGCCAAATAGATTCGTATGAAGTACGAATCTTTTGGAAAATTCGACAAACATTCAGAGAAGCGAATTTTGGATGATTCGCTCATCTCTACTACTAAACCAGTAATGGAAGGGGAGGTCCAAAATATGCTAAAAGTAGAAGTAATTGAGCCATCCTGTAGTCCCTGGTGCACTCCTATTGTGATTGTACCCAAGAAAAATGGGGACATGAGACTCTGTATTGATTTTAGAAAGTTTAATCAGATTTTCAAATTTAACACATCCTATGCCCCATGTTAATGATCTGATTTCTAGGTTGGGGTAAGTCCAATATATTTCCACTTTTGATCTGACCAAGGGCTTTTGGCAGATACCACTTGAACTCCCATGAAAAAACAGCTTTTGACAGTCCATAAGCATTATTTCAAATTACACACGTTTTTTGACTTACATAATGCCCCAGCTACCTTTCAAAGGTTAATGGATACCGTGATTGAACCATACATGCTCATATTGCGCAGCCTCTCTTGATTATGTCATTGTCTATAGTTCAGATTGGACATCTCATATTTTGCATTTAGACAATGTAATATTTGCCATAGCTGCAGCTGGACTCACAATCAATCCAGACTTATGTACAATAGCACAGAAAGATACATGTTATCTTGGCTAAATACGGTAATAGGTGGTGGAAAACTTAGACCAGCAATTCTAAGATCAAAGCAGTAAAGGACGACCCAGTTCCAAAAACAAAGATCAGTTTTGGGACTGGGTGGCTATTACCACCAATTTATTCTAAATGTTTCCCTGTTAGCAGCTCTACTAAGTGATCTTACTAAAAAAAAAGGAGGAACCTTGTTGAATTGACATTTGATTCAGAACATGCATTTAACAGCTTAAAGGGGTTCTGCAGGTTTTAATATCTGATGATCTATCCTCTGGATAGATCATCAGTATCTGATCGGCGGCGGCCCGACACCCGGGGCCCCCGCCGATCAGCTGTTTGAGAAGGCAGCAGCGCTACAGGAGCGCCGCGGCCTTCTCAGTGTTTACCCGCAGGCCAGTGACGTCACGACTAGTATCACTGGCCTGGGCGGGGCTAAACTCTGTTCACATGAATGGAGCTTAGCCCCCGCCCAGGCCAGTGATACTAGTCGTGACGTCACTGGCCTGCGGGTAAACACTGAGAAGGCTGCGGCGCTCTTGTAGCGCCGCTGCCTTCTCAAACAGCTGATCGGCGGGGGCCCCGGGTGTCGGGCCGCCGCCGATCAGATACTGATGATCTATCCAGAGGATAGATCATCAGATATTAAAACCTGCAGAACCCCTTTAAAAGAGACACTTTGTATTGCACCTATATTGAGTAATTCAAACTATTCTCTACCTTTTCGAGTGCAAGTTGATGCATCTGAGAGAGCTATTGGGGCTGATTTCTGTGAAATCCAGGATGGAGAAGTACATCCTATTCTGTACATACAGTGCCTTGCGAAAGTATTCGGCCCCCTGGAACTTTTCAACCTTTTGCCACATTTCAGGCTTCAAACAAACAGATATAACATTTTAAATTTTTGGTGAAGAATCAACAACAAGTGGGTCACAATTGTGAAGTGGAACGAAATTTATTGGATCATTTAAACTTTTTTTGTAATAACAAAACTGAAAAGTGGGGCATGCAAAATTATTCGGCCCATTTACTTTCAGTTCAGAAAACTCACTCCAGAAGTTCATTGAGGATCTCTGAATGATCCAATGTTGTCCTAAATGACAGATGAAGATAAATAGAATCCACCTGTGTGTAATCAAGTCTCCGTATAAATGCACCTGCTCTGTGATAGTCTCAGGGTTCTGTTTAGCCACTTCCCGTCCGCCCGTTGACTATAAACGTCCGGGAAGTGGTTATCTATCTCTGAATGGCCGTTTCTAAACGGCCATTCAGAGATAGCAGCTGCACGCTAATCGTGCAGCTGCACAGTGGGGTACCTGCTGTCAGTGACAGCAGGGTACCCCAAAGAGAAGGCAGGGACCGTTCCCAGGGGTCCCTGCCTTCTAGATCGCTGTATACACAGCGCTCAACTAGCGCTGTGTATACATATCAGGAAGCGCTAGTGCGCTTCCTGTTCCGGCCCGGCGGTCACGTGATCTCCGGGGCCAGGAGAGTGCAGGAGCTGCCAGGTGTCTCATAGACCCGATCAGCCCTGCACTGAGGCTGTACAGCATAGTATTATGCTGTACAGCCTCTCTGGGGATGTATTTCCCCTGTAACTGGGGCTACTATGTCAGCCCCAGTTACAGGAGAAATCAAGTGTAAAAAATAAAAATAAGTGAAGTTAAATGTCCCCCTGAGGTCTTGTATGACCTTATGGGGGGCACAAAGTGTAAAAAAAATAAATAGAGTATTATAAAAAAAAGAAATCACATATATATAAAAAAAAATAATTTCCCCCCAAATATTTCATTAAAAAAAGTTACAAATAAAAATAAATAAATAAGATAGACATATTTGGTATCACCGCGTCCGAAACGACCGGCTCTATAAAAATATCACATGATCTACCCCATCAAGTGAACTGCGTTAAAAAAAATCTAATAAAAATTAAGCCAAAAGAGCTTTTTTTGTCGCATCACCTACCAAAAAACATAATATTAAACAATCAAAAAGTCGTATGCATCCCAAAATGGTAGCAATAAAAACGTCACCTCATCCCGCAAAAAATGAGCCCCCACACAAGATTATAGCCCGAAAATGAAAAAAAATGGCTCTTAAAAAATTGCAACACAAAAACATGATTTTTCTTCTAAAAATGCTCTTATTGTGTAAAACGTAAAAAAATAAATAAAAAAATAGACATATTTGGTATCGTTGCGTCCGTAACAACTGGCTCTACAAAAATATCACATGATCTACCTCATCAAGTGAACGGTGTAAAAAAAAAATATAGAAAAATCCCCCTAAACTGCTTTTTTTTTTTTTTAGTTAACCTCCCAAAAATTAGATTAAAAAGTGATCAGAAAGCCGGATGTACCCCAAAATGGTGCCAATAAAAAGCACAGCTTGTCCCGCAAAAAATAAGACCTCACGCAGCTCAGTCCACAAAAAAATTAAAAAGTTATTACTCTTACAAACCATGACAAAAAATTCCATGTTAGAAAATGCAGATCCTGCTCCTCCCCTTCTGAGCCCTGGCGTATCCCCAAATAACAGTTTACGACCACATGTGGGGTGTTTCTGCAAACTGCAGAATCGGGGTAATAAATATTGAGTTTTGTTTTGTTGTTAACCCTTGATGTGTTACAGGAAAAAATTATTAAAATGGAAAATCTGCAAAAAAAGTGAAATTTTGAAATTTCACATCTATTTTGCTTTAATTCCTGTGGAATACTTAAAGGGTTAACAACATTTCTAAAACCAGTTTTGAATAGTTTGAGGGGTGTAGTTTCTAAAATGGGGTCATTTATGGGTGGTTTTTATTATGTAAGCCCACAAACTGACTTCAGAACTGAACTGGTCCTTTAAAAAGTTGATTTTGCAAATTTGCAAAAATTGCGTCTAAAATTCTAAACCTTCTACTGTCCTAAAAAAATAAAATGACACTACCAAAATGATGCCAACATAAAGTAGACATATGGGGAATGTAAATTAAAAAGGATTTTATGGGGCATCACTATCTGTCTTAAAAGCAGAGAGATTGAAATTTAGAAAACAGTGAATTTTTTCAAATTTTTGGTAACTTTTGGATTTTTTTATAAATAAAATTAAAACTTATCGACTCAAGTTTACCATTAACTTGAAGTACAATGTGTCACGAGAAAACAATCTCAGAATCGCTTGGATAAGTAAAAGCGTTCCAAAGTTATTACCACATGAAGTGACACATGTCAGATTTGCAAAATTAGGCCTGGTCAGGAAGGGGTTAAATGGCCCAGAGCTGAAGTGGTTAAAGCACAGAGAGCATCATGAAGACCAAGGAACACACCAGGAATATCAGACCACTGCAAATCTACCAAGACCCGGCCTTCCCTCTAAACTTTCATCTCAAACAAGAAGAAGACTGATCAGAGATGCAGCCAAGAGGCCCATGATCACTCTGGATGAACTGCAGAGATCTACAGCTGAGGTGGGAAAACATAAAAGATGCAACAGCACTCTGCGAACACAGACAATAAATTGAGTACATATAATATTGCCATACTCACCATCTACACGATGCTAGCGCTACATTGTAAATGTGAGATTCTTGGCAGATAATTTTGTACAGAATTACAGAATTACTGTACAAAATTATCTGCCAAGAATCTCACATTTACAATGTAGAGCTAGCATCGTGTAGATGGTGAGTATATTATATGTACTCAATTTATTGTCTGTGTTCGCAGAGTGCTGTTGCATCTTTTATGTTTTACCATTCTATTTTGCAGCCACACCTATGTGACGTGCACCTGCATACTTGGATGTGCTGACTGACCCCCAGTTTTTCTTACAGCTGAGGTGGGAGAGTCTGTCCATAGGACAACAATCAGTCGAACACTTCACAAATCTGGCCTTTATGGAAGAGTGGCAAGAAGAAAGCCATTACTCAAAGATAACCATAAAAAGTCTTGTTTACAGTTTGCCACAAGCCACCTGGGAGACACACCAAACATGTGGAAGAAGGTGCTCTGGTCAGATGAAACCAAAATCCAACTTTTTGGAAACAATGCAAAACGATATGTTTGGCATAAAAACAACACAGCTCATCACCCTGAACACACCATCCCCACTGTCAAACATGGTGGTGGCAGCATCATGGTTTGGGCCTGCTTTTCATCAGCAGGGACAGGGAAGATGGTTAAAATTGATAGGAAGATGGATGGAGCCAAATACAGGACCATTCTGGATAAAAACCTGTTGGAGTCTGCAAAAGACCTGCGAATAGGACGGAGATTTATCTTCCAACAAGACAATGATCCCAAACATAAAGTAAAATCTACAATGGAATGGTTCAAAAATAAACGTATCCAGGTCTTAGAATGGCCAAGTCAAAGTCCAGACCGGAATCCAATTGAGAATATGTGGAAAGAGCTGAAAACTGCTGTTCACAAAGAGCTTGAGCTGTTTTGCAAGGAAGAATGGGCAAGACTTTCAGTCTCTAGATATGCAAAACTGATAGAGATATACCCCAAGCAACTTGCAGCTGTAATCGCAGCAAAAGGTGGCGCAACAAAGTATTAATGCAAGGGTGTATATCTTTAAGGGACTGAGCCGCTCCACTGCTGGTCCACTGAACTACACTCTGCGCAAAGAGAACTGAGCATCAGCAGCTGTGCTGCAGCCAACACTGTATTAAATAGGTGAGGACATAAGGTGGTCTGACTAGGAGATAGACGATTATGGCCTGGGGACATTGTGGGGGCACTAGCTACACTTTAGGGGCCACTGTGGTAAGATTATCAGTACACTTTTTCAGGCATTATATGGCCCATAAAGTGCAGTCCTGGAAGTGACGGCGCGTGTGCAGAAGAGAAGACAGCGCTTGCAGTGTAGACACTGCAAGCGCTACTGCACATCCGCCGGGTAAATTTTAGGGCGCATGCGCGAGAGTTCAGCGCTAGACTTACCAGTCTAGCGCTGTCTATCAAATACAGAAAGGGGCGTGATTAGAGACAGGGGACGTGCCTTGGGCCCGGGGGGGTGGTGAAGGAGCGGTGCTCCAGAGGAAAGAGGCCGCCCCCGATGCTCCGATGGCTCATTTGCATACTTTTTAAAGTTTACATTTCTACGCGACCGCTGCGCAGAACTCTGCATGAAAGGTATGATTTTAAAAGTTGTCACTAGGCCTTGTAACCTATGTATTTAAATACATAGGTTACAACCTAGTGACAGAGCCTCTTTAAGTGGCTTGTCTTAAAGGGGTTGTCCCACGAAAAGTATTCTACAGTTTTCAAACCAGAAATGGCAAAAGGCAAGTGGACATTACGTGCATGTGGAACAAAACACCCCCTGATTATATGGAAGCCAAGTCTGGCACGTAACAGGTAGGACATAGTGTTAGGTTCCCATTCTGCAGAGACCACCTTGACGATCCGGTGAATGGGCTCAGATAATTTTGTACAAAATATATTTGCCAAGAGTCTCTATTTATCAAACAAGCATAGCATGAGCTTTGGAATACTCTATATCAGGGGTGGCCAACCTTACAGACACAAAGAGCCAGGGGAAAAAAAGTATGACTACCAGGAGCCACAAGCTATACATTTGCACACGAGTCACCATATTTTTCACCCTATAAGATGCACCTAGGTTTTAGTGGAGGAAAAATAAGAGAGAATTTTTTTTTCATCTGATCTGAGGTCTAAAGAAAAATATATCTGACCTAAAATATGATCCTCAACACAAATCAGACTCCCAGTGCTCAGATCTCCTCCCATGCTCAGATCAGATCCCCCATGCTCAGACCAGACCCCCTTGCTCAGATCAGACCCCTCATACTTAGATCTGAACCTCCTGTTCAGATTTGCCCCCCCATACTCAGATTAGAATCACCATGCTCAGATCAGACCCCCCAAGCTAAGATTAGAACCCCACCCCATGCTCAGATCAGATCCCCCATGCTCAGATCAGACACCCCCATGCTCAGATCAGACGCTAATTCTCAGTTCTATAATCCCCTGATTAGGCACTTGCTATACTCTTTCCAATGTGACCTGATGCGCACAATGCCAGGTGATAGTGCGCGTCTCCACATACTAAGCTCTGAGACTGTGCACATCGGGATGTAGTGAAAAATGAGCTGGAGCTACAGAGTAGCAACATGCTCAATCAGGAAAAGAGATCTGAGCATGGGGTGGAGAGTGAGCCGGACTGACTGCTTCCCGGCTCCACCAAAAGAGCCACACTTGAAGAGGCAAAGAGCCGCATGTGGCTCAAGAGCCACAGGTCGGCCACCTATGCTCTATATCATTATGGCATTTTGTGCTTTATCTGGCAGCAGTGTGCGGTTGTATTTTATGTATTCTCCTTTGACATGTATTTAGCCATAGCAACCAGCACCTGCACTCTGGGATGTGCTGACTGAAATTTCTCCTTTTTTTTCCTTTGCAAGTTTGTACTGGAGGTGTGGCTACTCCATTTGGTCATGCACTCCTGACCAGCCCATTTGCCCCACAGGTTGTTTTTAATCAGTGCAACTATAAAGCCGAGTGATTCGGCATGCATGTTAGTGTCTGCACTCCTGAACTAGGGGAGGCCTTTGAAGCACCAGAAATGGCAAAAGGCAAGTGGACATTACATGCATGTGGAACAAAACACCCCCTGATTATATGGAAGCCAAGACTGGCACGTAACAGGTAGGACAAAATGTTAGGTTCCCATTCTGCAGAGACCACCTTGACGATCCGGTGAATGGGATCAGATAATTTTGTACAAAATATATTTGCCAAGAGTCTCTATTTATCAAACAAGCATAGCATGAGCTTTGGAATACTCTATATCATTATGGCATTTTGTGCTTTATCTGGCAGCAGTGTGCGGTTGTATTTTATGTATTCTCCTTTGACATGATTTTAAAAGTTGTCACTAGGCCTTGTAACCTATGTATTTAAATACATAGGTTACAACCTAGTGACAGAGCCTCTTTAAGTGGCTTGTCTTAAAGGGGTTGTCCCACGAAAAGTATTCTACAGTTTTCAAACCAGCACCTGGATCTGAATACTTTTGTAATTGCACATAATTAAAAATTTAGCATAGCCACTGAGTTATTCAATAAAATGTATCTGTATAGTGCTACCTGCTGTTTGTTCTTTTTCTTATTTCTTTGACCTGCTCACTGAGATGGCCACACATGCTTAGTTTCTTCCTTCAACTGCCACCTAAGCTGTGATAGGTAGAGCTGAGACACTCCCCCTGAGCTGCAACAGAAAAGACACTCCCCTTGAGCTGTTAGCTTGATATAAATCTAGAAGAGCAATGAATGGGGAGATCTCTGGATCCATGTGAGGTACAGGGCTGGGTCTAGCTTTGTTAGAAAGAGATTGTCATGTACTATATAATGTCTGATTTTCATTTTTTATATTAGTCATGGGATAATGCCTTTAACTTTCTCTACATGATAAATACCACTGCTGAAGTGAGACAACCCTTTTAATGCAGTTTTAATGTCATCATAATTCCCCATGTGGGAGCACTACACTCCATAAAATACAGTCATAATGCGCTATAAATTGTAGTCACAATGTGCCATACAGTGCACTCATTGATAGTAAGTGGGTAGGGTCTTATCTTATTCATGTTCTGTATAATATTTGGTACAGTTACTGTAGTTAAGTCTGCTTCAGTAATGTTAGTGTGTTGTTGCTTTCTTTTGTTTGTACAGTGGTCCCTCAAGTTCCAGGATGACCATTGTATGTTGAAACCATTGTAAGTTGAGTAATTAGTTCCAAAGCCCCAAAATATCATCCAAGATAAGAAAAAATGAAGATTTAAGAAAAATGAGCAGATAACTAAGACAGATAAGGCCCCCCCTTTCACACGAGCGTGACGGATTAGGTCCGGATGCGTTCAGGGAAACTCGCACCATTTTGCAAGCAAATTCAGTCAGTTTTGTCTACGATTGTGTTCACTCGTTCAGTTTTTTCTGCGTGGGTGCAATGCGTTTTGATGCGTTTTTCACGCGCGTGATAAAAAACTGAAGGTTTACAAACAACATCTCTTAGCAGCCATCAGTGAAAAATGCACTGCATCCGCACTTGCTTCAGGATGCAATGCGTTTTTCACTGAAGCCCCATTCTCTTCTATGGGACCAGGGCTGCATGAAAAACGCAGAATATAGAACATGCTGCGTTTTTTAACGCATTGTAGAACTGATGCGTGAAAAATAACGCTCATGTACACAGACTCATTGAAATGAATAGTCAGGATTCAGTGCGGGTGCTATGCGTTCACATCACGCATTGCACCCGCGCGGAAAACTCGCTCGTGTGAAAGGGGACTAAAACAAGTCCGGATATACACTCACCGGCCACTTTATTAGGTACACCTGTCCAACTGCTCGTTAACACTTAATTTCTAATCAGCCAATCACATGGCGGCAACTCAGTGCATTTAGGCATGTAGACATGGTCAAGACAATCTCCTGCAGTTCAAACCGAGCATCAGTATGGGGAAGAAAGGTGATTTGAGTGCCTTTGAACGTGGCATGGTTGTTGGTGCCAGAAGGGCTGGTCTGAGTATTTCAGAAACTGCTGATCTACTGGGATTTTCACGCACAACCATCTCTAGGGTTTACAGAGAATGGTCCGAAAAAGAAAAAACATCCAGTGAGCGGCAGTTCTGTGGGCGGAAATGCCTTGTTGATGCCAGAGGTCAGAGGAGAATGGGCAGACTGGTTCGAGCTGATAGAAAGGCAACAGTGACTCAAATTGCCACCCGTTACAACCAAGGTAGGCAGAAGAGCATCTCTGAACGCACAGTACGTCGAACTTTGAGGCAGATGGGCTACAGCAGCAGAAGACCACACCGGTGCCACTCCTTTCAGCTAAGAACAGGAAACTGAGGCTACAATTTGCACAAGCTCATCGAAATTGGACAGTAGAAGATTGGAAAAACGTTGCCTGGTCTGATGAGTCTCGATTTCTGCTGCGACATTCGGATGGTAGGGTCAGAATTTGGCGTCAACAACATGAAAGCATGGATCCATCCTGCCTTGTATCAACGGTTCAAGCTGGTGGTGGTGGTGTCATGGTGTGGGGAATATTTTCTTGGCACTCTATGGGCCCCTTGGTACCAATTGAGCATCGTTGCAACGCCACAGCCTACCTGAGTATTGTTGCTGACCATGTCCATCCCTTTATGACCACAATGTACCCAACATCTGATGGCTACTTTCAGCAGGATAATGCGCCATGTCATAAAGCTCAGACTGGTTTCTTGAACATGACAATGAGTTCACTGTACTCAAATGGCCTCCACAGTCACCAGATCTCAATCCAATAGAGCATCTTTGGGATGTGGTGGAACGGGAGATTCGCATCATGGATGTGCAGCCGACAAATCTGCGGCAACTGTGTGATGCCATCATGTCAATATGGACCAAAATCTCTGAGGAATGCTTCCAGCACCTTGTTGAATCTATGCCACGAAGAATTGAGGCAGTTCTGAAGGCAAAAGGGGGTCCAACCCGTTACTAGCATGGTGTACCTAATAAAGTGGCCGGTGAGTGTATAACAGTGAGGAATAGCTGCTAACTAGTAGCTATTTTACCAGAGAAGTGACCTTGATTGGTTGATCTGAGTCTGAGACATTGTATGTTGAGTCTGGTTTCAACTTACGATGGGTCAGAAGAGACCATTGTATGTTGAAAATATTGTATCCTAAGGCCATTGTATCTTGAGGGATCACTGTATATTATTGCCAGTTTGTATATGAGCTGTATTGCAATGCTGGTCCACAAATTACATACAGTACTTTTTTTTGCTTTTTACACAATGATAGTTAACTGTAGCTTAATAAAATGGAGAGCAGCAAATCAAAAGGTAAAATTAAAGGAGTTGCTTAGAAAGCTAGAGAAAAAAGGATCAAAGAGCTTGATTTAGCTTGAAAGGATCCAAAACAAATGAAACTGTTTTACAGGGGTATGTAGAAAATGAACCCCTTCCTAACCAGCGCTGTACTAGTACGGAGCAGGAGCGGGCACCACAGCCGCAAAGAGCCTGCTTTTTCATACAGCAGACAGCCGCAACTAATGTACGCGACCAGCGGTAATGTCAATATCAATAAAAAGTACAGATCGCCCTGCAAAAATTAGCCCCCCCCCCCACATAGACATAGTTACAAAAAAGTTATAGGGGTCAAAATATAGTGCCAAAAAAACTGATCAAAACACAAGAAAAACTATACATATAAGGTATCGCCGGATTCGTACTGACCTGTAGAATGAAAGTAACTGGTCAGTTCTATTGCATTCACTCTTACTTGTGTATAGAAAACTATATTTTTAGATTAAGTCAAACTTTAACCCCACAATGTTCTGTCTTTAGAGCTGCACCTGGTTTTGGCTCAAAATCACTGACGGAAAACACTGACCATGACTGTATGAATAAGGCATTAGGCTGAGTTCACACTTCAGTTATTTGGTCCTGTATTTCTATCAGTTATTGTGAGCCAAAACCTGATTTGGGTCAAAAACACAGACAGGTGCCGATCTTTCCAATTATATGTTATCTCAGAGCAGGCTTCACTACTGATTTTTGGCTCGCAATAACTGATGAAAATAACCGACCAAGTAGGGCTACTTTCACACGAACGTTGTGTTTTGCGGTCCGCAAATTGTGGATCCGCAAAAAAAAACAAAAACGGATGACATCCGTATGGCATCCGTTTTTTGCGGATCCATTGTAACAATGCCTATCCTTGTCCGCAAAACGGACAAGAATAGGACATGTTCTATTTTTTGCGGGCTACTGAACAGACACAGTGTGCTGTCAGTATTTTTTGCTGACCCATTAAAATGAATGGGCCCACATCCTATCCGCAAAATATGCAGATCTGAGCCTGCAAAATATACTGTCGTGTGAAAGAAGCCTAACTGAATGTATATGATTGTTCCTCCTGTTCATATATCCTTTCAAAATGTTATACCTCTATTTTACACTGAGAATAATCACAAAAAATACTATATTGGGAAACAAATGCCTTTGCTAAGCAGCACAATACAGGGTATTCAAGAATGATGCAGACTTTGAATAGTATAGGAGGAAGTGCAGCTTTAGGGCCCATTCACATGACCATGTGAACGGGTCCTCACCTATTCCGCAAAATTGCGGAATAGGTGCAGGCCCGTTCACCTCTATGGTCGGCTCGCGATCTTGCCAAGCCAAGGCTCCGCAAGAAAATATAGAACATGTCCTATACTTGTCTGCAACAGTGGACAAGTATAGGCATTTTCAATGGGGTGCCTGGCCGTGTGTTCTGCACATTGTGGACCCGCAATACTATGGTCGTGTGAATGGGCTCTTAAAGCTACATAACCTGAAGATGTGTGGCTTTATTGACAAAAATTTTTATTATAGACAGCTGATATACCCCAAAAAAGAATACAGATGAGCCTTTGCCTGGCCAAAGTGATGTTTCAAGCCCTCTGGAGGTGATACAAACCAACATCAATGACAGAGGTTTCCCCTGAAAGCAGCTCTCAGCTGAGCTTTCAACCACAGTCACACAGTCCTTATCAACCAATCACTATGGATTGTGATAATATTCCATTTAAAGAAGCTGACCTACTAGGAAGTAGTAAAAAACAAAATGGAGAACAAGTTAAGTGTTCTTAGCTAACTGTGAAGTTTTTCTGCAGCATATGCATTGCTTTTTCAAGTGGTGTTTCATTTTTTGTTAGCAGCTGTTCAAATTTCAGACACCATCACCAAGCTGTAATTAAGCGTGAATCTTCAAAAAGTCATTGTGATGCAGCTAATGCATATTTAATTGCAAAGATTGATATATTAATGAACAAGGATTATGCTTCAAAACGCAACAAGGAGGTACTTCAAAACATTGAAGTCATAAAGCGCATTTTTGACATGGTAAAACTTCTTGGGAAACAAGTCTTGCCGTTCCAAGGCCATGGCACTAATGATTCACTCTATAACCTTAACCACTATTGGTTGTGCTATTAACCATGGTTTCTTATAAATAATCTTACTGCTACCCCAATATGACATGCCTTTAAAAAACCACCTTGACAAATGTATTCAAGAAAGTGAAAAAAGAAAAAGGCAAAAGGAAAAAGTCAGTTGGCCGTGGAAATCTTGTGACTTTTTGACCATACAAGACTGTAAATAAAGTTGTGGTGTTAGTAGTACATTGTATTAATAAGATGATTGTTTCAGGAATCGGTGAAAAGAGATTTAGCATCCAAGTTGATTCCATCCAGGATACAGGAAATGTTGACCAGGCAAAAGTTATTGTTTGATATGTGAAAAACGAAGACATCCAAGAACAACTTATCTCCGTTCTTCCTGTTACAGATGCATCTGGTAGAGGATTTAATGAATTGTTGATGGCTAACTTTAAAGAGCTTGGGCTTGACTACCATAACATTTCTAGCAAATCATTTGATGGTGCTGCAAACATGCGGAGCTCCTATGTAGGCCTACGAGCACAAATTGCAAAAGTAGTGCCTGATTCTATCTATATCTGGTGTTAGAGCCATATCCTAAATATTTGCATTTCTGATTGTTTTAACATCCAAAAATTTATTTGGACTTTTAACCCCTTCAACCGACAGCCAGTTTGGACCAAATGCCGGAGCCCCATTTTTCAAATCTGACATGTCTCACTTTATGTGGTGATAACTTTAGAACGCTTTTACTTATCCGGGCCATTCTGAGATTGTTTTCTCGTCACATATTGTACTTCATGACAGTGGTAAATTTGAGTCAAAATATTTCATTCTTATTTATAAAAAAATACCAAATTTACCAAAAATTTAGAAAAATTTCCAAATTTCCAAATGTCAATTTCTCTACTTTTAAAATACATAGTAATACTTCCAAAAATAGTTATTACTTTACATTCCCTATGTGTCTTCTTCAGGTTTGGATCATTTTGAAAATTACATTTTATTTTTTTGGGACGTTAGAAGGCTTAGAAATTTAGAAGCAAATCTTGACATTTTTCACAAAATTTCCAAAACCCACTTTTTAAGGACCAGTTCAGGTCTGAAGTCACTTTGTGAGACTTTCATCATAGAAACCACCCAAAAATGACCCCATTTTAGAAACTACACCCCTCAAGGTATTCAAAACTGATTTTACAAACGTTATTAACCCTTTAGGTGTTCCACAAGAATTAAAGAAAAATGTAGCCAAAATTTCCAAATTTCACTTTTTTGGCAGATTTTCCATTTAAATCATTTTAGTCCGAGAATAAAGCAAGGGTTAACTGCCAAACAAAACTCAATAATTATTACCCTGATTCTGTAGTTTACAGAAATGCCCCATTTGTCATCGTAAACTGCTGTACAGGCACACGGCACGGCGCAGAAGGAAAGGAACGCCAGGGCAGATTTCACTGGAAAAAGTTTAAGTTTCCATGTCAGATTTGATGCACCCCTAGAGTAGGAAACTCCAAAAAACTGACCCCATTTTGGAAACTACGGGATAAGTTGGCAGTTTTGTTAGTACTATTCTAGGGTACATGCGATTTTTGGTACCTTTATATTACACTTTTTGTGAGGCAAGGTAACAAAAACTAGCAGTTTTGGCATAGTTTTTATTTTTTGTTATTTACAACATTCATCTGACAGGTTATATCGTGTGATATTTTTATAGAGCAGGTCGTTACGGACGCGGCAATATCAATTATGTATACTTTTTTTTATTTATTTAAGTTTTACACAATATTTTTGAAGCACAAAAAAAAATCATGTTTTAATGTCTCCATAGTCAGAGAGCTGTAGTTTTTTTATTTTTTGGACGATTGTCTCAGGTAGGGGCTCATTTTTTGCAGGACGAGATGACGGTTAGATTAGTACTATTTTTTGGGGCATATGCTTTTTTGATCGCTTGGTATTACATTTTTTGTGAAGAAATGTGACAAAAAATGGCTTTTTTTAGACAGTTTTTATTTTTTATTTTTTACGGTGTTCACCTAAGGGGAGAGATCATGTGATATTTTTGTAGAGCAGGTTGTTACGGACGTGTCGATACCTAACATGTATACTTATTTTTATTTATTTAAGTTTTACACAATAATATCATTTTTGAAACAAAAAAATCATGTTTTAGTATCTCCATAGTCAGAGAGCTGTAGTTTTTTTATTTTTTGGGCGATTGTCTCAGGTAGGGGCTCATTTTTTGCGGGACGAGATGACGGTTAGATTGGTACTATTTTTGGGGGCATACACTTTTTTGATCGCTTGGTATTAAATTTTTTGTGATGAAATGTGATAAAAAATGGCTTTTTTTAGACAGTTTTTATTTTTTATTTTTTACGGTGTTCACCTGAGGGGAGAGATCATGTGATATTTTTGTAGAGCAGGTTGTTACGGACGTGTCGATACCTAACATGTATACTTATTTTTATTTATTTAAGTTTTACACAATAATATCATTTTTGAAACAAAAAAAATCATGTTTTAGTATCTCCATAGTCAGAGAGCTGTAGTTTTTTTATTTTTTGGGCGATTGTCTCAGGTAGGGGCTCATTTTTTGCGGGACGAGATGACGGTTTGATTGGTACCATTTTGGGGTAAATACGCCTTTTTGATCGCCTGCTAATACACTTTTTGTGTGGCAAGGTGACAGAAAATGGCTGTTTTGGTATAGTTTTTTTTTAAAAAAAATTTTTGCGTACAGCTGGCGGGGTGGACCATGTGACGCTTTTATAGAGCCCGTCGATACGGACGCGGCGATACCTAATATGTGTACTTTTTCTTTTTTTTTACTTTATTTGGGGAAAAAGGGCGCTTTTTTAACTTTTTTTAAACTTTATTTTTTTTACTTTTTTACACTTTTTTTTACTTTCTTTTCACACTTTTCTTTTTTACTTTTTACATTTTTTTTAAACTTTATCAAGACCCATTTGGATCTTGAAGATCCAGTGGGCTTGATGGCTATACAGTGCATTGCAATAGCCATCTATTGCAATGCACTGTATCAGTGCTACACTAAGGCTGATCAGACCCTGAGGGTCTAATCAGCCTTAGCTACATGACAACCAGGACGCTTTTTGTAAAGCGTCTGGTTGCCATGGTAACCATCGGGCCGTTGCCATTGCAGCAGCGGCGGCCCGATGGTATAGAGAGGGAGCTCCCTCCCTCTTAACCCCATGGATGCTGCGGGCGGCTACTGACCGCAGCATCTATGGGGTTAAACAGCTGAAATCGGTGCCAGCACCGATTTCAGCTGTTAGCAGCAGAGTGTGAGCTGTAATTACAGCTCACACTCTCTGCTGATGGCAGCGGCTCCGATCCTGAGCCGCTGCCATCAATGGAAACAGCGCAGCAGGAGGGGGCACAAGGAGGCACTACAAGGAGGGGGCACTACAAGGGGGGGCACTACAAGAAGGGGGCTATGTGGGGGCACAGAGGACTTACCTGGTTTCAGGCTGCGATCTCTCTCCAGAGTGGAGATCGCAGCCTGAAACCGGCATTTTAATACTGAAGCGCTCCGATTGGTTAGTCTGCAGAGACTAACCAATCGGAGCGCTTGCTGGCAAGGGACCACTCTGATTGGTCCCTTGCCGGCTTCCCCGACGTCTCTGCTCTCCGGGAGAGCGGAGACTCCGGGGCTGTGACACTTTATAGTGTCACAGTCCCGGTAAGCAGTTTGGACGTAACTGTGCGTCCAAATGCAGCAACTTACTTGCACTTTGGACGTACAGTTACGTCCAAATGCGCCAAGGGGTTAAATCGCATGGTGTCTTTTATTGGAGATTCTCACAAATGGATGAACATATGGGCAGAACAACTACAAAAAAGGCAGGGGAAAGAAAAACTTTTAAGATTGCTGAAAATTGGTGAAACGAGATGGTTGGCAAAGGAGAGGGCTCTTAACGGGTTGTTTGAACAAAAGCAATCTCTTTATTTACATGCTATTGAGGTTTTATTTTTAATATCACAATTGCACAACTGTGATTCAAGAACTACATCTGAGGCCACATCCCTGTGTGAGTTTAAGACCATTGTAAAAGCACATGTTTTTCTTCCTATTTTTGGTTTGATCAGTCTGGCTTCAAAATATTTGCAAACTAGTGCCCTGGGCTTCATGGTAGCATGGACAATGATTGAGAATGCCGTTGACCAGGTGAAAAAAATTGAGTTTGAACAAATTAAAGAAAATGCTATACGTTTTGCATTAAAAAAGAATGACCGAATTTCCAGTACTGAAGTAATTTCCTTTTGTGGAGGTCGAAACAGAGATCCCAGTTAGAAAGGTGACTAAAAAGAAGAGAATGGCAGGTGAGAGCTTAGTGGATAAACATCCAACTGATGAAATACAACGTTTTTGCATAGAAGTTTACAGGCCTATATTTGACCAGATTTTTACAGAGAGATTTTTAGAAAACAAGCAGCTGGTTAGAGATGGCCAGTTTTACAGCCTTGATTTTTTTGGAAAATATTCAAAAGAATTCACATATACTAAAAGAGGGCACTCTAAAAAGGATCTCAGAATTTTCAAGAGTGAATGAAGAGTCTCTAATTAGTGAGCTTACAGGTTTTGCACACCTCTTCCCTAAGCTAACAGGACAGTTAGATGAACCAGAAAGACCAATTGCACTTCCTGAAGGAGATGGTGGGGATGAAGATGAATGGGAGGAACCTTCAGATATAGAGGATGAAAAAACAAAATGCAAATCTTGTAAAAACTGATTCATCTGCTGTCACCAACTACTTTTGAAGTACAACCTTTATTCAGATGCTTATTAGAACTTGTCTTTGGTATATGAGTACTTACTGACTCTATCATTTACACAAGTGGCTTATGAAAGAGCATTCAGCAGACTAAAACTCATAAAAACAAGACTGTGTGTTACAATGAGACCAGATCTGCTAGAATCACCTATAATTGTGTCGGTAGAGCGAGATCTTTTGAAAGGAGTTCAGTTTCAAGATGTGCTGGAAATTGTCAGTGAAAATTCACCACTAATGAGATCTTTGTTGACTGTTGAATTTTGAGTATTGTGAAGGGGACCTGTCTTCTTTCTTGACATTGAGGTAATTAAAAAAGTTATTTTTTTGTCCTTTGTATGTTTCTAACTAGTCAAATACAACAGCTTTTCCATACACTTTCTGCTTCTAAAGCTGCTGGTTTCTTAGATTTAACTCAGGATCACATGACCTGTGATGTCAGCTTATCTCCCTGCTGTGTGATGTTTCGTGCACAAGCCTCAGAGATCAGATAACAGCTTGTACACTCACTGCTTGTAGACGTCACTGTGCTGGCCACGCCCCCCCCCCCTCCTCCTCACCCTACAGACACAGAGCTGATACTGGAGCTGATCTGAAGGAGATGCAAAGTACAGGTAGGGGGGAGATCCTGTGTATATCAGCAGTGTCATTGTACAGCTGGGACTTGTAGTCCTACACATACAACATGCTGCTGAGTATCCCAGCAGGCAGACATGTCCCTTTACAGAGAGGGGGGAGGGGCAGAGATTGTTATTACTGCATTAAAGTACTATATTTTTTTTCATAACTCGGACAACCCCTTTAAAAGTAATATTATATTATAGCAATACTTTTATTAAAATACATAAAATGGTGAATCAACCCTACAAAGCTGTAAGGTAGGAATAAAAGTCCATATAACACGTTTCAGGGCTCTGTCCCTTCTTCAAATGTACATAGGACTAGTGGATGTGATAGCATAGCTTAGATGAGATGAGAGAGTTTGTGGCAGAAGAGAGTGGTCAACTGTGTCAAAGGCAAAGGATAGATCAAGGAGGCGGAGGGCAGACAATGCTGTCTGCTCAAATAACCAAAAAACACACACAATAATGTTTGAATATGTTGTATGATAACATTTTATATTATGTGCATTTATTTAAATGTTGTTTATATATTTATGTGCTTGTTGCATTGTTGGTTTATTTTCTTATTTTATAATTTGTTAAAAAACATGCTACCTGGCTAAGTAGCACTAGGGAACCTCTTTTTTATTGCTGAATATTTATATCTCACAGTACAATCGTGTGAAAACGCTACCAACTGCTGCATTTTAATAAATTAAAACACAGTAAAAGTTGTAGTTTTTATACGACAGACGGAGGAAAACAGATTTAGGACGGGCCACTGCTGTGTGATTGCCCCCACAGACTAAAGATTGCCGGCCAGCCCCTGGTATCCAATATTGACTGTCCGCTTTGTCTCTCAAGCATTTCTCCAGATTCTCCGACTCTTTTAATATTATGTACTGGTGGGATATTCAAAGTCTTCACAATTTTATGTTGAGGAACATTTTTCTGAAATTGACCCACAATTTTTAGACAAAGTTTTTCACAGATTAGTGAACCTTTGCATATCTTTTCTTCTGAGAGACTCAGCCTCTCCAACATGCTCTTTTCACACAACATGACTCAAACACGGGACTCGGAAAAGAAGGACCACCTTATAGATTTTCATTTTTTTGTATTTGGATGTTTTACAGATATCCTATTAGTTCTGCAGAGGCCTTAAGCTGCAAAATCATTAGAAATAGTCCTTATTTTGGAAACTACACTCCTCCTGGAATTCATCTAGGGGTATTGTGACTGCTGTTTGGGCACACGGCACGACTCAAAAGGGTAGAATGCCATATTGTTTTTATAAGGGAGATTTTGATGGTTTTTGGCACCATGTCACCTTTCTAAAGCCCAGAGATACTAGTAAAGTGAAATTACAAAACCTAAAAAGTGACTCAATTTTGGAAACAGCACCCCTCAAGAAATTCTTCTAAGGTTGTAGTGATTGTTTTGAACCCACAAGTTCAGATGTATCATAGAACATTTTTAACATGTGAATGTTAATGCATGAATGCAAAAAAAGTTTTCAATTTGTGGGACAACCCCTTTAAATGAAACTATATTTCTATATATTGGGGGCCATTTTGTGACATTTTATTCATGAAAAGACTGTGTAGGAAACCATATAATTACATCTAAGACAGAACATTTCATGAGTGACTGAATAAAATGTAAAACCTCCAGAATAATGATAATTGCTACATAAAAGTATAAAACAATTGAACATGACAAACTGATGACTGTCAAATATAATTGTGAAAGTATCATGTGTATTTGACTGTCTGATGAGTTATGACTGATAACGAGTCATATGCACATCACCGTACACGTTTCAGCCATTAAAATGGGTACGAAGCAGCATTCTGTAGACTGGAGAACTCTTTATAGGGTGCTATACTGTGAAGAAAGTTCCCCTTGAAATCTTGGTTTCATGTGCAGCATCTAATATAATTGACACATGGGGGCAGTCATGGGATTCAGCCGGTTCTCTAGATCCGGTTGTTAAAATTACAGCCAGATCGGAGAACGGAGTTACCGGCTGAATACCGATCCGGTGCGGCAGCAGGAGGGTACATGCCCCCCGGGCTGGTGGATGTCAGGGTCACTGCGGCTACTGAACTCAATTGCATCTGCATCCACTAGATGCAGATACAATTGTGCCTGCAGCAGCCAGTGCCTCTGGTTCCCTGCTCTGCTATTCCCTTTGACCGGCGCACTGATATGACATAGGCGGCGCGATGACGTCATTGCGCCGCCTGCGACGTTCCTCAGGAGCAGACCCGCCAGAAGAGGACCGCGCCGGGACAGGTAAGTATAAACTGCCCTCCCATATGCAGCCTTAAAACTGGTCCCTGCCTCCATATTACTGACCCCCAATACTGGCCCTGCCTTACCCTGATACTGGCCCCTGCCCCCCTAGTACTGAACCCCCCAATACTGGCCCTGCCTTACCTCTAACCCTGACCCCCAATACTGACCCTGCATTGACCCCTGACCCCTAATACTGGCCCTGCCTGACCCCTAATACTTGCCCTGCCTGACCCCTAACCCTAGTACTGACCCCTGATCCCTACCCTAGTACTGACCACTAACCTTGGACCCCTAACCCTGATACTGGCCCCTGACCCCCTAGTATTGACCCCTAATACTGGCCCTGTCTCACCCCTAACCATAGTACTGACCCCTACCCTAGTACTGACCTCTAACCCTGGACTCCTAACCCTAATACTGCCCTCCAAAACTGTCCCTAACCCTAATATTGACCGCTAACCCTAATACTGATCCCTAATACTTTCTCTAACTCTAATACTATGCCATACTGACCCCTAATTCTACTACTGACTCCCTAACCCTAATACTGACACCTAAGGCTACATTCACATAACCATATGTGTTTTGCCGTCCACAAATTGCAGATCCACAAAACACAGATACTGGCCGTGTGCGTTCCACACTTTGTGGAACACACGTGCCGAGCCCTATGATAGAAATGCCTGTTCTCGTCTGCGATTGTGGTCAAGAATAGGACATACTCTATCTTTTTTGCAGGGCCGGGGAACGGAACTACGGATTTGCAGCCCCATTGAAGTGAATGGAAATACGATCGTGTGAATGTACCCTAATGCTGCCTCTAACCTCAATACTGGCCCCTAACTGATACCGACCCTAATCCTAATACGGGCCCTAAGGGTGCATTCACACGACCATATTTCTGGGTCTGCATCCGTTCCACAATTTTGCGGAACAGGTGCGTACATTCATTTCAATGGGGCCACAAAAGCATGGTGTGCTGTCCGCATCTGTAGTTCCGTTCCGTGGCCCCACAAAAAATATAGAGCATGTGTCCTATTCTTGTCCGCAAAAATAGGCATTTCTATATAGGGCTCTCACTGTGCGTTCTGCAAAATGTGGAACACATAAGGCCAGTATTTGTGTATTGCGGATCCACAATTTGGGGACTGTAAAACACTTTTGGTCATCTGAATGTAGCTTTATGCTAATACTATGCCTAATACTGGCCCCTAACCCCAATACTGACCTCTAACCCCAGTACTGACCTCTAACTCTAATATTGGCCCGGAACTGACCGGAACCTTAACTACAACCCCCAATACCTCACGTACCTCACAGTGACCCTAATATATGACTGTCCACATATATCTGTACACCTACTCAGGCTATATTACCATCTCTTGCCCCAGATATTTTAATAATGAAACTCCTAAAAATTAACTTTTAATCTAACATTTTTAAAAAAGTAGAGTGAGCGACACAATTATTAAAATTCTCAAGATGTCACCTCTGTCACTCCTGAATACTCATGTCTATCACTCCTAAATATTCATAACAGACGCATAGGGTGTGCACTGACCTATGTCTGTTGAAAGTGCTATTGTGTATAATACAAGTTGTCACCAATTGATCTCTTGGTGACCTGTATCACCAGGCTTGCTTTCTTTCCCTGCCTTAGTGGATACTAAATTGAGGACGGTGAAGGCGACATCTGATATTTAAAACTATATACTACCCCCCAACATGTTTCATCAGCTAACCGCTGACTTCTTCAGGGGTTCGGGCAGCATTGTCGCCTTCACCGTCCTCAATTTAGTATCCACTAAGGCAGGGAAAGAAAGCAAGCCTGGTGATACAGGTCACCAAGAGATCAATTGGTGACAACTTGTATTATACACAATAGCACTTTCAACAGACATAGGTCAGTGCACACCCTATGCTTCTGTTATGAATATTTAGGAGTGATAGACATGAGTATTCAGGAGTGACAGAGGTGACATCTTGAGAATTTTAATAATTGTGTCGCTCACTCTACTTTTTTAAAAATGTTAGATTAAAAGTTAATTTTTAGGAGTTTCATTATTAAAATATCTGGGGCAAGAGATGGTAATATAGCCTGAGTAGGTCTTTAGTAAATTGGTAATCCTACCACTACCCAAATAGGGTCTTTTTTGTAAAGATATATCTGTACACACTACATCTTTTATACCTCACACCTGACACATAGTATACACACAGAGTACTGGTACGTCAGGTACAAGGTATAATAGATGCAATGGGTAAACGTATATAGTATATACAGCAGTGTACTGATATGTGAGGTACGAGGTATAATAGATGCAGTGTATACAGATATATAGTATATACAGAGTGTACTGATATGTGAGGTATAATAGATGTAGTGTGTACAGATATATAGTATATACAGCAGTGTACTGATATGTGAGGTATGAGGTATAATAGAAGCAGTGTGTACATATATAGTATATACAGCAGTGCAATGATATGTGAGGTATGAGGTATAATAGATGCAGTTTGTACAGATATATAGTATATACACTGCTGTACATATTATATATACCCACTACATCTAGCTTGTCCTGTGACCGTCAGCCAGTGACGTCTCACCCACTGCATTCTAGCTTTTACTGAGTATTATAATACAGCGTGTGTACGCTGTATTCAGGGTGAACTCAGAAGAGGCAATATACATAAAGGGGGCACACTGAAGGGGCACTATACACAAAGGGGCACATATAAGAGGCACAATACATAAAGGGGGCACATATAAGAGGCACTTTTTATAAGGGGCACCAAGCATTAGGGGCACTGTGTGTGGCACTATGAACAGAGGGCACAGGGCATATGACACTATATACAGAGGGCACAGAGCATGTAGCACTATGTACAGAGGGCAAAGAGCATGTGGCACTATATAAAGAGGGCACCGTGTGTGGCACTATATAAAGAGGGCACAGAGCATGTGGCACTATATACAGAGGGCACCGTGTGTGGCACTATATAAAAAGGGCACAGAGCATGTGGCACTATATACAGAGGGCAGAGTATGTGGCACTATATACAGGGGACATATGGCACTATATACAGAGGGCACAGAGCATGTGGCATGTCGCTACAATTTAGGACAGTCCCAAATTAGGAGACTTCATTCTGTTGTCTGTGGTGTTCAAATTATGTTAAGTTTACCCCTTTATGGTATGGAGTGAGAAGCCGGCCTAAAAATCACACATCCAGACTTGTTGCTGGTCATGTCATTTCTCTCTCTGCGCAGACCTGCCTAGAGAGCCACTTTATTAGATATACATAATGGGTGGATCTAGTCAATATCAATTTTAATATATCTAATCACAAGCATACAAGTACACATTAAGCAACGAATCAAAAGAATGACAATGGTGGGGCTAATGACACGTACACATTACTTCATTTATCTGGGAATTCCATATGTATATATCAAGTTCTGCAAGTTCCTCTTTTCACATAGACTAGCTAACTCTAGCTAATTTCCTATATCAAGTGATCGTGACTCATATTTATTTTTAAGCATACGTGACATCTAATGGAGATTAATACAGAAGATGGATACTATTTAATAATGAAATACAACTTAGCACAATTTTGTTCATCAACTACTTAATTTCTTTAACATTTTCCTCCTCTTGAACATAATTTGCTAATTGTCTAAAGAGAGTTTCCTAATTGACTATATTCAGTTTAAACTAGGACCTATGGGCCATCCATTAACTGAGGTATATATCGATCAGGACAGACCCTATATCATCAATCCAGATCTTATATCTGTTCTTTGATGGGGAGAAGAAGGAGACACAAGTGAACAAGTGTTTTCCTCCTCTTGTACACAGCTTGCTTAGATATCCAGAGGATTCCCCCAATGACTACATTCTGACTGGATTCCCCAGATCAGGGCTGATAAGCCATTCATCATCTATGGTAGACTCCACTGGACACTCAGCATTTTTCCCTGCACTTTCCTTTAAGTTACTCCCTGCAGGGCACAGGGGCACAATCAGAAGCGAGGCAAATGTCCAATAATCATCAGAGTTCAAAGTTATCATGTCTAGGCTTCCATAGTTCTCACCTGAATCGTCAGGTTCAGTATTCGCAGGTTGCATTGATGTGTATATATATATTCCTCTCCAGGATTCACATTCAGTATACAGGTTATTATTACAGTTAGGTGATGATGATAACATCTTCTTTCTGACCTTACTGCCAATTTAATCAGAAACAATAAATTTCTCATCAGCAGACACTCAAACCATACCATCCTCATCATGGCACGTGCATGGTCTTCGTTTATTTTTCCCAATAAAATCTGCTCCGGTATAATGGAGCACCTTCTTTTTTTTTTTTCAGACTCAAGTCTCAGGGATGATTAGCTAAGGTGTAGACTCCTGAGTGGAGAGCGAGGTGGCAGCCATCTATATGCATCCATTTCACATACCACATAGACATTATCATTTTCTGATTGTTTGATACTTCTGCTAAGTGGGTTGCTACTCTTTCAGTATGTTATGAACCAGCCAGGTATTAAATCTGTTTAAAACTTTGTTAGTGAAGTTAGAACACAAATTACAACATAACCCCTTCCCGACCAGCGCCGTACATGTACGGCGCTGCGGGAAGTAAGTTACCGACTGGTGCCATAGTACTACGGCGCGCTGATCGGGTGGGTGCAGGAGCTGTGCCCGCCCGATCAGCTGCAGGGGGCCGGCTGTTCCCAGTAGCCGGACCCCTGCTGCATAAGCCCACATCGGTGAAAACACAGATGCGGGCGTATTAACCCTTCATTTGCCGTGGTCATCGCTGACCGCAGCACATGCGATGTGGGCGGTCGGAGCGGGTGTCCATCGGGTCCCCGCGCTGCTGTGACAGTGACCCGATGGCTTAGATAGCAGCCGGATGCCTTCCTTAGGCATCCAGCTGCTATCTACGGTAGCCTGTGAGATCCAGCCCCCTGGATCTCACAGGCAGTAAGGCTGGAAGTGTATTACTGTGTGTAATACACTTCCAGCCAATGCATTACAATACAGAAGTATTGTAATGCATTGTAAAGGGGATCAGACCCCAAAAGTTAAAAAAGTGTAAAAAAAAAGAAAGTAAAAAAAAAAGTGAAAAAAAAAATATAGTTTTACAAAAAAAGTTTCAAGTTCCAAAAAAAAAAAGCATCCTTTTCACAAAATAATATAAAAAAAAATTGTAAAAAATAGTGAAAAAAATAAAAATAGACATATTAGGTATCACCGCGTCTGTATCGACCGGCTCTATAAAAATATCACATGATCGACCCTGCCAGGTGAACGCAATAAAAAAATTTAAAAAAACTATGCCATAACAGCCATTTTTTTCACCTTGCCTCACAAAAAGTGTAATAGCAGGCGATCAAAAAGGCGTATTTACCCCAAAATGGTACCAATCAAACTGTCATCTTGTCCCGCAGAAATGTAGACCCTACCTGAGACAATCGCCCAAAAAATAAAAAAATATGGCTCTCAGAAAATAGCAACACAAAAAAAAGATTTTATTCTGTTAAAAAATGCATCTAATGTGTAAAACTTTCCAAAAATAAAAATGTTTAACATATTGGGTATCGCCGCGTCCATAACAACCTGCTCTATAAAACTATTACATGAGATGGCCCCCCAGGTGAATGCTGTAAAAAAAAATGTAAAAAAAACTATGCCATAACAGCCATTTTTTTTCACCTTGCTTCACAAAAAGTGTAATAGCAGGCGATCAAAAAGTCTTATGTACCCCAAAATGGTACCAATGAAAACGTCACCTCGTCCCGCAAAAAATGAACCCCCCACATAAGACACATAAGACAATAACTCAAAAAAATAAAAATCAATGGCTCCCACAAACCAATCCATCAAAATCTGTGCTGCACAATCCATATGGCGCTCCTTCTGTTCTGAGTCCTGCCATGTGCCCCCACAGCAGTTTACCACCACATATGGGGTGTTGCCGTATTCAGGAGAAAATGGGGAACAAATTATGTGGTGCTTTTCTCCTGTTACCCCTTGTGAAAATGAAAAATTTGGGGCTAAAGCAACATTTTATTGGAAGAAATGAAACTTTTCATTTTCACAGCCAAGTGTTTCCAAATTCCATAAAACGCTTAGGGGGTCAAAGTGGCAAGTACCCCCCTTAATATATTCTTTGAAGGGTGTAGTTTCCAAAATGGGGTCACTTTTTGAGGGTTTCCACTGTAGGGGTACGTCAGGGTCTCTCAATTACAAAATGGTGCCTAAAAACCATTCTAGCAAAATCTGCCTCCAAAATCCATATGGCGCTCCTTTCCTTCTGACCACTGCCACAAACCCATAGAGACGTTTATCACCACATATGGGGTATTTCTGTAAACTGCAGAATCAGAGTAATGTATATTGAGGTTTAGTTTGCTGTTAACCCTTGCTGTTTTGCAAGAAAAAAATTATTAACATGTACCAAAAAAGTGAAATTTTGAAATTTCACCTCCATTTTCCATTAATTCTTGTGGAACACCTCAAGCGTTAACAAAGTTTGTAACAGCAGTTTTTTATAATTTGAGGGGTGTGGTTTCTAAAAAGGGGTCATTTATGGGTGGTTTCCATTACATAAGCCCCTTAAAATCACTTTATATCTGAATTGGTGCTTAAAAAAATGGTTTTGGAAATTTTGTTGAAAATTTGAAAAATGGCTTCTAAACTTCTAAGCCTTCTAACGTCCCAAAAAAGTAAAATGACATTTATAAAATGATGCCAACATAAAGAAGACATATGGGGAATGTAAAGTAATAACTATTTTTGGAGGTAGTACTATATATTTTGAAAGTAGAGAAATTGAAATTTGGAAATTTTTCCAAATTTTTTGTAAATTTGGTATTTTTTAAAAAATAAAAATGAAATATTTTGCCACAAATTTACTACTGTCGTAAAGCACAATATGTGATGAGAAAACAATCTCAGAATGGCTTGGATAAGTAAAAGCGTTCCAAAGTTATTACCACATAAAGTGACACATGTCAGATTTGCAAAAAATGGCCTGGTCAGGAAGGTGAAAACAGGCCCGGGGTTGAAGGGGTTAATGAACAAAATGGGGCAAAGATGTAATGCTCAGACTTTACTCTATAATCCAATCCTGATTAAACAATATCCAAGTGAGTCCACACCACTTTTCCTCTCACTGTGTGGATTATTTGCTAATTCTGTAATCTCTCATTATTCTGCAAATTTCATAAGCATTAAGTAAATTATCAATGTAAATATGTTTGGCTTCACCAATGTTGGAATGGTTAACACAGCACTCAGTAGGGACCATCAAACTGGGATCCAAACTTTTCCTTTATATGAACTAGGTACTAGTCTTTGAGTCCAGATCTGAAAAGGAATCACACACATGTTTATGTTCAACAGTCAGAGCTGATTTGTAAGGGCTCCTACC